>OZ026625.1:87241310-87668810 GCA_964020975.1 Hermodice carunculata
AGACCTCAAAGGGAATAAGGTGAAGATACGGTTAAAACGGATCCACACTGTCGGTCGCATGAGTTATCCGTAGGTGACTTATTGAACGCACAAACTCATTAATCAATATTTGCTGGACGTGTCTGGAAAATTGCAAAGGGTGTACGTATCAGCGACAGGTGAATGAAATGAAGCTAGGAACGTTGTCTGTAATATACATCTCTAAGTGTACACATACATAAAATAAGTGAATCATCACTATGGTCTAGATAAATAAAACATCAATAGAAACTTTGGTGGTGACCTGTGGGCCACGAAGGTTTAGATACACGCGTTTGATGATAGTCACAAAATGAAACACTCTCCTTAACTTATTTTTATTGAGTGCTTGAAAATTTTCTGCCCTGATGTCAAATACTTCTACGAGATAATGTTTTTGGTGTAAGCAATATTATGCGAGTCGGAATCAACCTGTGTTTTAAAGAGATCACTCGTTCACCCTGGTCTATAAATTTTGTTTAATTGATTAAAGCTTGGTGTCACACGAGTGATCTCTTCTTGTGCTTGGCACAGAATAATGTCTGCTTAGTAGGCAACACCCCTCCCCCCTATGGTTACACCATAAAATATTACGCCAGTATTTTAGTGACCAGGTAATAACTCATGGGATACAAGATTTACATGGGACGCTCATATAGTCTGCTTATGTACGCATCTATTTAGTTTCTGGTACATAAGTGTCTAAATAGGCGGTTGGCTTATGTCTAGACGATGTTTTTATTCCAGGAATTGACTAAATCCACGACATCTGAGGCAAGCAAGGCGCATGCATGTTGTGTGAGCGTGCGGAGGGAGGCACGAGAGTATGCCAGGAGTTCTACAGACATCCTAGCGCTAGAGGCTCATACAGCGCCTGCTGCTTTCTCTCAACACTCTCTGCCTAGCTGCGTGATAACACAGTTGTTTCGATTTTTGTAGCGAGATCTGAGGAAAAAGATTGTATCATGTTTCAACCTGAGGTTCTGACATCATCCAATACGCCCCGAAGGATACAGTGAATAGGTGCAAAGTAATCAGTCTGTCTAAAATGGAGTGTGTATCTAGATATCGATTAGTTTGGCCAGACCTCACTTGGAATGCAGCTTTAATTATATGTACACATACTTATATCACTAGCACACGTATTAGCTGAAAGGTTTCCTCTGATGAACATATGAGCAATGCGCACCGTTTTACCCTTTCATTACGAACAAAGCGTATCATTTCACCATTATTTTCAAGAGCAACGCATGCTAATTCCATCTCGCATGTCCATGAGCAATAAGCATCATCTGGCCGCATTTGTAGGCATGTCTACAAACTTTTCGTAAAGGGCTATTTTACTATGCAGCTGTAATTCTCGTGACTGTAACTGAGGACAGGCGTAGCTGTGATGATCCGGATATACAGGATTAAAAGATAACAATTTTCCCCACTCGTATGGTGGAACTTAGCCACATCTTTAGAATTCTTTTGTGGGTACTGTTGATTTTGACGTGAACTCTTCTGTGCCACGAAAAGCGAACACCGATATTTCAGATTGATCAAGTGGAAGCGATTCAGATTAATGGTAAAATTTCACTTTTGAGAGATACAATATTCATTTATTGGCTTTCAGCTCACAAATTCGAAGAAACAAAAAATAGGGGAGGTCACAATTAGCAATTTCACGTGTATTTAGCTGAGTATACAACCCTATATACAAAATGCTTACGGATTATATTGGATCGTATGGTAAAGTAATCTTGAATAAACTGGCAACTAGTACGGCTAATGAAACCATTTTTTTTTCAAAATTAGTGAGGCCACACACACGGACATATCACGCAAAAATTGGGTTTCTATGTACGGCTATTTTTAATTCATGCAAATAACATTGGAAAGTAACGGAAATAAACAACTCTAGCCCCCACCCCCCCCCCACCCCTCCCGAGTGGCCTCTACAAGTACGATACACGTTTTACATTTCTGTCGTTAAAGACATCCTCGTGGATTTAACGTTGTTATCTACTTTCAGTTGCCCAGAGGCCACAGCGCAAAGTATGCCCCGGAAACTTTTACTTGCGATATAATCAAAATTAACTACTCCTGCATACTTGCTGCAAAATATAACAGAACATACCTGATATGTCAATATTTAGAGTATAGTCGCTCCAGGTACGTTTATTGTGAGGACGTCCAATTGCAATACAGGTACAAGAATACATTTTACATCAAGGAAAATAAGAAGTACACTGCGGGGAAACCTCACATATTTCTTTGATCTGATTCTTGAGAAATGAGGCAAAGGTTTAATTTAAACTCCTCGATCATATACTTTAGGATGCAAGAATAACATGACGTGACTCTATAAAAAAAGTAAATGACTGTACATAACCTCGAATGTCCACACTACGTTTGCACCAAATGAACTTGTTACGATAAGAAGCTCGTCGAGTGCATGATCTAAACCTGTCCAAACTTGTAATTTTTGTCTGTCGCCTAAAGATAAGCATCGTGCCTTCATGTTCAGCTACCGCTAATTGTACTCTTACCTGACTTAGCCAGCAAGTCAGATAGCAATCGGCAGAGAACTTGTAAAAATACTAATAGTAGATCCATTTGATGTTACATCAGTGTCTTGGGCACGAGAAATTAATCAGGTAAATATTCAGGTATCGTATTGTGCTACCAAGGACTGGCATACAGAAGGGAAAAAAACTCGAGTTTCGCACAACTTTCCAATTTAGACAATATACGGGAATTCTGATCGATTGTCAATAAGACTACGATGCTTAGCAAAGTGAAACATGTGTGCAATTTTATATAGCTACAAACATATTTAGTTTGACGCCAATCAATAAAATGACAATACGTAGAAGTTAGAAAGGGTGTTCCTCGGTGACAAAAACTGTTTATGTTTCTATGAGACCATGTTTTTGTCAGTAATTATATCAGCGCCACGAGCTTTTTGTCAGCTGCGGAACGGTTATGATTAGAGCTCAGAACATTGTACTTTGGCTCGGTTCCTAGTATTGTTGCATAAGATTACGTAAACTTGGCACGATGTAATTGAATTTTCCGTTTCAAATAAGTAAGCGCAACCTGCCATGAAAGCTTATCAGCAACACAAAGTTATGAAATTACTGTCGCGAAGGTGGTTTCAGCATCTCAACACCTTGCAGTCATTTACCTCGTACCTTTATTGGATCATAGTAAAAAAACTGGCAAAGCAAATTGTGGATAGACATTCCTTTTGTTCAAAATTTGCTCAGGAACATACTTTAAGATCGAAATTTTTCAACTTATGTTATATTCTATTTCCATACGGCTGTCCTTAGCCTACCGCACAACATTCAATCAATATGCATAGATCAACTGAATACTTAAAATGCTTTTTGTTAAAACTGGGAGTATTTTTTAATGATACCTGAAATACTGCATGCCGGTGATTTTCGAAGCAGATAAAACATAACTTGATGCAATTAAAAGACTTAAAAAGGATTGCAAGAAGATAGAGTCAATCTCAAGGCTAAACGTAGGTCAAGGCAAATCCCTTTTTGGTAATTTTGCCCATAAAATAATTACATGTACAATATGAGCTCAGGTGGTATCGTCGAGTCCCTTCAACAACCGACTGCTTGGATGCTTATTTCATGTACTGGTCAGCAAGAACGTATATTGACTTGACTTTTGACCCTCTCATTCTGGTTTATATTGACCGGCTGGTTACCTCTATCAAGGTTGGTAAGTTTGTCTACCTGTAGGTAAAAGGCTTCATTTTCTGTTTCTTGGTGCTTTAATTTAGCGCGGCCTTCATTCTGTTAATTATATATGTGCACTACTTCACCAAGAATTTACTGTGTCTTGTATGCGAGATTTATTTGCTTGTCTTATGTTTCGTCCGTTCTTCATGTTGATGTGTGCATGTTTTGTTCCATCTTGACGTGTTTTATTTTCTTCGCCTACTGGGGTACTTGGTAAAGGATTGCAGAAAATAAATACTCAAGTTTACTCGGTTACATATGCATTTGTCTGTGATATTTGGTCTAGACGTGAAGTCATTTTACCCAATGGAAACTTAAATTATTTCAAATAAACCAACAATACACAGTTAGTCAGCAAACACATAACAAATGCAAAGGCTCCAAATTCCTACAAAATTTTAGCACGGCAAAACTTGGATTCATGCCATAACTGTAATCCATATACCATCAAGGAATTTACATCCAGATAAAATTTGATATAGTTTATAGTGGCACCATTTTTACACCATTCCTAGCTCCGACGAAAATTGTAGGACTGGCCAGAGACACCTCATTGCAGGTGTTAGCTTTGTTTTCTTTTATAACTAAGTGTCTACTATCTGAATATTTCACATTAAAATCTTAAATTGGCCCATGACAGTTCATAACATAAAGGGATAACAGAATATTTTAATCAGAAAAATGTATATGCTGTGTGTCTGCTATATGAATATTTCACATTAAAATCTTAAATTGGCCCATGACAGTTCATATCATAAAGGGATAACAGAATATTTTAATCAGAAAAATGTATAAGTGTTTTGTTAATTTTATTGGGGGGCACGACATTGGATCAGAAATCTGATTTTTTTTCATTAATTCAAATCAATTTCCTGTGATAGCGAAAAACGAATACAGGTGTATGGTAGGTTAGCAGCAATGCCCTTTGTGGTCTTGGCTGGGATTTGTTCTATGCTCCCAGTAAGCTATAAAGTAAACAAGATCAGAGACCCCATCGTCTTCTGTAGGAGAGATCTTTTCCACTCCTCTGTATGTATCCACGCATGGACGTCCGTCTTTAATAGGCCAACTATGAATAAATATTGGCTTTTTGTAAGACATCTTGCAAAAGTATGGTTGGTAGGTAGGTAGGTAGGTAGGTAGGTAGGTAGGTAGGTAGGTAGGTAGGTAGGTAAACTACTTTATTTTGACAAATATAATTACAATTAGCAGACTCATTTAACTCTTTCAGTGCCAAACTGTGGTCTGAGTCAACAACTTTCCTCGGCGCCCAAAGCGCGCCCAGGAAAGCTGTTGACCTGGACTTGACATACTCTATGTGACTTCAGTCATGCTGGCACTTGAATCAAAGGTCTTTTTACCAGGAACATGAATCTTGGAATCTTATTATAATTCAGACAAATTGTTTTAAGTAGTTCGACTTTAGTCGCAGTTGGCACTGAAAGAATAAAGAAATGATACATAAAGGGTTGTATTTCTGGACAAAAGTTAGCCTTTCAGTACACAGCTGCACTTCTCTTGCTATGTGGACCCCAAAGGAGTACAATGTGGGTATATTCTATGCTTACGTTCTGCTTTATAACTGATGGTAACTTCCAAAATACAAAATACTTAAGAAAGGAACAAATTTTTATGGTAGGTAGGGTTAAAGGAGACCATTTTTTTTCTTTCAAGCATTTATCGTTATAGGTCTATGACGTATCCAACTCTGCAGGCATAGGCCATGTATACAGCAGCCCTGAATATTTGCACTGCTGGTGTCAGCTGGCTAAAGATTAAATAAATCTACAGACTTCACTGGCCCAAAATCGGAGGAAGTGGTATCTTCTTCTGCCTCAGCCTAACTGCAGCTATGTGTAAGCAGGCATATGGCAAAGCATCGTAACACAGTATTCACACATACCTTCAAATTGTTTATTTGACGTAGATAAGACATATGACTAAAAAAAAGAAAAAGAAAAGGAAAAAAAGCAACGGTACAGTTACCCTTTCAGGTACAAAGCCAAACGCTAAACCAGGCCTGCTATAGTCTGTCGAATGCTCAAGTGTTCGACTGGTACGATGACACTGGCTAACGAAGGGTGGTGGTGGGAGGGGGGGGGTGTTATCCGAGGGGTGGTATCCGAATCACCAATTACTACTCGTGGAATCGAGGCATCGTGTTACACATACTGAAACATATGTCTTATAAATACAGTGGAATCTCCCTATGGAGACCATCCAAGGGACTGAAATGTGGTCTTAATAGGAGGGTCATTTCAATGGGGATATAATTCAATTGAGGATAAAAAACGAGGTCTGAAAATTGCTGGTCTTCAATATGGAAATGGTCTCTTTATGGAGGTGGTCTTAATTGGAAATTGTACATAAAACATACGTAGCTTTGCTATTTAACATTCTAGCTGCCCCCAGCCATGCATATTCATATCATGATCGGGAGTTTAAATAAAACTTTTGCTTTTCTTTCAATATACCGGTTTTGATGTGTAATTGTCGTAAATTATGAGTGGTGGCATGTTTGCATTTGCTTGCCGCTTGTATGGAAATTGGTGTTTGTGGATTCATGCATTGGGCTAACCCCGGGGTACCCGGGTATTTACTTTGGCGGTATGAAACAGGAGAAATGAGGAGCCGACAGATCTCTTCACGCCTGTAGAATTATTCCTCCAATGATGAAGAAAAACAAGAAGGTACGCTCTCATCAGTTTTGGAAGTCGCTGTAAATATTTAACACAAGGTGTTCTCTGTAAAACGGTAGCGTGGTTTTTGATGTGTTTTCATAGACTCAAAAATGCAGCGTTTCATTTGTCCTAAATAATTCAAAGTATGGAAAGAGACATTGACAAGATGGAGATGTGAAAATGAATTACGTAATGATCCTCGTACTTATTATTATGATTATAATTTTTTTGGACAGTCGCTGTTTTTAAATAATCGTGTGACGATTGATCTTTGATTTTTCTATTTAAGATCCCAGACGAGACTGATTTTTATGCCATATTTACATTTACAGTATGGACCCAAAAAATCAGGTACTGACAAGACCTCTCCCTGCTATGTTGTAAAACAGTATCATTGTTGGCTACAGGTTTCTGCTAAAGTACAGACGCAGCTATTACCGGTAACATGTAACGTGCACACCAAATCATGATCACTATGGGTTTTATCTTAGTCGCACCAAAGGAACGTTTTGTAGAACAGCCTGGAGTCTGTCGTCTTCGCTATGTCAATATTTGAGGGGGGGGGGGGGCTTTGATCTATGGTTTATACACTTTTACCTATCGCCTGTGCTGTTCAAGAGGTCTTGTTATAAATTAAGTTAGCTTGCTAAAGGACATGACCTAAAACCTTCTCATTCGATCAAGATACATCAAATAAATTTTGATCTACTTTTTTCGTGAACTTCTGCCGCCTACTTCAATTGAAGCAGAAACAAGCGAACAAAATGGCGTAAATTATAATTAAAGCATGCTCTGCATATATTAAGCCTTGTATCTTGTATCCTTTGGCTTATGTCAAAAGTTCCCAAAACAGAGATCAGAAATATTGTATCACACATCGGGGGGCTAACCATTATTCTCTGGGTTATGATGAAATCTGTGTCACAGGAAATGAATCCCGTTTGCCATTAACCCTGCATTGTCTGTAGACCCTGTGCCTCAGGTGTCCCATGTAGTTACTTAGCTTTGCATTTGCCATGCTTAGGAGAATTTTTCATCCGTTTCCATATCGCAATATCCTTAATAAACAATAATAATCCATAATGCACACCATTTTACCACCTGCAATTATTTATGTTCCTTTGTTCATCTCATCAATCAATATTAATTTATACTTCATCAAAAATCGAGCAGTTTTTTTTAAAACCAATATAAATGCTGCGTCCGTATTTTGATATAAGCAATGAACGCAGCCCGGTCGTTTGCACCGTCAAGAAAAAGGACGAACGTCCACAACTTACATAAGAGCCAGCATCGCCCTCGCTTTCCAACTGGTATGGAGCATCCTACGTTCCCAATCTAAACGACTCCTCTAAAATACCGACGTTTGCATCTGAGGTACGAACAAGTAAGAGTTGTAGGTTCTAAAGGTCAATGTACATGTGCCTTCAGGACGATTAACAATTACATAAGTATCCCTTTCTGTAAGAAGTGTGTGTCCGCCCATGCATTAATGCAGAAAATTGGATCCTCTTATCCTCTGAGGGATATAAAACGCCAGTTGTGTATTTTATAGACAATCCGGTAGAGTGTTTGATTTTTCGCATGTTGAAGGTTTTAAGAATCTCCGGGTGTACGATCGACATACTTTAGTCCTTTTGAGTTTGCTTACTCCAGCCACGCAAAAACAATAATTCAGATGTCCATTAGAGCTCTATATTCGCGCATACGGATATGAAGGCACGGTTCCTTCTAATCTTACAAGCGATCTGAAGCACTCAATCAAATTGACCGAATCTCTGAAAAGTTCGCCTGTCACGTGGTGTCCATGATCCAATTAAAACAGGTTTTATTTTCGCACAGCCAAGTAGTGTGTCCGTTTATTGCTTTGCGATTTTCTTGTCACAGGATTCATCTGAATGGTCCCATTAACGGAAATGACACAAAGGGAGACAAATGGAGGGGGCAATAAACTTAAACTGGTTAATTCCTCCGCCCCACCATTCCCCTCCTCCACCGACCAGGTGTGAAATGTCGTCCACTTCTATGCCTAAATTCTGGCTCACAGAAAATGTTACGAAGGAATATTGTAGAGGAGACCTATTCCGGTAAAAATCGGCGGGTACACTTGACGTTCAGCGTCCCACTCGCGACACAGAAACTTGTTGACACCTTTTCATTCTGCTGGCTTTGAAACCAGGACAGGATAAAATGCATCTTTAGCTTTCATTAAATCTTTCTGTGCCTCCTGCGACCAAAATTAAACTGCTCAACCTGAACTGCTGCGATTCATGTTAAGGCTGGTAGATGTATGTTCCGTGTAAAAGGACCTTTCATTCGAGTACCGGCACGCCTGTAGTTACATAGAATATCATAGTCCGGGTCAACAGTTTTTCTCGGCGCGCTTTGGGTGCATAGCGAGGTAAGCTGTTGACTCATTGCAAAATGTGGCACTGAAAGGGTTAAAATTGACGAGCAGACACGTCTAACAACAGTATAGCCCCTCCACTCGAGATTACGCTACATTTTGTAAAGCTTTACAGTGGCTACTTTCAGAGATCCGCATTCAAGGGCTTGTAAGGTTGACTGCTTAGCTTGAAACGGTGCCCCGAGGATACTCAATCTCAACACAAAACATTTTACGATTTGATTATAGCGAGGGAAACAATTATGGACAAGACCCCACAGAAGCCAGAGGTCGCACAGGAGATTAGCAGATGCCTCTGTGACATTCACTTTGTTCACATTTTAGAGAACTACTGTCGCTTCAAAATGAGACATTCTTGGTAGTATTCAGTCTGCAAGGAACAGGATTAGGATAAAATAAGGAATTCAGGCTGAGGCGGGGAAACGCTGGAAACAATTCATCATCTGATTTTCTCTGGACATAAAAAGTCTGGACGGGGGGATGAAGGATTATCAGGAAAGTAACAAGGTGCATTTAAATTTCGGGAATAACTCCTTCCAGGGTTTTACGCCAGGCGAGTGACATCTTTGTACTATTGTGACCCATCAGTAGAATATTAAAATTTGCCTCATAAGGAACATCGACTAGGTGAAAGTGTCTAAATTTTTACATAAACAATTATCACTGTTGCTACTTAAATGTAAAAGAAAATACAAAGATATGACTGACTGAAAACCCTTTCCTTTTTGTATTTTGAGAGCAAAAATAGCTGTAATTGTGATGTAGTTCATAGCTTGTGTTGCACAAGCAAAGGCTAAATATTGTTGCCTTTTGATAAAGCTGCCATGTCAGATGATACCGAAGTCGAAAAATTTGATGATGATGATGATGATGATGATGATGATGATGATGATGATGATGATGATGATGATGATGATGATGATGATGATGATGATGATGATGATGATGATGGTGTATCTTTCTCCAGAGAGGTGGAGAATCTGCCTCCTTGGTGGGAGGTATATTGAAACGTGAGACGTGTCATCGTATGGAATCTAGTGTAGTAATTTCTCCTCAATGCACTGTGAGACGAGAACAGGTAAAGAATGAACGTCCACTGAATTAAAAATAGAGGAAAACAATGTCCAACAACATGAAACATGGAGACGCTTGACGTCCAGTCGCACGCACACTAGAAAAGTACTGCAACGTAATGTTCTAGAGATAACGATGATTAGAAGCAGTGGAAGTTTATTTCGCATGAAAGTTCTGTTGCCCGAGAGCAGAGGAGGGTGTGGGAGTGCATAGCATTAGAGCAGGACATTAGTAACTTCCTGGTATTTAGGATCAATGTCACCTTTCTATCTGACACGTAAAAAGACAAAACAACCACCCGAATGTATGCATGAATATTTGCAACATTACAGCAACGCAATCAGGCAGATATATAGAGATATCATTCTGTTGAGTGAAGAGATATACAGGTGAACGTTATGTTATCTACAGGTAAGACAACTATAACATGCTTTATTGTACATGACACTAGATATGTGGTATTTTGTTGTGTTATGTTTGAATGGACAGACAAAATAAAATGTTGAGTTCTCCATTACGGTAGGGCATAATATGGAACAAAGCACAAAACAGTATTTTCACCACGTAATTTTTATATTCCCTACAACAACTCTACGCTTCCAGCATGATATTAAAGTGCACTGCAAATGTTACTGTCTGCACAATATACAAAATACATCTCCAATTTGCATATTGCAGCAGGACAAAGAGAGCGTGTCCGCACATCAATATACACATAAGACATCGGGTGAATATATTGATTTATGAGGGAAGCAGGCGTAGTCTTTACATGTAAGCGCCATCATACGAACAGTTAACACAACAGAAGCAAAGACCGTTAGGTAGAGTAGATGGCCATCTGCTCCTGTTCATTATTTGCACACTGGCGCACATATTTTTTACAATCTAAAACATGTAGATTGCAGTTTGTTTTGCACATATGTGCCACGTCGGCACATATTAAGCATATTACCGACTGAAATCTGTATTGCAATAAACCCTAATGGGGGTAGGGGCGGCATGTAAAGATCCTGAATTTTGTAATAGTCGTAAAGTTACAATATGTAGCTGTAAAAATAATTTCATTCACACTCTGGCGCTCGCCCACTTGGGATTCATTATCCGATCACTGCCATCTGGCTAGTGCTGTGTCTATTAGTGACAAAAGCAAATTCACGTCGACACGCAGGAGACACAAACTGCTCATGGACATGTGCAATCAAGGGTTGAGTGTGCTGTATAGCCAGATTGGACATAACAGAAAAAAGTATAGTAATTATGCTCCTGTGCAAACACAGACATTCGCTTTCTTTCTTTCTTTCTTTCTTTCTTTCTTTCTTTCTTTCTTTCTTTCTTTCTTTCTTTCTTTCTTTCTTTCTTTCTTTCTCTGTCTCTCTCTCTTTCTTTCTCTTCTTTCTTTCTTTCCTTCTTTCTTTCTCTCTCAAACTAAATTTTGATCAGAACTTTTCTCGGAGACACTTCCAGCTAAAAATCCTAAATTTTTAATGGCCATGCTCTCCTATTATTTAAGGTAATCCTCTGCCTTCGAATATATATATATATATATATATATATATATATATATATATATATATATATATATATATATATATATATATATATATATATATATATATATATATATATATATATATATATATATATATATTAAACTACGCAAGGTACAGGCAACTGAAATTAAGTGCTCTGTATCTTCAGAATTTATGCTAATATGCTTTTTCAGTTTCAGTGGTGTCGGTCGGGCTGTCGAAACTGCACATGTATTTTTTTAGGCCTTATGCAACTTGAACATTTGTTGAAACATGTTTATAATGAATATTCTTTCCCCTTTTACACATTACCTCCTTAGACGTCAGTTAAATTTGATACCTGGGCACAGTCGAAGACACTTGTGAGTTGTAATAGTATAAAATGGCTCGTACGATCAGCGTGTTCCCCCTCTCTGCTTGACTGCACATGCGCTGGGATATGCTGCAAGCGACACATTGCAGTGGCGGATGTACCAGCAGCCAGGATTGGCACTATTGCAAAGTCAGTGAAGGATTCTTGGTGGAGTTAGAAAGAGACCATGAGTGAAAGAGCTGGGTATGGCAATTATTCTGGGATTCTAATATTAGGAATAGGAGAATAAATGTAGCATTATGAGAGAGCTAAATATAATTTTAACAGTCCTTGATGAGCGATTTCTTGGATTTAATTTATGTTTAATATGGTATCCACCACACTAAAACAAGATATGTTTGTAAAACATAGATGCCCCCGCCCTCATTACCCTTGCCCTCGCTACCCTATTGATAGTGGTAGATGGGGGACTTGTGACACAAAATTAGTGAAAGTTGATCATACATCAATGTCACATATCTTTAAACTTTAAGCTAGCCCGTAAAAAACGACTAAAAACCTGGACAATATAAAAGTTATAGCTGTAAAATTAGTCATCATTTAGAAACCATATTCAGCAAAGTGGCTTTATGACCTTGGAAATTAGGGCAAGGTCACTCATTTTCACTTGACCTTCAGTTATTGTGCAGAAACCACAGGAAGTCTACTGTCTGTGTGTGACCCTCAAAACTGGGTCAAGGTCACCCATCTACAAACTCAAACTAGCCCTTATAGGCAACCATAAAGCTGTGCAATATAAAACTGCTACCTCTAAAATGCAAGTTATCATGCAGAAACAGTATTCAACCAAATGGCTCTGTGACCCATCTTCCAAGGTCACTCATCTTCAAACTTGACCTAGCCCCAAATACGGCCAATTATCAAGTGCAATATAAAAGTCCTAGTTTAAAAACCTCTTCAGTTATCATGTGGAAACCAAAGTTTACTCAGGTACCAACGTGACCTTGGAAATTAAATCAAGGTCACCAAACTTTAAACTTCTTCTAGCCCTTAGCAAGAACTATAGACCTGTAAAGTATCCCAGTCCTAACTTAAAAACTTCTTGAGTTACCATGCAGAAACCACAGGAATTGTACAGTCTCTCTGTGACCCTTAAAACCGGGTCAAGGTCACCCATCTTCAACCTCAACCTAGCCCTTACAGAGAACCATAAAGCTGTGCCATATAAAGGTTCTAGCTTCAGGATATAAGTTATCATGCAAAAAGCATGAAACCATATTCAGTGAAATGGCCCTGTGACCTTTAAAATGAGGTCAAAGTCATCCATCTTTAAACTTCGCCTAGCCCCTAAAATGGACTATAATCTTGTGCAATATAAAAGTCCTAGCTTAAAAACTTCTTCAGTTATTGTGCGGAAACTAAAGTTACCTCAGGTACCACTGTGACCGAGGAAATTAGGTCAAGGTCACCCATCTTCAAACTTTGCCTAGCTTTTGACTAGAATAATACACCTGTACAGTATCAAAGTCCTAGCTTAAAAACTTCTTGAGTTATTGTGCGGAAACCACAGTCTACTGACCGACAGACCGACAGACCGACCGACCGACATGTGCAACACTATATGCCCCACCTTCTTCGAAGGGGGGCATAAAAATCGACAAAGTTCCATTCTATGCATGTGCGCATGTACCTGAATAATTGCAAGAAAACAAAGATCTTTATGCATCCTGATTGACGAATATTGGAGAATGCCACAGTGTCACAAAAATATCGTTTACAAATACTTTTACTCATTCTTTTTCAACATTAATTTCGTCGGAGACACCGACTCCATAGGCCGACCTATATGCACCGTGCATCTGGAATTTACATGACACCATGAACACAGCCTGCACACGACCACACAACGACATTGCACGAGAGATTACGTTACAGCAGGCAGCTGACTGAATAACGTAACTGCATCATGATTGTTTCTAACACCGAGGTACAGGTAATATTAATATAATACTGCATGCTCCCTTGTTTACGTTGGCGGTTTATGTGTTTACCTTGTTACTATGTTATTTTGAGTACTGGCTCAATGACATATTCACTCTTGTCATTCTGGTTTCCCAACGGACGAATGAGCCCCCCCCCCTCCCAAAAAAAAAGCAAGACAAAACAAAAGAAACAAAACACACACACATAAAACCCAGAAACAACCCCCCCCCCTCCCTCCAGTTTGTTCGTATTTTGATAAATAATGGGCACATATAGATCATTGTTTTAGTTTGCATAAGTTGTAATTACAGGGACACCACATATATAAACACGACATTTGCACATAAAACAAAATTGATAAAAATAAAAACTAAAATCAAACCATGTTTTAAATAAATTAATTACTGCTTTGTCGTTTGTTCAATTTGATAGATCTAAGGTCTTTTTCCTTTTTAAGTCGAAAATTGGAAATGAAATTGGCAATATCTATTATAACATTTCTCTGCCATTGATTAAGTTACAGGCGACTACTTGCAGTTCCAGCAATGGCGAAAATGACAGCAATGCTGCTGTTTTTATCGCTCTTGTTGTTGATGATGATGACGAGGAGGATAATAATGATGATAGTAATATAATAGCACAGGGCACCAAGTGTTACAATACCTGGAATGGCCAATATCAAAATAAGAACATTCTACATAAACACTGATACGCTATTGTAGGTCTAGAAGATAAAATTCCAGTAACGGATATTCAGAATTCCTTCTTATCTAGTCGAGTCTCTCTAGAGAGGGCAATATATTCATTAGACCGGGTGCTTTCCAATGAGACTGGCATCATGCCTGAACCAGGGACTTTGCCAAATAAATGAACACGAGTGTGAAATCTATCTTCGCCAAAAAATGTCTCCTGCGTCATTGCACAGATCTGCTCCAAGGGAAAAAATAATTTACATCGATAGTGCACCATCCTCGTATTTCATGTCGGTGTGTTTCTGTATGGGTTTGCATGGGCTTCCTTGCTGTTTTAAATTTATATATATATTTTTTATATAGTGTGTGTGTGTGTATTTTTCTCTCTCTCTGCACGCACACACACACACACACACACACACACACACACACACATATATATATATATATATATATATATATATATATATATATATATATATATATATATATATATATCGCCCTGGATGAAAAATAAAGATGTTTGTTTACAGGAAGCAAAGTAGCAAAGTACGGCACGATAACGTTGTTTATCAAGTTGCTATGGTTTTCCCCTCTGTGGCCATGTGATATGCAGGTTGTTTGCTAAGAAGTGATATTCACCGTCTTTAATGCTCATCATCAGCACCTGCTGCGTTTTACAACTTCTTGTGGTTCTGACAGAGGTTGAATCTTTAACCGCTTGCTCGCTGGCCACAACAAAAGTTGTGTTCATCCGAGTCATTACATTCATTTGAGATTCAGATATATTCCTCGTGAAAGACCTTTTTCACACACAAGGATGTGATTAGTGTCAGCTAATTTGATTAACCCCCTCCGTTTGACTAACCATTTCAATGTAATGTTGCGCACTAAGTCAACGGCTTCCCATGAGATGTTTTATCTTCTATGCAACAACACCCGCATTAGTACTTGAATGGGAGGTATTTCTTTTAAACAAGAAATGTGAATCGGGAATCATGTGATAATCCAGACCTATAAAAATAGCACCGAGAGATTTCGTAATGAATCAAGAGCTATCCGAGACAGGACATTTAACCATCTACACACACACACTGTTTATTTATCGATTGCGTCAGTGAGGTTAATCTTCGATCCGCCTCTAAGGCGTCATTTGCATTTTTCGATAGAAAAAATTATAACCCCGATTTGAAGACAACGGACAATTGTGCGAAAGGATAATATGGTGTGGAGACCTTTTAACTTTGATGATCTGTCTTCACCAGGAAATAATCCTGAATAATGCACCCTCACCAAAGGTTACTAAATAACGAAATCATTTTAAACAATTATTGGAAACAAAAATAGTCACTTTATACCTGAAAGTTTATCAAAAGTCTTTCTACATGGCGCATGCCATGTAGGTGGCAATACAGGTAACTTTTTCCTAGTACCCACCTCTTGCCGGTGGTGACACCTGAGAGATAAACAAAACCGGCTGCATTCATTGGTTGAAAATGTCATGTGACACAGGAAGCTGATGCTGCCATTATGCAGAATATTGTATCTGACATGCCCTATTGAAAACCTTTCCCATTAACATTCTAGCGAACAAAGATAAATGGAACTGCTTACTACAAGACCGCCGACACCCCAGTGCGATGCACCTCGCCCTTGGCCTTGCACCTGACCTTTTGTCACGACCAGTGGCCCGAAATAATATGACTGAACCCAAGTACACCTCTAAGAGACATTACATGTATTGAGTTGTCACTTGAGCTTGAACCTAAACATCACACAGGCCGCTTGACTTTCTCTTCCCAGCGCAGCAAAACACTGGCGTAAAAGACGAGGTAATAAATTCAACAGCAAGGAATCTCCGGCAAGCTGCCAGGCAGATCTCTCGGTAATTGGTCGTTACAGCTTGTATGCATATCACTGCTCGCCTAATTTTCTTGTATTTTTGTCAGACCAAGGGTATACACCTTTGTAGTTCCATTCTAGATGAGTCATATGACAAAAAACAAGAAATCAATACTGAAGTGTGGATTTATCGGATTAAAAAACAAATAGTGTTTTTCATTGCTTCCTAGTAATGTAATATACCTTATGTTTTCTTGATTAAGATTATTTACACACGCGAATGGCGCCGTTGCACAGACCCAATGCTTTAATTAAGAATCATGCGAACAATATATGTTCGCTCACGTAATATCGGCTGTTCCTAGTATATGTCGATTTGTTGAATCTCATTCCTTTATTTGATGAGCGGTCATAACCACATTGTAACAACATATGTCTATGTAATCCGTTATGTTATGTGTGATATTTCTCGCCTCAAATCAGACATCCTGATAATATTGCTTAACACCCCACCCCCCAAATATAATAATAATAATAATAATGCCAGAATATAGAATGCTGCAACCAAATGGTCTCGCATTCATTGTACACTGTAACACGTACCCTCGCCTGATGGTGACCCGACATTCGGACCAATGCGTTCTGTACCGGAGTAAAAAAACACAGATACGCCAATCGTATAATGCTGTAACTTACCTGGCAGGTGATAATAATCCCTAGCTATGTAATGGCAATATTTCGGAGGATTCTCTCTCGATACACACCTAAGACATGGAAGCTAATATAACGCCAGTCTGCTGATAAGCTTACATGACCCACTTCCAGTGTGCATCTCTGGATCGATCATTCTACACCGAGTCGCAAAATAAAGAAAACCAAAGCCTGCAATAAAAAATGTGAGTATTTTGTAGCCAGCATTATTTTTCGCCCGGTACAAAAATAGCGTATAATGACTGGGCGACAGATGACGCTTGCATGTTTTCGTTATTTACAAAGCTACAAAGAAGGCTGTTTATTTTGAAAGAGTTTGCTGCCTTTCTATGTGCGGTGTATTTGCAAACCCCGCAGCATCTGCGCATCGTTTAAACAATAGTCTTTATTTTACGCTGTGTGTTTTAGTTTCCATTGGGCGCTTGGCACTCCGGTGTTACCAGTGGAAAAAATGTTAATATAATTTATCACAATAGTGAAGAAGTCTACAAGCGGCGAAACGTTTTGTATACAGAGTGTGATGCAGAATTTGTCTTCAGAAAAATTGAATTATGATAAGCAATACGTGGGAGGCTCGAAAGCTCAGCGTGTCTTGACAGTACCATTAATATTTAATGAAAAACCAACAACAGCCAGACATACGCACGTAACTCTCACTTTCTGTACCTGCTTACCATCACGGACGATATGTCTTTCTTGCTACTAGGTGTGTTTATCGTCAAGATTTTTGTCAAGTATTACCTTACTGACGTACTTCAGCTCTTATTTGTGGTGTGATAAATACACCAAAATTTTGCAACTTTGTTATTCATTCTCGTCAAAGAAAAAGACACTTTGAAAGCAATTCATAATAAAATAAGACAAAATTCAACATCCTCTGGATGCTTTGGGCTCTTTAACCCTAACTTGACGGCCATAATAAGACTGGATCAACGGCATTACTCAGTCTGCTGTGGGCGCAATCCAGGGATGCTTTGACTTTGGGCATTTCTGTACGTTTCTTTTGAAAAGTTTTATTAAAGTGTGTGTGGAAAACACAAATATGTTACAAAGCGACAACAAGAAAGCTAATAATAATAATAATAATAATAATAATAATAATAATAATAATAATAATAATAATAATAATAAACAACCTGAAACGCGTCATTATAAAAATGCATTAACACTAGGACCAACAAAGAGAGAGAGAGAGAGAGAGAGAGAGAGAGAGAGAGAGAGAGAGACAGAGAGAGAGAGAGAGAGAGAGAGAGAGAGAGAGAGAGAGAGAGAGAGAGAGAGAGAGAGAGAGAGAGAGAGAGAGAGAGAGAGAGACGCATTCCATCGTTCTTTTTCTACTACCCGGGCTACCTTAACGGTATAATCACATGCCATACGTTGGTTGTGCAGTGCAATGGATACTTTCTCCCCATATGTTCACAAGGATAGACGGTTATTAATGACGTTAAGGAATGTTATAGTTCCGTGCCAATAGTACAGGTGATGTGTCTTTAGTCACAGAGGCTGCCACCGATCGAATAAATAAAATATGCAATGCAAAGTACCAAATAGATTCTCACAATATGGCCTGCACACATACACATATGTACAGTGAAACTCGTTACAATGACACTATCTGTTCCCAAAAAAGTGTCAGATAACTCAATATGTCAGACAAATGAATCACATAACAAAGAAAATGAACTTTTTCCCATGAAAATTTGTGTCATTATATTGAACACGTCGGATATATGAGTGTCGTTATAATAAAGTTTCACTGTATGTTCATATTTTTATGTGAAGTAACCATTTTGGATGATTCACATGAAATGCATTTCCGTGACATGAGCATATGATGGATACAAAATAGTTATCTATGAAACGTCAGGAGGTATCTTCCATCTCCCTTCTGTGTGGGTGTGATTTTGCGCTTTTATTCTGCAATTTTAAACGGCGAACGGGTGTTGAAATGAGGTGACTTTTACAGGTGAGAACAGTGACCCGCATCCTGTCATCCGACAAGACGCGACATTGGCGGCATGCATGCAGCTTCATGCCCCTTTGGCTTCTTGTATTGGGCCTGGGGCAATGTGCGTACTAGTCATATGAAGAATACACTAATATTAACACCGTCCGCAAAAATACGTCTAGTATTTACTGTGGACCCATGCGTTGTTTTTTATGGAATGAGATAGAGTTCAAGGCGGGATAATCTCATTTGTCATTGCATTCAGAGAGTTCAATGGAAAAAGTTCACAGGTGTTCTGTGCTATGAATGGCCATGTTTTCCAGGTGACCTCAAACTCTGGGTAAACTTTTCATTTTGATTGACAGCTATCTGCACGTATCACATAAAAACGTGGGGATCTTGAATATCGTTCTTCTAAATTCATCTATAAACATGCACAACAGGCCCGTACAGAAATTATCAGCAATAGTAGGATAAACATATCTATTCCACAACAGGAAATTATGGTTTGAGATTGTGTTGTTTTGAGTCTCATTTATTATGGATCGCCTATCAGTTACAAAGCAACCTATATCGAGGCTTTCCAAACGACAGCAAATGGTTCAAAATATTTTAAAGGATGTTGAATTGAACACGCTTAATTGACTTTTTTATTTGTAATTGATTTTTGTAACGGTAACACAAACCCATGGGAAAAAAATTATACTTCGGAAATGTATTTCGAGGAATTCTACAAACAGTGAATTAAAATTTCGAGAAAATATACCACATAAAAATGACATGAAAATGTAATGTCTGAAAAGTAATACATTAACAGTGCATGCTATAACTTAAAAGTACACACTTATGTTCATTCTATATCACTTTAATGTGAAGCTTTGCACAACATGCATGTTTATCATCATTATTAAAACAGATTTAACAGTGGCGTATCCTCCGTGCAATTGCAAAAGAGACAAAAAGATAAACACACACACACACACACACACACACACACACACACACACACACACACACACACACACACACACACACACACACACACACACACACACACACACACACACACACACACACACATGTATGTATGCTCTCTCTCTCTCTCTCTCTATGACATAATCCAATCTCTCAACACTTCATATTCTAATATTCTACCTAAAACCTATACTTTAATTAATCACCAGTCTCACGTTTGACAGGAAACTTTGAAAAGTCAATACTTTACCACTTCGAGTGCAAACTGCGACATGAGTCGAACTTTAAAACGAACTGCTGTGAATTATAATAAGGTTGCTAGATTAATGTTCCTTGTAAAAAGACATTTCATTCAAGTAGCAGCATGCCTGAGGTTACACAGAATATTATAGTTCAGGTCAATGGTTTTCCTCGGCGCGCTTTGGGCGAAATGCGCGCCGAGGAAAGTTGTTGACCCGCTCCAAAATCTGGCACTAAAAAGAGTTTAAAGCCACATGAATTTATATACGTGTCATCAGCAGTAGGCCATTAAGCATGTGTCACAACTTAAAATTCGCGCTCACTTTTTTTAAGTGATCGCAGCCAGGCTGAATGTCTGTACCTTGAATTTGATAAAGACAACCCACTTAAATTCGAAGAATAGAAGAATGTGATATAATAGCAAATACATGATAGAAATTCTTCCTTATTTGGTTAGACTTAGCGAAAATGTGCAGGAGCTCTCATATACACAAATATGTGGTAAATTGGGGAAATTTTATATTCTAACTTACCCCGTGAAAAGGATTCCATATAGTTCATGAACCTTCATAGAAGGTGACCCATTTAAACTGATTACCCATAAGTTGAAGTGAAGAACGACTGCCTTGAACTTGTACTTATCAACAAAGGTGCTCCTGACCCCGACCGAAATCCGGGAGAAACTTGGTGACATGCTTTATTAACAAATTTGTCACGACATGAACTGTGTAGGTGTAAGACTGTTGCTAAAAGTCATAAACCTGACACATAAACAACACCCTTTTTACTGGTTGGTATGAATGTGACCTAACATCGACAAAGTGATATGCGTGTATTTTGATTGAATTTTTTTGTGCGCTTTCAGAGTAATTACACACGTGTGTGACTTTTCAAATAAAAATTGATGGATATAAATATCCCGCTAAAAGCATGTATATGTGAAGTACCATTTTTGGGGTTGAACTAGCGACAATTTTTGTCCACATTTCTAATGAACAAAATATTGCGGCCAAAATTGGAACCCAGAATTCTGTGTGTACGAGCGTACTATGTATTACCCTTTGGGTCTGACACATTCAGTGCTGTTTAATCTTTCTTTTATCGCAACGTTCCTATCGTTGATCAACACTGCACAATGCACTGACAAATTTCAAGGTCACAGAATTGCCTTGTAATTTGTTTGTATGTTGGTTTTTTGTTCCAGATTCACCTGTTAAAACGTTTAAATAGTCTTTACAAGAAGTATTGTAATCAATACATACATATATATTATTTTCAAGGAACGGGTCATTGACAACATAAAGATTTAAATCGTCAAATTTGTGGCACATTTTGACAACAAATAGAATATTAAAACGTGATATTCAATTCAAGAAACACAGATGAGAATAAAGTGACCCTTGGTCTACAAACCAACTGCTGAGGTCCTCTATTTACTTCTTTGATTCATATAATTTGGACACATTTCCAATTAGGTAGCATTCTTATATTTGCTCATTAAGATTACTCATAGATTTAAATCTATTGACTCATTTTCACTTCGGAGAACAAATCATCAACCGGAGAAAACGAAAGTGTGTTCATCTTGTGAAGAAAAGCTCACAGATGGTAGGTTCATTGACCAAAATACATTTATAGGCCCACTGAACTTTTGTACCGATAAATATATTTTCAAGTTTGATTAGACTCCTTAGAGTTTGAGAATCAAGTGACAAGAAGGCAAATAATATTGTCAAGTCAAGGAATCTATACTAGGGAATGAGCAGACAGTCGTCTCTGTGTCCGTGCGAAAGCGTATCTGTGCGCAGTTTATTTTTTGTAAAGACATTTTACAATCTTTGTAGCTGAAATGACTAGCGACTTGACAAACACGCACTTTCACAATAACATGGGGGTGGTTGAGTGGGCGAGTTTTCATATTGTAATGGGCAGTGTTGGATCATTTCTTAAAATTCTGTCGGGACTAAATAACGAAAACATGAATCAAGCTGTAGAGATTATTCCTTTTTCTGTGAATTCGTTAAATTTCGCTGTGTTCTTATTTTGGCTTGTTCTTTGCTTATGCTCCAAAACCGTGAAATTAGGAATACAATGAAAAAAGTTTTTAACATGACATTGATTGGAAGTAAAACTGAAATAGTGAATTTAAAGTCTCAATGAAAGGTCCAAAATGTAAAAACCGTAAAAATAAATGTCCCTGAAAATAAATGTATTCACGGTATCAATAGAATATGAGACATACATATCACTTTCTCACCAAAATCTCTGAGCCTGTTGCTTGGCTCCGACGAGACTGAAATGGACGTATTGAGGTATACACCAAGTGAGTTCCTGACATGTGTAGTAATAAATAATACTTGTTCCAAACAGATACTGATCCTTATATCATGCTCAAGCTGCACCGCAGTTAATAAGAGTGTCCCATATTGCCAAAGATCACGCAAGTGTAACATTTGGCTTCAACATTTTTTGCCGTAGCATTCATCCCATCACTCTTTTTTCAAGAATCTTCTGCGAAAAGGCTAAAGCGTATGATGTGCTCAACAAATTGTGCATAACACAATAACAAGAGGGCTGTGTGAACAGCCCATGTTCAGCTGACCTATGGTTGAACAGATATGGTACAGACACATCTACTGTACACTGCCAGCAAGTTTGAAGTGAATGTGGCAAACAGTTTCGGAGATGAAGTCAAAAGTGTGAATATGCATTGGAATGGCCAATGACTTGCATAGTAATCAACAAGAATGGTGTATTTTCCAATAAGCACCTGAAAATAGAAAAAGATTGAAGTGCCACCTGGTGAACAAATTCAGAACTAGGAGTCCCTAGGAGTGTTTCTGTGTGATATCAAAGCAATTGGGTGAGCGGTTTCGCAGAAGAAGATTTTTTAAGATTTACCCCCCAAAAAGCACAAAATAATTCAATAAAAATCCAAAAATCACTGAAGCATGACCATTTGAATACAATTCGTAGAAACCCACCCAAGGTACATTGCCACCAAGTTTGAAGTGAATCTGGCTGACACTTTTGGAGAAGAAGTCGAAAATGTGTGTTAGCATTAGAATGCTCATTGACTTACATAGTAATCTACAGGAAAGGTACATTTACCGATAAGTACCCGAATTGAAAAATCATTAAAAATGAGGAATCCACAGCAGTGCCACCTAGTATACAACTTTGTTTGACCCTTTTACAAGAAAGCTATCCACCAAGTTTCAGCTCAATCTGAGTCATGGTTCTGGAGAAGAAATCCAAAATAATGAAAGCACACAAACAATCGTAAAAATATAGAAAAAGATTGCAGCGCTACCTGGTGAACAAATTCAGAGCAAGGAGCCCCTAGGAGTATTTCTGCGTGATATCAAAGCAATTGGGTGAGCGATTTCGGAGAATAGGAATTTCTAAGATTTGCCAAAAAAAAAAAATTAATAAAAATAAAAAAAGTCACTGAACCATGACCATTTGTACAAACTAGGTAGAGACCCTCCCAAGGTACATTGCCACCAAGTTTGAAGTGAATCTGGCAGGCGGTTTCGGAGAAGAAGTCGAAAATGTGAATTAGCATTAGAATGCCCATTGACTTGCATATTAACCAATAGGAAACGTGCATTTACCGATAAGTACCCGAATTGAAAAAATCGTTAAAAATCAGGAATCCACAGCAGTGCCACTTAGTGAACAACTTTGTTTGACCCTTTACAAGGAAAATATCCATCAAGTTTCAGCTTAATCTGTGTGACGGTTCTAGAGAAGAAGTCGAAAATTGCGAAAACACACAAAAATTCATAAAAAATGTAGAAAAAAATTGCAGCACCACCTCTTGAACAACTTAAGGTCTAGGGGTCCCCAGAAGTCTCCCTATGCAAATTTGAAGAATTGACTGAGCGGTTTTGGAGAAGATTTTTTTAAGATTAGCCCGCAAAATGAACAAAAAAATTCATAAAAAATCCAAAAATCACTGGACCGTGACCATTTCAGAAAACTTGGTACAGAACTACCCAAGGCACATCCCCACCAGGTTTGAAGTGGATCTGGCCAGTAGTTTTGGAGAAGAAGTCGAAAATGTAAATTGTTGACGACAAATGGACGGACGGACGGACAGACGGACCATAAGATAAGCTCAGCTGACTGACAAGTCAGCTCAGCTAAAAACGTGAGGGAGAGAAAGGTGTGAATAAAATTACGACTGGATGTACCATGTACACAATTAGCTTCATGTCCTATATTTCGCTACCGTGTTTCTTTAAAACATTATGTTTGCAGTTATGCTCTTCGTCAAGAGGGAACGTGTTGCAAAGAACACGGTTTTGCTGATATGAATCTTTTACTGCCACCTGTCGGTGAGAAACGGAATCACAGATGTTCAGCGACATCAACCAAGATTCCTTTTCGGGGATCCGTCTCGTTATTGTTATCATTCTGTACCGCATTCGTTGTCGCTTATACTGTGCTACTCTATCGCCTCAGCTATACGTGTATATACTACTTATTATTCACAAAGCATGTTTGTTTAAAAATCTTTGGCAAAAATCCCCTCCCCCCCAAAAAACCCCTGCGTTTTTGAATTTTATAATCTGAACCAACATGCGTTTTACGTCAAGTAAAAAAAAAACACATAAAGTAAATAGTTACAAAGGTTCGGACATGAAAGGGAGATATTACTCTTATGACATACAAATGTTTCACCTGTAACCGGTGGGGAACTCTTTGTAAATGTAATGCATCATTATAAACAACCATTTGCAAAACAAGTCAATATCATTGTGCAAGATATTTCTACATTAAAGGATCTAGGGCTCAAACTTATTTTAGCCTTGATCTTTTCAGTAATTTACGGGGATGGACAAATGTTTAACTATAAAATCACAATACGTACATCCTGATGCTTTCATAACTTTCATATTGATTAATCAATGAATTAATGCTGAAATGAAGGCAGAGAATGATTATGTAAAAGATCGAATGAAAGTACCAAAAATATGACACAATCGACGAAATTCCAATAAAACCAATAGACTGACAGATATATAACGGACAAATAACGGGAGAATTTTTGACGGATGATTAAACGATGAATGAAGAAAACAGAAAAGTTAACACGGAAATATAAAAGAAAAACAAGGCATAAGTGCCAAATGGGGGAAGAGTTTCACAATCTGTCCAAGCTGCCTCATAAACATAATTACCAGGAAGCCTCTTATGTTTTGTATTTCAGCTTCCTTTTAAGTTTCACTGGAATAGTGAATGACATGTCTCGGGATTGTATTAACAGTGGTCTCCACATTTGCCACAACATTGATAACATTGCCATTTATTTTCCACTGCCCTCCACATTTTGCTGGTCTCAACTGCATGAAAGGTATGCGGATTGCAACAAATCTTTCTTCCAGTTCTGTCATTCCTGTTAATACAGGGGGGTAACTTCGGAAACGACATTCCATTCGCAACTGCAAATGTGGGCACCTCCTTGGACAGACCACAGTTGTCAGGTCTTTCTGTAGTACTTTTCATGTTATTTATACCTCCTTTATGTGACCACCTTTTGGGTGGCACTAGGGGCGGTCTCTCAAAGGACGGACTACTGCATTTGCATAATGAGAATGCATGTATTAGTGCAATATCCAATCGCACGAAAATTGCTGCTTATTAACCATGTGGAACCCCAAGCAAGCATCCAGTCACATTATCTTGAAAAATCAATGTGAAAACACTGTTATCAAATTGCAGTTGACGTGGAACTTCAGACGGAGACAAAAAATGTACATTGGGTTTCCTTGGAATGTATGAATGCAACGGATCTGCAGCAAGCAATACCTGCTCCATGTGGGTTTGCTGCCATGATGTAAATGGTGTTGTTTCTGCCATTAATATTGCAACACTGCAAATAGGAACACACTGTTTACCAGCATTTGTCATTTTGCTATCTCCTTGGTGAAAAGTCCGAGGAAGACATGTGATAGGATAAGTTTGTGGACCTGGATTTTCTTCTACATCATTTGCCATTTTAAGCAAAAGGACACAATAACTCATTCATAGAATGTACACTGTATTTCTTTTTTTTGTACCAACAATCTGGTAATAACTTGTTACTAATCAGTTACAACCAACATAACTTATTACAAAATTTTAGTGCTGGAATATTTAACCGTCCATATCTAATGTGTGGAAACCTGATCATGGCACTGCCCATGGCAAATCATCACACTTTCCTTGGATATGTGCAGTAACAGAGTTATTGAATAACATGGCTCATTGATCATGGCTAGATGCTGGCTTTGTTTTGGAAAACTGTGGCAATGCAAAGTCTAACATTTGGAATGAATAAGATATCTGGCAAAACATAGATATTCTATAATAAAATACTAAAAAATGTGAACCACAAAACATGGATAGGCTGTGGTACAATTTTGGCAATGTATTGGAATAAATACAGCTGCTGCATAGTGTTAATATTTGGCAAAAGTACAATTTTTGCTGCCAAACGTGGTCAGCGGTCAGGGTCAGTCAAAATCAAGCTTTTTGCAGTCAGTGGTCAGTCAAAATCAAGCTTTTGACAGTCAGCGGTCATTACACAAAACGAAAAAAATCTGTGGTAACAGTGGTTAAGGGCCCTTCTAAAAATTTGCTGTCACTTCAAATGGAATCAAAGCAAGACTTAACGATACCGGCATGCAGACGTCCGATCACTTTTCTATGCTGGAAGCGCAAATTTACCTAACTTGGAAACGGCCATAAAATCAAATATAAACCACGGTAATATCACTCACCGTCGGGCATATGTTCTTAAAAAGTCTTTAGGCTAATATCAGGAGAAAATTTGTGTGTTATCATGCTTCAAAGTGTTAATATTATTGCTTTAACTTCGCACGTGTTTACTCGCAACAGCGAGAATGCGTCCATGTTGACCTAATTGCATGACGCTTCATGGGAGTTCTTTCCTTTTTTTCCCCGTCCGACCGCCCCGACCGCGTACGGAACTTACCGATGTTCGATGTTCATAAGCACGACAACGTGGTTTTGTGAAGCGATCACAATGAGGCACGAGCGTATTTTCAGGCACAAATAATGATGGAATCTGTTAATCTATATCGCCAAAGCAGCCAGTTGTCACCCTGTTTACAGTGGTTTAAATTTAAACCGCTAGCAACCGAACTGACCGCACCGATCATCGTTTTTTTTTTTTTTTTTTTTTTTTTGCAATGACAATGCCGCAAGGCCATTTCACTGTGTGGTAGTGGTCGACTCTTGAAAGTGTTGACAAACGAACCACTCTCAAAAGTCTCATCCCAATAAAATTTTATAACCATTTCCCGTTGCCTCATCCTCTATAGAGTTACCACAACATTTGTCCCAAGAAGTGTTTGCGTCCGACCTGTTTACTTCTACGATTTCTCTGTAGTTTCTACGGAATTTGAATGCAAAATACGCTGAATGGATCAGCCATCAATTTCTACACCTACGCTTGCGAGCAAAATTTTCGATATTATTTTCAAAACATTCTATTTTGGGCCAGCATTTTCCATAGGAGCATGGTATTGTTCAGTCAGCCTAAGCACTGAGGATTTAACAAGCCCCGTGCCGGGCCAGCCAGTGATGATTCTTCAGAAGTTGTTGCAACTCATTGACAGCTGAGCGGATTAGCGTTCCCTTTGAACTTGAAGTCCGTTCAAACGCAGGTCCCGGTAGGCCATATTTGCATACCTGTTGTGACCGGTCACCTGCTGTTTGCGGTCACTTTTACATACAGCAGGTACTGCTGTACATTGATCAGTGATTAGGTGCCTATAATTACGGTTGTATACCTCAGTCTTAGCAGCACAGCAGCACAGCTATTTTCACCGTAAGAGGAACATTATGATTGGCGCAATAAGTCTCATGTGACCTACACCATGACAGGGAGGAGTACGTACACGTATACTGGGGTGCCCAATTGTCGGACGGCTAACTGCTATACGTAGGATGCGTTCATCGGAAAGCTATAAATCATATTCACTGATTTTGTTTGGCTGTGTTGCTGGAAAGACCAGACACTGAAGTTTGTTTCGTCATGTCTCTCGTCAAACCACACTCTTCTGATTGTGAACGCCCAGTCGTTTTACAACATATTGAAAAGGTTGTGTCCAGTTTGGGACATCGAGAAATGTCCCTGGGCTGTGCGCCTGTGAACGCAAGCGACACACGTCAAAAGATTCGCTGTTCCACGTTATACCCAACACGAACCCATCCTGCTCTTCCAGTGCTCAGTGAACAAGTCCTTTATTTCATCAATATACATTGTTATATTCCATCTCCAAAAATCAATAATGATTCAAACAATCAGATTTCCCAACACTCTAAATAATTTCTAGAGGTAATCATGCAAGACTATCAATTGCTGATTAACACTGGCCATAAAATAATTTAGCTAATTAATTGTTCGACTTTATTACCAATCTCAGAGGTTATAAACCAATAAACCAAAATCCATTACTCCCTTCTAGATTAACAATCAAATTTCGATGGTAAACACAATCAATTATTCATTCTGTATGTTAAATTACCTATATTGATTTTCTTACTAACAGACTTGTTATAACAAAACACCACACCTTACACCTCTATGAAAACCCAAAAAGAAAATCCAGAATTTTTCGGCACCCAAAGGTCGGGTCTTTACATACCTTCCCCCACTTTTCAGTTTTGATACTTCAAAACTCCAATCGAAATAATCCGTGACCATTACATACAAGTACTGAAACTCATGAAACTCATCAAGCTCGCCAGTATATTTTGTTAATAGAATATACAAACTAAGAAATGTTTATCAACATACACTTCTGGGTAAATCCTTCCAGCTAAAGCGTGCATACACCCAGCATAAATCTCGCCCTCTTCTGGGTTTAAAGGGGCCAGATGAAGCATTGGCTAGCACTTATTTATACCAAGTACATATACATATATACTCGACATACATTAAGGTGCAACATCGTGCTTAATAAAAAATTCTAGGGTGCCAAAAGTTCATAGTTTTTACTTTGTGGCACGTCTGTTCAGAGTACTTAGTTATTATATAGTTATACATGAAACACACTTGGATATATATGAAACACACCGAGAGAGAGATCCCGGATCACAGATACGAGAATCCTATAGTAAGTTAATAGGATAGGCACTCATATACATTTCAAGTGCCATAGATTATAATAATCTATGATGAATACAGACAGCGACACATGCAGTTAACAGGAATGTCCTTATTATATTATGTTCGGGTGGTCCCCCCAAAATGTCAATATTACATGCACCACAGTGACTGTGCTATGTGGCTACCCCCTAGTGAAGTGGCCTCTTCACTCCTTCCCATGACAGTCCCCAACTCCACGTGGCAACTTGACAATAGGAAAGTGGAAGCAACGACATGCACCATCACTGCGCTACAGAGGCTAGGATTACTGTGCAGAGCACCCAGTGGCAGCTGGTGTGAGTGAGCCTGCCATGCTAGGATCTTTGATCACCAGCATAGGTTCAGCACCCTCAACTACATCCTCACTAGTCAGAACCTCCGCCTTTGACTTCTCCTTTGAAGGAGAGTAGTCAGGTTTCTTGGAACATGGAAGGTCAAATGAAAACCGTAAGAACCGTTTCCACCAACAGTACAACCCAACCATGATACTCAAAATGCTAAACACAGCAGTACTGATAGTCAAGCCTAAAGATACTTGGTTACCAGGTTTGGAAATCCAATTCACTTTAGGAGGAGGGTCTGAGATAGGAGCCAGCGTTACCTGTGCCACTGGATTTAACTGGGACCACCTTGGGTCATCCAGAAGAGCAATAGCTTGTGTTGATGGTATGACTTCAGTAATATTGAAAACATCTGGCAAAATTACGCGTAAAGCCGCCACGGAGACATGACCTACCCGTTCAATAAGTCCTGTAAGTGTCCATCCATCTCCCATGACTACACACTGGGCAGGCACGACTATTACATAAGTCCCAGCCTTGATAGTCTGCCTGATACTATCCTTACCTGTACAACGTGTCACCAACGTTTCACCCCAGGTAACTAGAATGTACTCACCATAACTGATCTCAGTTATCATTGTACGTTTTTCAGTTTTTCGGATAATAACCTGACATTGATGTCTCTGTCCCTGAACACCCGAAATAAGAGTTCTGGAACAACCCCATCGGTCAGCTGAGTAGATAGGGCCAGATCGGCAAACCATGGGGCGCCATCCCATACATCCTATCGGATGGAAAATACCCCCATTTGCAGTATTTAGTCCTACCTGTTCATTTTCTACCTTAATTTGAATGGAGTACCCCTTATCCACATATGGTACTGGCCATGTGGCAATGTGATAGCGATCATAATTTTGCCCGTCCACCAAGGGAAGTTTAACCCGATATACCAAGGTGGTATCCCCCCACACTGGATAGATGTGGGCATGTTCATAATACCACTGCAAGGGCTGTACTGGGCGTGTCGTAGATGTAGTAGCCTTTTCCATTATATCTGTCAACTGTGCGATACCTAAGATGTCTTCTGTTAGTCGCCCTACCTCAAGAGAAGCTTTTTGACGATTGTAACGCTGAATGGCTCTTATATAAGTTGCTGTCACTTGTTCCAACAAAGCAACACTACGTTCAAGATAGAAAGAACGTTCCAAGTATGATAGACGCACATTGGTGGCATTTAGTGTCATTAAAGCCTGATTCATTCGAGGGATCAGCGTCTTAGCGATAAAGGACGTGACTTGCTGAATTTGGTAACGATTCCATGCCACAGCCATCTGTGTACGATTTAGTACTGTGGTGAGCTGGTTGATTTGGTGTACCACTATCTTTTGGTATTTCCGGGCCTGATCAATTGCCTTGCGACAAGCATTGATACTATCATCAGTGGCTAATCCAAATAAGGTATGTCCTATCCATCCCACAAAGTCAAACCAGCCCCTTTTAGATCGAGAGGATGATGCCTGAGAAGTAAATGAGTGGCTAAGGATATAAGATTTTGCAGAACGGAGACGACTCAACCATGCACGATGACTCTCTACTGAAATGACTCCCTGCGCAACAGCTTGTGCCGATTGTCTTATTACAGTGTTGATACTCTTAAGGAGTAACGGATCGAGAACAGGGGCATCAATCACTACTAAAATCGTCCATTCCGCGGACTGAATCTGCAGTTCATTCACCTTAGTAAGCAACAATCCATCCGGAAGCGGGGAAACAGCAGGTGATCCCAGCACACAAGTAACTGTCATTAAGTACACAAAGCAGCAACCAATTCGATGGCTGCCATCCGCTGGCGCTTCTGTTCTCCATCGGGAACTGGACATTCTGTACTAGCCCGCTTCACCGGCACCGATGCTGGTGGTGGTGAAGGTGGTGGGAGATGAGCATTGATGTCTGATACTGGTCCACGTGACCGAGTATTATACCCATGTGTTGGCCCTGGCAACACCATTGGGGGACTGCCTAGGTCTATGTCTATTGGCTGTCCACTGATAGGAGGTACATTAGGGAAATGTGGGATTGCGTCACCACCTATTGACCTGTGAGATGAGTGGTTTCTAGGTGGGGCTGTGTAGGGAGCTCTTCTCCCTCCGGCTCCACCAATGCCATACCGTGACCTTCTCCTACGCCATGTAGGGTTATGTGACCGGTCTGCATCCCCACTAGTTACAGGCAGATTGGAGGGTGTAACAGGTACCTCCGTCTCAGTAGATCCATCTTGTGCCTGATCAGTATCTACTGCTTGGTCTGGGGATTCAGGTCTAGCTGTTGTCTGCACATCACCCTGCCATGTGGGTGCCAAGGGTATACCAGTTTTAGGCCGTGACTTGCGCACAGGCCTGGGCCGGAGTTCATCCCACACGATATTGGGATCTACCAACAGTAGTTTATCCCTGTTAACCGTTTTAATCTTTCCACTCTGCTGGTGCCTAATCCAGCACACTGGCCCTCTAATACGAATAACTTCATATTGTGGGTCCCATCCAGAAGTAAATGTAAGTTTCTCTTGGGCTCGGAGAATAACAGAATCTCCAGGCTTTAAAATACCTGCTTTTGCACGTGAATTTATTCGCTCACGATTATACTTTCTAGAATGAGCTAAATTTTGTCTGGCTATAACCAATGCATCAGAGAGATCACTTAGTCTCCCTGACAAGTTAGACATACCAGAGGAGGCACCTAAACACTTTGTTAGGGGTAGTCGACTTCTGCGACCATACATGAGGTAAAAAGGCGTATATCCAGTCACCTCGCTAACACTGTTGCGATGAGCAAAGAGAGCATTTGCCATCTGGGTTTGCCATTCCTTTGCCCTATTGTTAACCAACTTTGTAGTGATCTCTTTTAATGTACGATTAAATCTTTCAATCTTACCCCCAGTTTCAGGATGATAGGGAGTAGACTGCCTGTGCTGTACCCCCAAATCCTTCAAATAAGTGGTAAAATGTTTGGAGGAAAACTCTAACCCTCGGTCAGTGATGACCACCTCCGGAATACCATGACGAGGAAAGAAGTCCCTTGCTATGGCTTCTTCCACTGCCTTGGAACTTTTGTCTGGAATTGGTATAGCTTCAGCCCATCCACTTAAATGATCAATGATCGTAAGGGCATACTTATTGCCCTGGTCTGATGGTACAAAGGGTCCTATCAAGTCAAACCCGACCACCTGCATTGGGTATACAGGCAGTGGCATATCACTCATCGGAGCTCGCTCTGAACGCCTTCGGTTAACTGCACAAGTGGCACATGACTTCAATCTTTCTATTATCTCCCGCCGCATGTTTGGCCACACATATGCTTCTCTCACACGATGAAGAGTTTTCAGGGTGGCCATGTGCCCAACCTCTCTGTGAGAACGATCAATAATGCTGTTGCGATATTGCTTAGGGAGAACTAAACGAGGGTACCATGGCGCATTATGAGTTGGCCTCCTTACTGAATACAATAATCCGTCATGAACCTCATACTCTGAATCATCGCTCTGTGCCTCAGTAAACAAAGGAGTAAATTCTTCTTCCTGAGCCCTCTGTACTTTTTCAATCTTTAAACAGTCTGCCTCTAAAGGTATTCTATCTAACATACCTGACCCACTGGTTGCATCAGGGTCAATCCAATCAGCAGTGTCTAAACTGGCAATACTCGGTGGGGATGGTAATCTGGACATGAGGTCAGCCCGAACATTACGTGCTCCTTGTATGTACTGAATTTTAGCACCAAACTCGGCCAGAAAGACCCCCCAACGTTGGACCTTAGTATTCCGCATCTCTTTAGTGAACAATGAGCGGAGTGGCTTGTGATCAGTATACACAACAAAATCGGCACCATACAAGTACGCGCGAAGCTTATCTACACAATGCACTACAGCATAGGCCTCTTTTTCAATTGTTGACCATTTACGTTGGGTTGCAGATAGTTGGTGTGACACATATTGAATGACACGCTCCATGCCCTGATCATCTTCCTGAACTAAAATCCCTCCCACACAAGTATTACTTGCATCTGTATACAATTTGTAACTACGGTCCGTTCTAGGATAAGCCATTACTTCAGCAGAGGTCAGAAGGGTTTTTAAGTTCTCAAATGCCTCTTGCTGTTCTTGCTCCCATACAAATGGCTGGTTCTTGCGTGTAAGCTTCACTAATGGTTCAGTCACTCTTGCATACCCAGGGATGGTTTTAGCATAGTAATTAACCATACCAATGAAGGAACGAACCTGTTTAACTGTTGTTGGGGCAGACATTTCCACAATCGCACGCACTTTTTCAGGATCACTAGTGATACCATCTGGTGTAATGATGTACCCTAAAAGCTGAATCTTAGTCTTGCCAAAATGACATTTAGACCCTTTCAGGTGCAGTTTGGCTGCACGCAGGCATGCAAATACGGCCTCTAGGTCCTGAATGTGTTCTGCAGGTGAAGATGATGCAATTACTAAATCATCAATAAAAACCCAAACGCACTTACCTAATAAGTCCGAGAGTGCCATTTCCATTGTCCTTTGGAAAATACTAGGCATGTTAGCTAACCCAAAGCTACCCAAAGCTGCCCACCTTGAATTTGAATAAACCTCTGTGGCACACAAAAGCAGTCTTGTCTTGGTCGCATTCGGCAACCTTCAATTGATTATATGCACATTTCAGATCACAAACAGAGTATACAGTCTTACCACCCAACTGATCAAAGATGTCCTGTATAAGGGGAAGAGGGTAACGATCTTTAACTGTGATGTCATTCAGGGCTCGGTAATCTACACAAAATCTGGTAGTTCCATCTTTCTTAGGCACTAAACAAATTGGAGAAGCCCAAGGGGAATTACTTGGGATTATAACTCTGTCCTTTAACATTTGGTCAATACATTCATCCACCAACTTCCTCCGAGCTAGCGGAGTCCTATAAGGGCGTTGGCGTATTGGAGGATGATCTCCAGTATTGATAGTGACCTCAGTTAAGGGACATTGGCCAAAAGGTATGCCATCCTCATAAAAGACATCTTGATTCTCTTGTACCACCTGCACATACGGTGCAGCAATGGATCCGCACATGAAACCCATGCCAGCCTCCTGGCTAACACTACAATTGTCTGAAAGTGCTGGCCGTCTGTAGGACTGCAAGGGGAAGACTTTTCCCTTCCAGGCTAGAGTTTGAGTTTTGTAGTCCAGCACAGCTTTGCCTGCAGCCAAGACATCAGTTCCCAAAATACAGTGATGCCATATACCTCCCACTACTACAATTGAGATAATTCCTAATTCAGCAAATTCTATTTCAGTTCTTCCAAAAACTTTAATTGCTTTCCCAGATACAGTAAAAATAGGCGGGGACCGCCTTAACAGTCTTGAACGGCCACTTCTTTTACAGATCTCCTGGAACACAGCAATATGCAGGAGTGACACACAAGCCCCAGTATCGATCAAGGAATGAATACTCACGTTACTTGCTGTAATCGATAAACCCAATCTGGGACCTATGCTTTGCACCCCTGCAATGCTTAGTTTCCCTGAGAAGCAGTTCCGGGGGCACCTTGACTGGAACCCCTAGGCGCAGGCCTTTGTCGCCTGGGTTGCCTTGGACACCCAATCTGGTAATGGGGGCCGCCACAAATAAAACAGGACACTTGCTTGGTACCATTGTCTGCCCGTGGCTGATTCCTGTCTCCTCGCGTTCTACCTAATTGGCCCCCCCAGTTCCTTGGTTGGTTGCCTTGACGTCGCCCGGCCTCCAACTGCGTTAGCCGCGCTGCCATCTTTTCCTGACCCCTTTGGATCTTCAAAAGTGTGCTCAGGAGCTCAGAGTTTGTCTCCTTTCCATTGTTCTGTGGGGCAATCTGCACTGTGGAAGTATCCATTGGTTCCTCCTTCCGCTCATCGCGGTTCAAACCCACATATCTCTCTAGACCAGCCTCCACCTTGTCCACAAATTCAATTGCGGCCTCTAAGGTCTGGTCCTTGAGTTCAAGGCTAAGTTTTTTAGCTAGCTCCGTAGAGCGCAGCCCTCGCATATAATGCCGTAGCACTATTCTTTCCGCATCGGCTGAACGCCTTCCAGGGTAAGCCCTTTGAACAGCCTCCCTTATGCGCCGATTATACGAGGCCAATGTTTCCCCCTCTTGTTGCCGAAGTTGTTCCACCTCGACTCTCAACTTCTCCTCCTCATCGGCAGAGAGGAAGGTTCGTTCAATATGACTTTTTAAGCGAGTCCAAGGGACATTCTCCCTGTCCTCCGGCTGGTTGTCCAGGTATCGGAGAATCTCCCTCCGTAAAGGTCCACTAGTAGCCCGCGTGACTACTTTCAAAATGCCGGAATTGTCACGTTCAAACTGCGGCAAAATTAAGTCAATATCATACAGAAAGTTGCGGGTCTGGGAGCTCAACTCACCATCGCAATGTGTGAGACTCTGTGTAGGCGCATGTAATTTGTCCTTTCGGCGCTGGTGAGCCCACTGCTCCCGTTGATCCGCATGAAATTGTACCTGAGCATCTTTGAACTCCTGAAAGAGCCCAGCGAGTCCGGCCGCAACCTCTGGCTCCATTACCAGACAATATAGTTCATTAAATACGCTGGGGCTCCCCTCATCCTCCGTGCACGACGTGGTTTCACTACAGTCCTTCGCTCCACAGAATAAGAGCCAGCCTTATTATGGTATTTAAGATGGTATTCCATTGCCGTGTCCAATTCCTTGTGATTGGTACCACTCTGCGCTAGCCCAATATGAAAGTTGCACTCTAAACATGTCAGTTCAAATAAATAAGTTGTTCCATAATGGTACTTAGCTACATGGAGCATCATGTCCGAAAACACATCCCCCCGCCATGGGCACAAATCACAGAGATACATCGGTGTGCACTTTGCCATGGTGCGCTCAGTCCATATCAGGAGGGAAAAAAAAACGTTGCGATTACATAATCCTGGCAAGCTCGCCAATGAAAAGGTTGTGTCCAGTTTGGGACATCGAGAAATGTCCCTGGGCTGTGCGCCTGTGAACGCAAGCGACACACGTCAAAAGATTCGCTGTTCCACGTTATACCCAACACGAACCCATCCTGCTCTTCCAGTGCTCAGTGAACAAGTCCTTTATTTCATCAATATACATTGTTATATTCCATCTCCAAAAATCAATAATGATTCAAACAATCAGATTTCCCAACACTCTAAATAATTTCTAGAGGTAATCATGCAAGACTATCAATTGCTGATTAACACTGGCCATAAAATAATTTAGCTAATTAATTGTTCGACTTTATTACCAATCTCAGAGGTTATAAACCAATAAACCAAAATCCATTACTCCCTTCTAGATTAACAATCAAATTTCGATGGTAAACACAATCAATTATTCATTCTGTATGTTAAATTACCTATATTGATTTTCTTACTAACAGACTTGTTATAACAAAACACCACACCTTACACCTCTATGAAAACCCAAAAAGAAAATCCAGAATTTTTCGGCACCCAAAGGTCGGGTCTTTACAATATGATCGAGAAAATCTGGCCATGAATAGAAAAATAGGTGTGCCCAAATGTCGGACATGGGAAGGTATTTGGCTACGATTAATTTCCATTCACATTCTGGTTGCAAACCCCACTTCAGGCTTTGAGATGAAGACCTCGTTGATTTGATATGCAGACTAAATTCAAAATTTTATTTTTCAAAAGTTGTAACATTGGTGTTAAAAGACACTTGGCTACAAAGATGCACTTTTTTGGCAAAAAAAATCAAATTTTTGTCTAAAAATAATGCAAAAGACAAAAATTACCAAATTGTTTGCAATTCTACAATCATTCATTCGGTGCTAATTTAACTCATGAATTTGTGGGACATTTCATCAACGACAGGCTAAATTATCGCGAATGTCCGACAATTGGGCACGTCCGACAATTGGGCACCCAAGTATACTTGGCTGGCATGAGAAGGAATCAAAATAACTTTGAACGACGAACCCCGCCCGAGGCATATATCCCTTTGCATGATTGGATTAGAGTCACGGTCAAGGTCGCCGAAAATTTGCGCTAAAATAGTAGTTCCCGGTTGACATTCATGCGAACAATGAGGGGAAGCAAAATTGAACTCGTTTACAGATGACACGTCATTCACAGTAATATTGACATGGCCGTTACACTATTTCAACAAATATTGTGAGTCTTTGTTTCACTGCTGCATAAATTACCATGTAACAGCTGCCATACAACGGGACTATATGCACCCGTTGCAAGATACTAAAACGGCGGCGCTTCAATCATTGGCTAAAAACAAAGAATACTTTTTTTTCTGCACTACTTGAATGAACTATGTTCTCAACCTCTTCATATTAACACACGCCACGATTTATAACTATAACGCATTTTTTAAAAATTCAGGAACTGTGGTTTCCTGGCTTTTTGAACCCCAACAACTATCCCATAGGATAGGTCGGTGGCACGGTCTAAAGACCCTTCCCCCCAAAATTGTGGGCACTAGAGAGACTGACAAACAGGCCTTCATGACTAAGGCATCTTTTATAGTGGTTTATTTATTTATTTTTAAACATTACAATAATGTTAAAAAAATGTGAAGTAATTTATGGTATCTTTAGTCTTGGTATAGTTTGAGGTGTACCGTACAAATGAAGTCAGGTGGGGGCTTATCAGATCTGGGCAAAAGCACGGAAGGGGGGGGGTAGGTTTGACGAATTGACTCGAGCTATTTTCCAATACGTAGCATGATTATGTAAATGCCCCAAAGTAAAGAGGTTGCTCAATAATTTGAAAAACTGCTGCAGTAATTTATGCATTAGGCCTAATTACCATGCTACACATTTACAATACGTTTACTATGAGCTGGGCTTTACAGGGAAGTGAAGTTGCTATGTGCTTATTTTAAAAAAGTTGGCATAACAAAGTCATTTTTGTCTATACTGAGCAATAAATGAGTAAAACTTCTTCGGTGTGTGTACTTAAACACTCTTATTTTTTCAACTTTCGGGATGCATACATCTTGCTTGCGCGGAAAAGCAATTATAATTTTTTCTCTTTCCTGCTTTTATCATAATGTTAAATTACATTTATACTATTCATTTTATTTTGGGAATAATTATTTATAGTCAGTGTCCATTCACCGGATATCTGTGTGTAATTATCATTTATATTGGAACAAGTGCTTCCAATTGTGCACGGGTAACAAATTAAACTGACGTCAAAGGAGGTAATGTGTTAAAAGGGAAAGAACGTGCATTTTAAACATGTTTTAACAAAGGTCCAAGTTAACTAAGGCCTAACAAAAATATATGGCTCCGGTAACCGGACCGACCCTACTGAAAACGCTATGCACACACACACTACTGAAAAGGCTGGACCCTAAACACACACACACACACACACACACGCACACAAACAAAGAGATTTTCAAGCTGCCCGTTCCTAATAAAATTGATCGACCCTGAAAGATTTTATCGAGAAGGTGGCCATCGTGTGCCGTTATTTTGCAGTACAGTCAACTCAAACACAGCATTTTATTTCAATTTGTCGGGAGGGTTAACTTGGACCGGGGAAACAACATATCTGCATAGCCACAGTTGTTTGGTGATCCTTATTGTGATATTTCGCTAGTTTCTAAGAGTCCGTTATCCGAGTTCCATGGCAAAAGAGCGTTAACATATTTTTAAAACATGACTTACTATCTTAACTTTAATCTGCTCTCTCGGTTGTGTTTTAAGCAGTAATCACCATCAGTTACAAGGCCAAATGGAACACGATACCCCGCCAAATCATGCATGTATTGGTGAGCGCCATTTTGACATGGCGCAATGCATTGTGGAACAGTCACACAAAGTAACATTTGATTTGGATATCAAAGTGAATCGCGACCACGTGTTTTCAGCACTGTTTGCAATGTCCATGGATAAAAATGAATGACGTGAAATGAAAAGAATCAAATGTACCCAAGTTTGTACATGAGCGCAATTGATCTCAAATGCTTGGCATGTGGTCTTACACTGTTTGTTGACGATCGTAGTTTATTCATTGTCCGGTTTGCGAATATTTTACAGGCTGGGATTGGCAAATAATAAGAGGCCAACTGAATAATACACACCATAAAAGACAGCATATCATATCGTTATTGATGCTCTGAAATAGTTGCAAAATATATACTTTTGGTTTCACATACCCCCCAAGATCGTCCCATTACCATCCTCATTTACAAACCGTTAGATGCGGAATCCACAATTTTCAAAATGCCAGCCAAGTCTGTGTGGGGTAGTCCCAATTGGATATTTGAAGAGATAGTATCCATAATATATGTGTGATTAGTGTTAGGGGATGTTAACCTGTCAAATGAATGTAATGTGCAATACATAATGGGACGTTTCCAGTATGAGCAGTACCTAAAATTGTAAATACAATGCCTTGAAGTTACCAGTTTGGGCCAAAGGTGGGCCCCAGAATATGAATATTGAATGTGACACTGAAGTCGCACATAGGCTATAAATTAAGTGGCAGTACTGGGCAGGGGCGCCCAGGGTGCCTGCTGGGTCAAAGATGGAGGTGAATGGAGAAGGTTGCCCAGATAGTGGATACAGGTCCGAAACCACCGGCATTCATATAATTGGTATTAAATGTTCATTGGTGTAAATGTATTGTATTAAAATATAATTGAAGAGAAGGGTCAGGCCCTATATAGACCCCTCTTTCAGAGAAAAGACAGATATAGCGCAAACAGAACATCACAAACCTTGGCACCTATTATTACCATAAGAATCTAAACACAGCAAAGACAATTTGCTTGCAGGAGCATGCCTTTAGGCTAACACCATGAAAGGAGTCTCCACAAGATCTGCACTACTGGGGCAAATTTTAATGGTAAAATGAGTACCATGTAAGTAATGATGATGATGATGATGATGATGATGATGATGATGATGATGATGATGATGATGATGATGATTTTTTTCCCGGTCGAGAATTACAGAAATGGATAAACAAGCGCCGAGACATTTTTTTCCAACCATACATATAGTTTAGAGAGATTATATATACAATACCAATTGTCTGAAACAGCAAACAACAGGGCTGTGTGAACAGCCCATGTTCAACTGATCTTGACACTCATCACACTTGCAGCTCTATGAACTTGGGAAAGGATCAAGGTCACCCATGTTCTGAGTAAGTCTTACCTTTATACAAGACAACTAACACGTGCAACATCACGGTTCAAGTAGTTCTGAAATTATAATGAAGAGTGAAATTCATGTATGTTGCACTGTGACCCCAGAAACGAGGTCAAGGTAATTCATGTACTGTCTAAGCATGACCTTCATACAGAAACATTAACATGTGCAGCATCACAGTACTAACTCAAAACAGATCTCAAGTTATCAAGTAAAAAGTAAATTCCATGTCAGTAGTCCTGTGAATTAGCATTAGAATGCCCATTGACTTACATAGAAATCAATAGGAAAGCTGCACTGACCCATAAGTACCCAAATTGAAAATCCTGAAAAATCAGGAATCCAAAGCAGTGCCACCTAGTAAACAACTTTGTTTGACCCTTCCACAAGAACACATCCATCACATTTCAGCTTAATCTGAGTGACGGTTCTGAGAACAAGTGAAAAATAGCAAAACCGTACAAAAAATTCGTAAAATAACTGGAAAAAAATTGCAGCGGCACCTGGTGAACAAATTGGGAACTAGGTGTCCCTGGGAGTGTCTATTTACGATATCAAAGCAATTGGGTGAGGGGTTTCAGAGGAGAAGAGTTTTCAAGGTTTGCTCCCAAAAAGGAACAAAAAAATTCATAAAAAATCCAAAAATCATCTGAGCTTGACCATTTGGACAAACTTGGTAGAGATCCCAAGGAACATCTCCACCAAGTTAGAAGTAAATCTGGCCCACATTATTTAAGTTATAACCATGACAAGAAATTCCCATGTTAAACTTTCCTATCAAAATATGTGTTAAGATTCTTGAAAAAAAATCATAAAAAAATCCAAAAATCACTGGAATATGACCATTTGTACAATTCTAGTAGAAACCCACCCAAGGTACATTGCCACCAAGTTTGAAGTTAATCTGTATGACGGTTTTAGAGAAGAATTCGAAAATGTGAATTAGCATTAGAATGCTCATTGATTTCTATAGTAATCAATAGGAAAGCTGCATTCACCGATAAGTACCTGAATTGAAAAAAATCGTTAAAAATAAAAAATCTGCAGTATTCCCACATAGTGAACAAGTTTGCTTGACCCTTCCACAAGGAACACAGCCACCCTGTTTCAGCTAAATCTGAGTGACGGTTCTGGAGAAGAAGTCGAAAATAGCTATGACACACAAAAAAAAAACCTACAAAAAATTGTAGTGCCACCTGATGAACAAAGTAAGAACTAGGAGTACCAAGGAGTGTTCCTGTGTGATATCAAAGCAATTGGGTAAGCGTTTTCAGAGAAAAACATTTTTTAAGATTTGTCCAAAAAAAGAACAAAAAAAAAAAAATTCATTAAAAATAAAAAAATCACTTGACAGTGACCATTTGAACAAACCTGGCAGAAACCCATCCAGGGTACATTGCCATCAAGCTTGAAGTTAATCTGTATGATGGTTTTGGAGAAAAAGTCGAAAATGTGAATTAGCATTAGAATGCGCATTTACTTCCATAGTAATCAATAGGAAAGCTGCATTGACCAATAAGTACCCAAATTTAAAAAATCGTTAAAAATCAGGAATCCGCAGCATTCCTAAATAGTGAACAACTTTGTCTGACCCTTCTACAAGGAACATATCCACCATATTTCAGCTAAATCTGAGTGACGGTTCTGGAGAAGAAGTCGAAAATAGCTATGACACTCTAAAATTCATAAAAAATTAGAAAAAATTACAGCGCCACCTGGTGAACAAATTAAGAACTAGGGGTCCCAGGGAGTGTTCCTGTGTGATATCAAAGCAATTGGGTGAGCGGTTTTGGAGAAGATTTTTTTAAGATTATCCAAAAAAAGAAAAAAAATTATAAAAAATCCAAAAATCACTGGACCATGACCATTTGAACAAACTTTGTAGACACCCACCACCCAAGGCACATCCCCACCAAGTTTGAAGTGGATCTGACAGATGTTTTCGGAGAAGAAGTCAAAAATGTGTATTGTTGACAGACGACAGATGGACGGACCACGGACGGAGGACCATATGATAAGCTCAGCTGACTGGCAAGTCAGCTGAGCTAAAAAGAGGTACTTCAAGACCTGCTATAGCATAGGATGCATACTCAGCATGAACATTCGCATAAAAGCCATGAGAATACGATTCTGAAACAAAGTTGTAGTTTCCTTTAAAGAGATGGGCAAGGTTTTCCATAGCTTGTCCCTTTCATATCTCAGATAGTTCTTTCTATATAAAACAGTGTGGTATGATTATTAACAGACTTCTTATTATCCCTTAAATTATATGGGCTTTCTTTACTCAGATATAAATCATGAACAAAAGATAGGCCGCTTTGTGTTGTGATTTTATGAGCTTCAATTGCCAACTTTCTTAGTCTACCTAAAAAGAGAGAAGGCTTATTGTACGTTGTAATAAAACAGAACCAGGCGACTATGAACTATAAAACATGAAGCAAAGAACTTTTTAACTTTTTTTTCCCATTTTGTCGGTGTCAGCTTTAATACATAAATGCCACATGAGAGGGCAACAACTGAAATCAGATAAATTAAATGTATTGAAGATGAGAAGCTTTTCCTTTTTTGTTAGGATTTTGGAGAATCATCTAAAAATGCTTGCTTGTTTAGCAGTCTCCTTGCAATTATTTGAGAGTGAGCATGATTGAATTGTGTGTCATCCAGGTGGTCTTTGTTTTACAGGTAAAACTGACATTTGCATAACAAATATACATGTACAAATAGAGGTATAAAACAATTGTGTATTAATTTATAGAGTGAACTTATGTTTTATTGTGTTTATGAAAATCATAGACTGTTTATTTTAATAAAATTCTGGACCAATGAAATATCACATATTCAATATGTGGTGAAAAAACAAATATCAAACTTCATAACATGCAACCTGATTTTAAGTTTACTGTGCATTTGGAGTTTCATGTCAGAAAAGTTTTTTTTTTTTAATGCCCCCAACCTTAGGGGGAGGGATTTACATTTATGCTTGTCTGTGCATACTCTGTCATTCCTTCCGTCCCTCCATCTGTCTGGAAAACTTTTGTCATATGTATCCAAAACCATTCATCTACAGCCATGAAACTTAACAGTGGTATGAAGCAGCACACACACACACACACACACACATGGAGATGTGCACCTGGGGTTTTGGTTGTCATGCATCCAGCTGTGTATCCCCCCAGCTTGTTGACTCTCATGATGTAGTGAAAATGACCGCTGGCCAATGTGAAATTTGTGTTGTGCATATCTCCAAAGTGTTTCTTCTACAATTATAAAACTTTATAGAAATTTTAATGAACACATGGAGATGTGCTCTTGGGTTTTTTCTTTGTCCATGCATCTCTCCATCACTGCTGACCAAGTGAAAACAATTGTCCAATGTGAAATTCGTGTCGCTCATATCTCCAAAAGTATTTTACCTAGTCATGAAACTTTACTATAATTTCAGCCATCTTATGAAGATGTACACCGGGGATTTTTCGTTGGACTATGCATCCATTTGTGCATCGGTCGTTGCTGACTTACTGAAAATGACCATTGGTCAATGTGAAACTTGTGTTGAGCACATATCTTCAAAAGAATTTCACATACAGTCATGAAACTATACAGAAAGATTAACTAGGATACGAAGATGAGCACCTAGGGTTTTTGTTTGACCATGCATCTGTTTGTCTGTTGGTTGGGGGCATCTGTGTCCTACAGCCACTTTTCTAGTTTTCTTGAATTTTCTTTTCTCACATATGCGAACTTGTAGCTCAGTAATTTTTCTTATGTGGATTTTATCTTGTTCTTGCAGGCATCTTGAGTATGCTGTCCATTGTGCTGATAAACTTCCCAGATTACCCTTAAATGCAGCCAAGCACAGCAGTTCTATGGTGGTCATTTTATTATCAGACTTTAAGGATTACTAATAGTGTAACACATGCATACACTGCAAGTTCTTCACAATGGATATGACTTTTCATAGATATAGTAGTTAACAAGGAAGCACCCAAATTCAAAATGACTATACACATGTCATCTTAAATATATTCTGGAGAAATGTTGATCGTATGTCAATGCTTGTAGTACATACCATGATGTGTGTTAATCATATTTGGTCCACTTGATCGGAATTTAAAATGTGAAAATTTTAAAAGTCTGTTGACTTTCTTTATCTTCATCCATCTCAATGACTGGCCTTCCAAGGGCAAAAATACTTAAGATCTTCGCAGTCAATTTTTGTCTGAGGCAAAAGTGTAACTAGACCGGTGAAATGTACCAACTTTGTTTGAACCCAGGAATTTTTCCAATGCAATTGAAATTATGTCATCAAATAAGAAATGTTTATCTTAAGTAAGTATTTCATTTCGTATTTATAGAATACACATTTGGGGGTTCTCATTGAAGTCAAGAATCCATGTCATCTCGTCACACATAAAATGAACAAATAGCCAAATAAATTCCACATTTTTGCATGAAACTTGCACCATAGGTAGTATTTTTTCCACACGTGCACCATTTGGAAATATTTTTTAAAAAAATTAGGGTCATTATTTACAAACTCAGTGACAGTACAAAAACATTGCAAAAATTATGACAAGACCTAAAATAAAACAATTTCATTACGTATGTAAACTTTCGATGAACAGAAGCTAATGGAATGTCAACATTTAGATTGCCTTGAGATAATATCCCTGACTTCAGTTGTACTTACCTTGATGCTCCCCCCCCCACTTTGAACAGACATGGGACTGTCTTACATATTTTAGATGAAGTTGGCATGCCACAATTCTTTTGAGTGTACATGTATGTATGTATGTATGTACGTTTCATGTTCGGAACGAGCGGGACTCGAACCTGCAACCTTTGGCACCAGTCGCCTAGCTGAAATGGGAAAAGCACATATCCACTCGAGCAAATTCCCATTCCTAAAAAGAATGGTTCAATGGAGGTAGTTATGTGCGTTATATATATATATATATGTGTGTGTGTGTGTGTGTGTGTGTTATGTATGTATTGGTATTAGATGAGAACAACTGAAACTAAGTTCAGCATATATTATCATTTTGGTGCTTTTCACAGTGAAATTAAACATCAAAGGTTTTCAGTCGAAGCATGGAGGAGCCAAAAAGCAGACACAGAATATGATCTATGTGTAGTTCTATCGAGATTACAACCACACAGTTCTAAAGGCATAAATGACAAAAGGAAAGAAAGAATAAAGCATCTAAGTGCATACAAGTACAGTATTGTGAGCATGCAAGATATAAATGAGTAAGGTGCGTCAGGGCATTATGTTGGTTGATCAGTGCACTACAGCAAGCACTTCCAATATGGAAAGCTTCTCTTTGGTGGGGTATTACTGATAGTAATCTGCTCTAGAGATCTTCCACGCACCACAAATCACATAGTCAGGTGTGGTTCTGAAAGTAAAGGAAATAAACAACATTGTAGCATCACAAGAGGTCCATATCCAAAGTATTTGTATGTAATTGGGGGTAGTGGGGACTCCATGATGGATCTTTTAGCTACCATTATTAAATACAAACTAAATGAAAAACACGGATTGAAAACAGTTTTGAAGTTTTAGTTACTTTTTATTCCAATGGTAATCAATTAATTCGTTTCCCTTAAAAATCCCAAACATGCATGTAGCCCATGTTAATTTAATTGGGAGGTGTCCATGTTACATGAGTGAGAAAATGGACAAATGTTATGCGAGAAACTGGATATATGTTACGCGAGTGAGAAATGTCACACAAGTAATGGGGACAAACTTGACATTCAAATTCCTTTTTGATGCACATGAAGATAAAGTGATACCTATTACAAACAGTGGCCACAACGTTAAGCACATCACTAATAACAATTTTAGCGATGACAAGGTTGTGTCGGAAGTGAAAATTCAATTTGAATACCACATTAGCATGACTGTCTACCAGGTTGACATTTTTTTGATATTATTTACGTTTCATTTAAAATTACTGCAGGTGTTTAAAATGAAACTTTCGAATTGCAGAGCTAAATATTATATTTTGTATACAATTTTACCTTCAGATTTGTTAATGAGTACAGATATGATATAAGAAATGTGAATTTTGGATGTCCTATGTTATGCAAGTGAAATATGGGTGAACATTGTCATTTGTCACACAAATTATTACAATAATTTCAACGTCTGTTATTTCTCATATATTTTATTACGAAGTTAGAGTTCTTGTTTGTTTGAGGGCACAAAACGGCAATGCTAGATACAGTCTGAATTTTTTATGTCATGGAACACCTCAGCGTGCACCTTACCATGGAAACACCCAGCTTTTCTGCCTTTTCCACACGTGTTCTGTAACATGTTCTGTTCTTGTGTCTGATTTAATTCCTCATCTGGCCGACTGAACTTGTATAATTAGTGTAATTATTTTCAAAGATGATAAAATACAAAAAATATAAAACTTTTGCCATGAACATTGTAAATGGTATATTATTATGTCCCATTCATTTTCACAGTGGAGAAGAGTCATTACTTATCAGTATAATATTATGTTCTATCGTAACGAATCATTAGTGAACAATAGTACAGTTTGTCAGTCAGTTTTGATGCTTTTGATACAGGTGTATATTATGAGAATATTTTCATAGAATGTGTCCATCTTGGTATCATAGTGACAATCGTAACACATATACTTGCATGCGCACATGTAGTGGTCAACTTGACCTACTACTTTATGGGATCAAACACATTAAGACCAGGCGGCTGGTGTTATGTTACCCTACACAGCCACGGCTTTGTGATATAGCTGCACGATAATGTGGTCCCTCTTCTAAACAGGGCTCCCATTAACCTTAAAAGTGACTTAGTTTTACTTTTCACACCAACCTCACTATGCCACTTGACCCCCATGGGGGAAAGGGGAAGGGGGTCAATCGCCTCCCCCCCTTCCCGTCATTATACTTTCAGCTATTTTTTTCAGTGCTGTTCCAATGTCTGTTTATTATAACCACCTTTTTCTCAGATTTAGTATCTTTTTTGATCTGATTATTATCTGCAGTGAAATAAAATCCTAGAATAATTTACAGAGTGATTCAAAGTTTACAGTTTTGAAACTTTCTTAATTTCAGTTTGTAGTTGTCCCTCACTCCCGTCATCCTAAAAATGGGCATGGCATACATACTAATTCTTCTATCTGATCTTGATTTTCAGAAAGTGATAACAAGGCAGGAGGTTCAGCGAAAAGCAGGGCTGGCAAAGGCACCTGAGACTCCATATATATCCACGTCCTGGGATTTCTTAAGGACAGCTATTACTATATCATTGCAGAAAACCAAAACCAAAAACCAAAAAAAAAAACAAAACAAAACAAACAAAAAAAAAAAAGAAAAAGAAAAAAACAAAACAAAACAAAACAAACCAAAACAAAAAACAAACAAACAAAAAAACCCACCCTTGTGATGGATAATATTTCCGAATTCACAGAAGGAGTTACGCTTGTGTTTGCGAGTTTTTTACATTGCGAACATTGGGTGTCCGAGGACGGCATTAGCAACATACACGTTCATACAACAAAAACTAATGGACAAAAAAAAGAGACAACAAACTAATCCAAAAAATTAACACATTGTGGGGAAATTTAAAAAGCAAATAATTCTTTTAAATAAACAATTCCCGCCAAAAAAGGAAAGGTTTCAATCCTTAGGCAACATTGCCCTTAAAAGTTTGGTAATGTAACTGGAGCATAAGTCAAACCTTACTCCGTTCATATGAACTTTTCCTGGAAAATAGAGGAAAATGTCCTCTTAGATGGGCAACGTTCCCCTTATATGTAGGGAACTGTAAATATAGTTGGGGTAATACCTTAACCATGTCAGGTAAACCTTTCCTGCAAAGTAGAGGTAACGTTCCCACCTGGTTTGGAACATATCCTTTAAATTTAAAGGAATATTATGCAATATGAAATATAAACATTCAGCCATTTTCAAGTGCAGCTGAGCTGCACCACTTTTTGTGTGTGTGTGGGGGGGGGGGGGTGAACGTTTACTTTTATTTCTTACAGTGTGCTGACTATGGTGGACTTTCATTATGTGAATCTCAGTTTATTTTTCAGTGGGATTAAATTATTGGTTTAAACATATTTTATTTCTCCTCAATACACATAAATGAATTCGGTACAATGAAGTTTGATATTAAAAAAGGGCAAGTCCCTATCTAAATTCCTCTGGGGATTTCATTATTGCCACTTTAATATACTCATTTAGATCCATCCTGTAAAGCTTGGTCTACTGCAGTTGCTGGGACGTGTACGTGCATGTGTTCATTCACATTATACGTGCTATTTTTTAAAATCAATATCTGACAATACATGTTTTCTATTCCGCTTATGCAAGTCGAATGAATGTATCAAACAGGGCGAAAAGGCTCTTCATAAACACATTTGTATTTGTATCTTTTTGCCCAGAACCACTTCCTAGTAGTCAATATCCTATTCCGCAGTTCGAACTCTTTACTCTCCATAAGCTAACCTGTCCCTGTCTAGCCTGTATATATATATGGAATTACTATTGTCTATATAGCACACGTTCCTCTGTAAAATTTTGACATAGGCTGTATCAGCCCAAATAAATTAAAGGGTCTTCAGCGGGTAACTACTCAACATGTTTCGGAGCCTTTTACCCGGAATAGGATATTGACTACTAGGAAGTGGTTCTGGGCAAAAAGACACAAATACAAATGTGTTTATGAAGAGCCTTTTCGCCCTGTTTGATACATACATTCGACTTGCATAAGCGGAGTAGAAAACATGTATTGTCAGATATTGAATTTAAAAAATAGCACTTACATGACACCATCCAAGCACAAGAAAGTAAAGAATGTCCAGGCTAGAAATGTAAATCTTGTTCAAGTTTTTGTACCACAAGAATCTAAAAGAAAAGAAGACAAAAGTGTAGAAGACAAAGCCAGAGATGGTGAGATTTTGTATCTACACCTCGTCAAAACTCATGGAATCCCATCTCATGTAGCCAGTTGCACAAGCAGGCTCTTCAAACTTATTTAAAATAGCAGCCAAAGTTACCTTTTCAGATTCAAAACAGGGGTACAGAATCACAGATGGACAGGGGCCTCATAATAATGATCAGCTTGTCAACAGACTAGGGGAGGAATACTTTAGCATTAACATTGACGAGTCCACAGTGTTAAAAAAGAATCCGCTGGCCATGAATGCAACATATTTTCACCGTGGGTTCAACCTTGTGGGTTCAACCTTGGAGGAATCATCAACTGGATATGAGCCTCCTAATACACACTTCGTGTGGCCCATAACATCAAAAGTGAGAGTAGTGATAAGCACTGATAAGCCGATCCTTTCACCCACGTGCTCTCCCTGCCAGCCAGTCAGATCAACTCTGTGCAGTTGTAGCATGCTTTTTTGCCACAGTATGTCTCAGCTGTCTCCATATAGTGGCTCTCTAAATCATGAGTTAGTAAAGCATGCTTAATGCTCCATATTATCGCTTTTGGATATGGATGAACACGTTCACTTTCTTGGAGTTTTCTGATGGATTTGGAAATTTTAAAATTCGCCTAGGAGCTTGTTTACAATTCGATCCGGGTCGGTAATGTCCCCCTCCCCTCCCAATTAAAAAAGGCTCATTTTTGTCCAATTTTTTGGACTTCAACTTTTTTTCATTTTTATTAAAATGGTCCAAAAAAAAACTAAAAAAAAAAAAAAAATGGATTCGTCCCCATGCCCGTTTGCTTAAGCTTCCCCTTTCCCCATGACACACTCTTATCTGCTCCGTGGTTCCTAAGTAAGTAAAGTATTTTATTGACATCAAAGAGTCCTTTAATTATAATTTTGCTGGAAATGACCCATGTAATTCACATATGAATTGATTAAGTCATATCCAGCAAAATTATCATTAGGGGGATAGATTAATTTTGTTGTTTTTGAAGCAATTCAGTTTAAACTTGCTTGATACATATAGAAGCCTCTTTATGTTTGATTTCTACAAAGTTTTGTTTGTATTAGAATACTATTGTTGAAAATACAGTTCAATATGTATGTCCCACCAAAGTATGAAAATTGCTGTACCTATCCATCGGTTGTTGATGGAAATTGTGAAGATGAAAATAAAAATTGAATTTCCACATACATGTATATCTTGCACTTGTTTCATACTTTTGGTGACCAGTATTTGAGATTTTTTCCAATACCGGTAATGTAGGTGTCGGTCTATAGTGATATTTAGCAAAAAAAAAGATAATTTCAGCTCACAGACCTAGTCACATAACCTTGATGGTCTTTAATTGACACCATAAAAAGAATACAAATACTAGGTATACCCCTTCTGCAGGTGGAATTTCAATGCCCACCATGTTGGTGTTTCCCAATGGCAGCAAAGGTATCTAAAGTCAACCACTTCTAATATAACCATATAATGGAAATGGTGAAACTATGAAACCTGTTATGAAATGAGGACCTACATCTTGAATAAACTTCCCCATATTTTACATATTTGGAGCAAAGTACATTTGTTAAAACAAGTTCATTTTCACCATATCTTGCCTCCTTGATACTTGGGGGTATATGATATTGTATCTGATAATATAAATGTCAGTTAATGTTAAATATGGCCAAAAAATTTCCTACATGTTGCCAAAAATTAGGAAAATCCAAGGTGGCGGCCATATCATGTGACCTTGAATGACCTCGACCTTCATTTGGCAAAAACAGAATACAAATACTGGACGTACCCCTTCTGTAGATGGATTATCAACACCCACAATGTTGGAGGTCTCCAATGCCAGCAAAAGTACCTCAAGCTTAAATATAAATTCTGATATTACCATATGATGCATATTGCAAAACCAGGAAACTAGTTTTCAAATAGGCCACTCAGCTCGCCATTGTAACAAAGTATGCTCTGCAGGGAAATTTTTATAATTTCCAAAACTTTTAATTTCATATTGTTGCATTATTTTCAAGTTACAGTATTTCATGTATAATATGCTACTGGCGTGATACCCCACCCTTCAAGTAAGCATCTCGTAAACAACTCCTTATTTGGACATTCTTACCTTCAAACTTGTTTCTATTTCTAGTTGCTGTTTGTTGTAAGTTGTTCAAACATGTTTCTGAGACCTTATATGGTAACCTTATCCAAGATTCGACTCTTTTAATTATTTTATTACCGACATTCCAATCTACGTCATCTCTATCTTTCATAAAACTATGAAGTATCACGGGATCACGCCAGAGCTGGGCTGTCCGTCTTACTGTACAAGTATTGCCCTGGGGTAAGCTGCCTCAGTGGTGATAACAACTTTGAATATTCTTGGACTACAATACACGGTCTTCATCTTCACTCATCACATACCGAGTTGTCTCTTCATTTGAAATACTAAACACAACGAGAGTACCACCTTTACAATACGCAACGTTACATATGGTGCCTGGTTCCCAGGATCTCGGTGAGTGGAACTTTGTTCTTGTTTTGGGAGTTATACAGCCTGCAGAGTGTGTTGAGTGTGTCTAGTTTATGTACCTTAAAGTAAATTAGCTTGTGCATTCGGGGGTAGAAATTGTTTAAGCTAACGTAACTCTTTTCTATCATAAGTTTTATTGCCATCATTATAAAAGACAGACAAAACGGTCAAAATGGAAGCTAACCCAGCACCTGCAGCTTCTGCAGAGGCAGAGGCCCAGGTGGACTCAAATTTTATCCCAGTTGAAGTCATTAGTGGAAATTTCCACTCATTAATGCTAGAGATGAGAATGCAGGGGTTTGCACAACAGATTTCAAATTTTGATGGGAAAGGCAGTAGGGCCTTCAAAAATTGGCTAAGAGACATGGCAAAAGTAGCCGTGACCCTTGGAAATGACTCAGACAAAATGACTGTGTTAGCAATTCAAACATTACGGGGGGCGGCAGCAGAGTACGCTTCTCGAATCTTGAGACAAAAACCACAAATGACATGGGACGAATTTAGGCAAAACATGATGACCAGGTTCAGGGACCTTAGTGGCATGACCCTGGCTCATCAGCAACTGAAAAAAATAAAGCAATGCTCAGGAGAAAGTATTCAGGCCTTCGCAGAACGCATGTCTGATCTAGCAGAGGAAGCTTTTAATACCAGTGATTTAAGCCACGAGTTAATACAGCAACAGCTAATTGACTGCTTTGTTCAAGGCGTTAGTGATGATAAGGTGGCTCGTAAAATAATCGAGTCAAGACCAACAAAGCTTGATCAAGCGGTAAGGATTGCCACCGCTCAACAGCTGACAAATAAGACTTTCCTTCTGACGCGTGCAGAAGACCGTCTCGAGGAACCTATGGACATAAGTGCAATAGACGCGACACCTTCGCGCCTAGACCATTTAGAGGGAGCTTTAAGTGAGGTGAAAGGCATGATGGCTGATGTTTTGGAGGCCTCAGTGCCACGGGATCAAGGGAGAAATTATCAATCTAGACCAGGTAGGACTGTAGCACCCCAAGGTCAGGGACAAAATGCCAACTCAAAGCAGGGGGCGCCACAGTTTTCCAGGGGCAATAGAAGGTTTAAATTTACAGCAGATGGGAGACCCATTTGCTCCTATTGTCACAAAGAAAAATCATGTGTATAGAAATTGTTTTGCAAGGAAGCGCCAGGAAGATTCTCAAAGTGGTGCAGGCAACAGGCCTCATCAGGGAAACTAGATAACCCCAGTGTTGAATGTGGGGACTCCTCACTGGGTCAAGATGATGTAGTGGACATTATGCAAGCCCCAACTATACCACTGAGATTTCACAATACATGTATTTGGGCCATTTTAGACACCGGGGCTGATGTATCAGTATTGTCAGCAGAAGTATTTGAGAAGCAAATCCCCGATTCATGTAAAGGGCCATTAAAGTCCACAAAATTTGCTCCAGGTCAAATAGTGGGAATTTCGGGTCAACAATTAGAAACTTTAGGCGTAGCTAAACTGACATTTAAAATTGGCCCTACAGAATGGCAAGTGCTATTTGAAATAATACGTGGGATGACAAGCAAAGTGCTTTTAGGTAGTGATTTCTTAGCACTCTCCAAGGCACAGCTAGATTTTGATCAAAGAACTTTAAAACTTGGCGATCATATTGAAATACTGCACAAAAAATCAGAATTGGCAAAGGTAGCTTTGGTACAGATTAAAAAGAAGACACATGTTCCGCCATGTTCGCAAACAATTTTGTCTGCTGATATAATAGGAGATTGGCAGCCAGGCCCATGCTTAGTCACGCCATTGGATAACAGTCCAGTGTTTCATGATTTACCTGGTGTAATGGCTCCCAGTCTCTTGACAGAAGTCAGTGATGCAGGGAAGGTGCCAATCGAAATTATCAATTGCACAGTTGAAATGTTTGGTGTGTAATTCCAGAAAACTGAAAAGGGTTAATCCTGAAATGCAAGATTTACCCTTGCCAAATGTACCGTTCCAAATGGTAGGCATCGACACTTGTGGTCCTTTCCCTGAGAGTAATAGTGGCAATTTGTACATAATAACACTAACTTGTCATTATTCAAATTATCCTGAGGCATACCCCGTGCCAGACAAGCGAGCTGAGATGGTAGCGAGAGTCCTAATAGAGGATTATATACCAAGACATTCATGTATGTCAGTTTTAATTAGTGACCGTGGATCAGAATACCTAAATCACGTCATAGACTGTTTATCTGAGGAACTAAACATTGTGCGTGTGCGCACAGCTCCTTATTCCCCAGAGGGAAACTCAAGAGCTGAAAGATTTCACAAGGTGTTGAATGATATGATTGCAAAAGCTCTTAATTCTAGAGATCATAGAGACTGGGATAAGTGTATTCCAGCTGCCTTGCTTGCATATAGAACTTCAACGAATGAAGGCTCACTACACAGTCCATATTTTTTTGTGTATGGACGAGACCCAGTTTTACCCCTCAACACCCTCTTGCAGCCAACTAGAAAATACATGGGAGAAGCTTATGTGCCAACTATGTTGCAATGGCTGAATGTGGCTTTCACTCATGTGAAACATCACATGAAAGAAGCAAGAGATAGGAACAAATATTACTACAATGAGCGGGCAGAAAAGTGTACCTTTGAAGTAGGCGATGCTGTATATTACCATGATCACTCAGCTGTGATCAATCAAACGCCAAAGTTTGCCTCTTCCTGGCGACCTTTCTATAGAATAATAGAAAAACTTACTCCTGTTCATTTCAGGATACATCGCCAGTCAAATGGTGACACGAAACTGGTACATGCAAAACATTTAAGAGCTGCACATCCTGAGTCCGACTGGGATGAACACAGGCGAGAGCCTAGAGAGGTGTGTTCAGAATATAACAAACCTACAACACCTCCTGAGAGAGTTTTGCCTGCTAGGCAAGCTAGGTTTGCAGTCCCCTTAGATCTGTCAGATGAAACCTCTGAGATCACAGTGAATACTGAACCAATAACGCAAGCAGGGGAAGAAGTGCAGACACTTCCCTCAACTGCCTTAGGCACTGAAAATGAGCCTGAGCCTGTACATGACAATGCGGCAATCCAGCCCTCCGGTGAGCCAGCAAGTACAGTACTTCCTGGCCATCGTTATGATTTGAGGTCAAGGCCTAAGCGTGGCCTTGATACAGAGGAACAGGCTGAAAGGCCTACTAAACGCTTTAGATCAGGTCTATCCAGTGTAACCCCTATGGAAATTGGACTGGTAGGAGTTAATCAGGATGGTTTGGTTCTCGGCGTAGTTATTAGAGTCTTTTTGGGATTGTTGATGTGGCTTATATTTGGGATAAGCATACATTAGTGTTCCAATGTGAAGTGAAAATAGAATGTTAAGTGACTTGTTTGTCTTGGGCCCGTAGAGGGATAAACAAGATATGCTTATCATGTAAATTTATGATGTTACTTTCATTATTTGAGATTCAGGATTCACAACAAGGAATATGCTGTTCCATGTAAATTCCTATAATGGTGGTGCCTGTTTTTATCATAGGCTATGTTATTTTATAATAATGACAACTTAAGGGAGTAAATTACCCTTTTGTTTGAAATCTTAAGGCAAGATTATGATGTTGATCTTATATGAATATGATAAATAAACTATCAGTCTGTACTGCAGATTGTGGTAATGTTAGAATAGTTAGACTCCTATATTATGTGTTGAGTGCAGTCAAAGATGCTATTCCTTGTTATGGAGAATTATTGTGCACACTTCTCCGTAAGAAGTCTAGCATATTTGCAGAATAATGAAGTTACTCTGTAGTACAGCATCATGTTAATTAGTGACCCTGCTTCTGCTCTATGGCTTTCCAACTTCTTTACCTGAGAGCAAGACCACTTTGTTTATACTCTTTCACTCTTATTCTGCACTTGTCTCTCACTCATACTTCCCTTTATCTTACACTTTTTTTATCCTATTTCTTTCTATAGGCGCCATGGCAAACTGTAGACTATCGACTCTTCTCCTCCTTTTCACTGGGGCCACATTAACTGCTGGCGAATAAGGAGTTTACTTCACAAGTCAGAATGAAATTTATGGAGCCTATGGTTCGTGGGTGTTGACCTTCACAATTGATCTGCAGCCTTATATTGAGCAGCTCAATTTATTGCATAGAGAAATTAATCAGTTTGAGACTTTAGTGGCACCAATTAAAACCGGTAACTTCCCACACGTACCTGCAGATAAGCGCAAACATTATGCTATTTTGGCAAATGGAACATCTAACCTAATAGATGCTGAACTGAAACAGTTTTATCAGCAATATAATAATATTAGGGGTGTCTGGCAATCTATTGAAGTTTTATTACACAGTAGATTCCCAAGGACACGTGATCCATCAAAGCCCACAGGTGGCAGACGTGTGAGGACGCGCAGAGCACTGTTTCCATTTATGTCCAAGGTCTTACATTTTTTGTTCGGGACGTCTTCTGCATCTGATTTACGACAGTTAAAACGAGCTATTACACAGCTCGGAGAAACCCAGTCAAGCATAATTCATGTTTTAGATAGAAGCGTTTCACTCTTGAATAAGACAAATATAGCGCTTTCTGACAATAGACGCGCTATTAACCAATTGACCAATGTGACCACGCGTATCGGGAATTTTGTGCGTGATTTACGCCATAAATTTCAGGATATGCAACCCGTAGTTATTTTCAATTCTCTGCAATCAAAATTACACCACTTATTTCGTCTTGTATCATCCAGCCTGACCCAGAATTATTGGGATCTGGCAGTCATGCGTGATGAGATATATAAAGTAAATCAAGGTCACTTTCCTCTGTCATTGATACCTCCTAAACAGTTTATAGTGTTGTTGAGAAAAATTAAGAACAGTCTTCCTCAGGGTTACGTCTTGCCACGCGATGCTTCTGCCGATTTAAAATGGTATTACAGTAATTTACAAACCTTGTTCATTCCAGATGGAAAAAAGTTTCATGTTGTCTCGAGTATACCATTAATTCTAGAGCAAGCACATTTTACTTTATATAAAGCTCTTAGTGTTCCTATTTTTCATGATACTTCAAAATTCAAGGCACAATATGCTCTAGAAGCAGATTATTTGGCCGTTTCTCGAGATAAACAGTATTTTGCCATTCTAAATTCTATAGAAGCTCAACCCTGCATTCGTCCAAACATTTCCTTTTGCCCTCTTATGAAACCAATCTACGCTTACCGCAGTTCACCGAACTGTGTAATTGCCCTATGGCGCAATGATGAAAATCTTGTACAACAACTCTGTGTCAAAAGATTTCTACCGCGCAGTAATTACCCCACAGCCTACTTCTTGGCTGTTGGTCGCTGGATTATTTCGACTCCTTTTACCTTTGAATTCACTGTTATTTGTTTAAATGATGGGTCAAGGCCTATAAAGACAATTCAAGCTTGACCACCACTTACTGAAATTACATTGACTCTTGGCTGTAAGGCCACCAGTCAGTATATAACATTGTTTCCGGTATATGACCGTTTTTCGTCGTCTGTTGTTCACCATGCTACAGTTGCTCTACCTGACATTTCTAAATATAGTTTTAATATTTGGAATTTGTCTGTTTTATCTGCCCAAGAAAATCAACTGGGGCTAGATCTGACTCAGGTATGGCTGCGTAATATTGATGGACTAGATACCACTGAATTGAAATCCGCTGTAAATGATCTTAAACGTAAAGTACAGCCTCCCCAGTATCAATTACACCAGCATATGCGTTTTGGTACGGGAATACTTGTGGTAACCTTTATCGTAGTATTTGCTATCGTTCTTACTATTCTTTACTTTAAGTTTCGCAATTTTAAAACCAAAACAAAATTAAACACTCTGTTGGCTGAGGATTCTCATGATAAGACTGGTTCTGCTTCAGTTCTGAACTGGTGTATCCGTATATGTAATTGTTGTCGCAGCTCTTTTTCCAGCCCACCACAGCGAAATATCGAACTAACAAGTGACAAGGAAGACACTACATGTGCTAGTGCCACACAAGAGGAACCATAATGGCTCTGTCTATTTGTAAATACTGTCAGACTCCATTAACGCCAGATGACATATGCACTTGCAAGGAGGAAGGTGAATACACCGATACGGATGATGACTCGTATTAACAATGTGATGCTGCCTACACATGATTGCGATGGTTGGTTGTGCCTCATTACACATACGTTACAAGATCAATTACGCTCGGAGCGATCCAGTGAAAAGGGCAAATGCCTGCATGATCATTCTTTATCACTTCTATTCAACTCATCCACTCAACTCTTCAGGACTTATAGACCAACACGCGCCACCCTTCACCTGTTATTGTCTGGACCTCTGTTGTGGACTGATAGGGCTTGATATGCCTTGCGCGTGTAGTGCCCTGGGCGGGAGCGATATTTGCGTCTCCTTGAGATGTGTGCTTCTGCTCTTGGGGTGTGCATGCAATTGGTGTTTCAGCTCTACGATACCTGTTTATTCATCAACTGGACATACTGCCTGATGGGTTCCCACCTCGCCACCTGATTAAAGTCACGTGAACTTCTTCACTACCTGGCGTTGCGCTGTGGACTTCAATACCAATATATTATTAATAATATTGCATTCATCATTGTCTGTGGACTTATATGCATATAAATGATGCTGCATTAATATTTTCTGTCATAATATGAAAATATACGCTCATGCCTTAGTTGTGACAATGTTTATTAATCAACGAGGTTATATTTGAGTTGCTGGCTTCCAGATGGACATGATTATGAACGTTACCTTTCATCCGATGATTATGACGATGAACATTTCGTATATCACACATTGGAGGACCAATGTTGAATTTAATGGGGGGCATATGTAACAAAGTATGCTCTGCAGGGAAATTTTTATAATTTCCAAAACTTTTAATTTCATATTGTTGCATTATTTTCAAGTTACAGTATTTCATGTATAATATGCTACTGGCGTGATACCCCACCCTTCAAGTAAGCATCTCGTAAACAACTCCTTATTTGGACATTCTTACCTTCAAACTTGTTTCTATTTCTAGTTGCTGTTTGTTGTAAGTTGTTCAAACATGTTTCTGAGACCTTATATGGTAACCTTATCCAAGATTCGACTCTTTTAATTATTTTATTACCGACATTCCAATCTACGTCATCTCTATCTTTCATAAAACTATGAAGTATCACGGGATCACGCCAGAGCTGGGCTGTCCGTCTTACTGTACAAGTATTGCCCTGGGGTAAGCTGCCTCAGTGGTGATAACAACTTTGAATATTCTTGGACTACAATACACGGTCTTCATCTTCACTCACCACATACCGAGTTGTCTCTTCATTTGAGATACTAAACACAACGAGAGTACCACATTTACAATACGCAACGTTACATAATGACTTCCCCAAATTTAATAAAGTTGATGCAAAATATCCTGTACATTATATAAAAGAAGTATATTTTGGTCAGATATTGCTATTTGACACTGTTGGATTGATATGGTACTGTATCTGATAATATATATGTCAGCTATAATGAAATTAAGCCAAACATTTGGGAAATTCAAGATGGCGGCTGCATCCCGTGACTTTGAATGACCTTGACCTACAACTGGCCACACAAAAGACAAAGAATAGGTATAGCCCTTGTGTGGTTGGAATATTAAAACCCACAATGTTTTTGTTCTCCCATTGCAGGACAAGTATGTCAGGCTTACCAATTCTAATGTTACCATAGATCACATACGGTCAAACAAGGATACCTGTTGTGCAGTGGGGGCCCATAATATGTATTAACCTTCCTATTTTTGATATATTTTGGGCCCAAAACAATCTATACTTGATAGTTTTGCCTTTTTTCTGTACATCTTGCCTTTTGTGACACATATGTTGGTATTTTGGACCATATCAAATATAATAAGTACCAGTTAACATCAAATTTAGCCAAATATTGGAGAAATTCAAGATGACCGCCAAATCATGTGACTTTGAATGACCTTGACCTGCAACTGGCCAGAGAGAAGACAAATACTGGGTATAGCCCTTCTGTGAGTGGAATATCAAAACGAAAAATTGTATTGTGTTCCTATGGCAGCAAAGGCACCTCAACCTTAGCAATTGTAACATTACCATAGATTATATACAGTCAAACCAGGAAACCTGTTGTGTAATGGAGGCTCATATCTTGCATAAACCTCCCTATATTTCACATATTTTTGAGCAAAAACCATTTATATTCGGTAAATGTGTGTATTTTCCCTATATCCTGCCTTTCTTGACACACATCTTGGTATTTTGTACCATATCCAACAAGCTAAGTGACAGTTAATGTTAAATTTAGCCAAAAAAGGGTAAAATTCAAGATGGCCACCAGGTCACATGACATTGAATGAACTTGACCTGCAACTGGACTCATAGAAGACAAATACTGGGTATAGCCTATCTATAAATGGAATATCAAAACCCAAAATGTTGATGTTCTCCTATGGCAGCAACGGTACCTCAAACTAACAAATTCTAAAATTACCATAGATCTAGGGCCATACCAGGAAACCTGTCCTGAAATGGTAGTCCACATCTTGTATAAACCTCCCTATATTTAATATATATAGTGGACCAAGCACCATTTCTGTTTGGTTAAATATGTTTATTTTCCCAGTGCCTTGCCTTTTTGACACTTTTGTTGGTATTTGGTTCCATATGCAATTGATTAAGAGCCAGTAAATGTTAAATTAAGCCAAATATTAAGGAAATGCAAGATGGCAGCACGGTTACGTGACCTTGAATGACCTTGACCTGCAAATGGCCAGACAAATTCTGGGTATAACCCTTCCGTCGGTGGAATATCAAAACCCACAATGTTTTTGTTTTCCCATGGCAGTAAAGGTACTTCACCTTACCAATTCTAATACTACCATAGATCACATACGGTCAAACCAGGAAACCTGTTCTGCAATGAGGGGCACATAATTTGCATAAACCTCCCTTTATTTTATATTTTGGGCCAAAAACCATTCATATTTGGTAAATTTGTTTATTTTTCACATATCTTGCCTTTTTTGACACATATGTTGGTATATTGCATCATATCCATTAAATTATCCGACATTTAATGTTAAATTTAGCCAAAAATTGGAGAAATTCAAGATGGCTGCCGGGTCACATGACTTTGAATGACCTTGACCTGCAACTGGATTCACAGAAGACAAATACTGGGTATAGTCCTTTTGTGGATGGAATATCAAAACCCAAAATGTTGGTGTTCTACTATGGTAGCAATGGTACTTCAACCTCACCAATACCAACATTACCATAGATGACATAAAGACATACCAGGAAACCTGTCATATAATGGGGATGCATATCTTGCATAAACCTCCCTATATATAATATATTTTGGGCCAACCACCCTTTTTGGCACTTTTGTTGGTATTTGGTACCGTATCCAATATATTAAGTGCCAGTTAATGTTAAATTAGGCAAAAATTGGAGAAATTCAAGATGGCAGCCAGGTCACGTGACCTTGAATTTATTATTTAATGGCCAAAGGTTAAAGATCAACTAATGGGATGTCAATGGTGAAAGTTTGAAAGCAAGAGCAATGAAACTCATTTCTTTCTAGCTTTGCAAAGACCGTATAGTGGCAACTCCTGTCACTTGAAATTTGAACAACACCACGTGATACATAAAACAAAAACGCACTGCGCAGAAGCGGGGAACCTGACCCAGTTTATAGTTTTGCAGCGTGTGGGCAGACCTGCATCCAGTCATCGAATTCAGCACATTTTTCATGTGTTACGTCCAAAAGAGCGAGGACGAGGTATTCAACAAGTGTAAATGGGTATAAGGAACCGTCATAGTCGAAAGATTGGTGAGTAATACCATGACTCATTCATTGCAGGAAAGTTTCTAGCAGGGCAGTTGAAACACTTCCCCGTCACCATCACATCAGTTCAAATTGACACTTCCCCGTCACCATCACATCAGTTCAAATTGAGCGCAGGCTGAGGGTTAAGTGCACAAATAGTGGTGCCGCAACACTAAAATATGTCCTTATAACTGCTAAGTGAACCTTTATTGTCTGCTGCTTGAACACAGTTCTGTTATTACGTCCTTGTCGCCCAGTACAGCTCAATGCTGATCTTTTGCAGGTACATGTAACTGCATAGCTCCAGAAAAGGACGCCACTCTTATGTAATAATTAGCGTCCCCACGTGACCTTGTTTACAGTAACTTTGCAAGGAAAGGGACACTGCAAAAATCTTTGTGGGGCTGTACTGCCCGACAATGAAATTGTTAATGCTGGGTTATTCCTTCATCAGAAGGCTTCATGAGTATGTCTCAGGTGACGAATTCCGTGTAAGTACCCCCTTCTGGCTACGCCACTCTTATGTAATAATTAGCGTCCCCACGTGACCTTGTTTACAGTAACTTTGCAAGGAAAGGGACACTGCAAAAATCTTTGTGGGGCTGTACTGCCCGACAATGAAATTGTTAATGCTGGGTTATTCCTTCATCAGAAGGCTTCATGAGTATGTCTCAGGTGACGAATTCCGTGTAAGTACCCCCTTCTGGCTGAAGGAGTTTCCAGCCAGTGACATTGAATGGGTGCACAGAGGAGCTATGTATCTGACTGATCTTTGGGAAGACAAACAAACCAGGGTGCTACGACAGGCCGTGAAAACTTACCCTGAATATGTGTATATAGAAACTGGCAGTAATGATGCCACATGGGTGAGTGAAGGTACTGCAGAGGCCTTAGGTAACAATATTTCGGAAATGATTGAGTGGATGTCCTTGTTTCCCCATGTGAAAGGATTAGCTTGGGGAGCCATTTTGATGAGACGGCCCGACATCAGGCAAAACATCCCGCCAAGAGTCAGGTATGATTTCAGACTGGATTTGGCTATCTTTAATGAATGTTCGGGTAAGATTAATGACACAGTAAGGCAAAGCTCCAGTATACCAGTACAGGTTTACGAGCATTCACATTTTGAGAACAAGGATGGAGATGGCTTAGCAGAAGACGGAGTGCACATTAAAGATACCTCCATGCGATAATTCTGGTGGTTGGTAAGGGGTGCATTATTGCGGCTTCTAAAACAATCAGGAGTGGGTCAGTAAAAAAAAAAAAGTCTTAACACACCAAACAAAAGGAGGCACAGTAGAAATATCTGAGCCAACAATCGAACGGTTGTGTGTATGCTAACATCCAGTGGAAAAGACTGGGGGTATAGTCAAAGGTATGTCATAAGTTGATATATTACACCAAGGTAAGATCCCATTCACATGAAATAGGCTTATGTTCATTCTGTCAAGCTCTGGTTTGCTTATGCTTTAAGTTATAATCACCCCACTCATGGACCTACTCACCTCGGTGTTGGGTACAGGTGGGACAGGCCTCGGTGTCCTGTTGCCAGTTCGGGATTGTGGGTTGTGGTATGATCCCATTCATGTTTAATGACTTATGGTCCTCCTGTAAAGCTCTGGTTTGCTTATGCTTTAAGTTATAATGACCCCACTCATGGACCTACTCACCTCGGTGTTGGGTACAGGTGCAGCAGGCCTCTGTATCCTGTTGCCTGTTCGGGATAGTGGGTTTGTGGTATGATCCCATTCACATTTACTAGGGTTATTGTCATCCAACCCTTGGGGCTCGGCTTATCACTAAGTCCATCTCATGGACATGCTTGCCATGGTGTCAAGCTCAATAGATCAGCCAGTGGTGGCCTGTTTTGTTTATCTTGGTCTGTGGAGTGGTGTTTAATATGTGTGTTACTGACATTTAATTGTCACAATGGTAGCCCTCCCCTCGGGTGGGTACCCCAACCCTGGTGAATGTTGGTACTGGTTCACATTAAGAGGCTGCACTGCAACACTAACTACCTGCATGTTGGAACACATCGGTACAGTGTCATTGGTCCTTGGGCCGTTGGCCGGCAAGCTGTCCATGTGCTTCTGCAGTAGCAAACTAATCATAGATGGTACTGCTTACCTATTAATTACACATATTTTAATTGCTTTGGGTGTGTAATAGGTGCTGTAACAATGTATTTGTCACTATAGTAAAACTAGCTTTATATATAAATATATATACCTATGTAAAGATTTTCTTTAAAAGCTTTAACTTGTCATAAGAAATCGATAAGCTCCGCAGACCCAAACTAGTCTTTAAATAAATAATCACGTATACAACTATTACTCAACAATTAGCTGAGACTGCTGTTTCAAATAATCTAATCAACAGACATTACAATTCAGTAAATATTTAATTACGTTCACAGGCAACTGAGACTGGAGACCTGATCAAACCCTGAGAGTACATGTATTTTCCGTTGAAGAATTCTTTAATTTACCTTCCCGTCGTGTGGTCCTAGTCCATGGATGGATTGGAGTAGGGAAGAGCACCATGATCAAGAAATGGAATAAAATCTGGGATGATTGTGGTACAGAAAAACCCTATGCTTGTGTTCATGAATGCAACACAGAGTCCAGAGCTGCTCTCGACATATTAGACTGTTTTTATGAAGATTGCATAAGCAGCCATGCCTGGGAAACTCATCAGTTGCTTACATATTGGGAGCAAGCTGTGGCTGCTGTGCAGACCTTACACAATTCCAAGGGACTTATTTTTGATCGTTCCTTCATTGATGTACGTACGTTTATGAAGCTATATCTGACCTCGAGTGCCTACGACCAATTATTGCCTCTCTATAAACATTTGTTGGCCAAATTTATGCCAGTATGCCTGCAAGAGAAATGTGTTATAAAACCAGTTCTTGTCACCAAGCCATGTGACATTGGCTGGAGACAATTTTTAGAAAGGAACCGATCTGGGGAGGTCAAGGCTTTTACCTTCCCTGAATATGCTCATTGGATGAAAACGTACGCAGCTGAAACCGAAAATACAATGAACATGCTAAGAAAGCTCTATGGTCGTGAACTTATCTTGGACACTGACATTATTGAAAGCAGTGGTCCTCAATCTGGATCTCCATAAAGCGCTTGGCATCTGGGAGGATCCAACGACTGCCATGAATCGATTGGCATTATCGCAAGACGATGATCAATGTAATGATGATGATGATGAATATACTATCCTTTAACTATTAGTATTTACTACTCTACCACTTGTCAGCCAATCTGATGACTTACCTGGTATACATGGACTTTTATTCGTGCACCATGGCTCACTCTTAAGACTGTATTAAAGCAATCTTACATATTTTTCATGTTTAATGGATTATGCAAAATTTAATCTGGATTGCAATCATCTTAAGGCCCTGAACATTCATAAATATATATATATATCTATAATAATCGATATTGTTAATTTAACTTATCCTTACGGAAAGTTAAATCTTGAGTAAGGGGCGTGTGTAACAATGTATTTGTCACTATAGTAAAACTAGCTTTATATATAAATATATATACCTATAGACATATACCTATGTAAAGATTTTCTTTAAAAGCTTTAACTTGTCATAAGAAATCGATAAGCTCCACAGACCCAAACTAGTCTTTAAAGAAATAATCACGTATACAACTATTACTCAATAATTAGCTGAGACTGCTGTTTCAAATAATCTAATCAACGAACTTATTATGATTCAGTAAATATTTAATTACGTTCACAGGCAACTTGTAATTGACTCTCTCTACAAAAAGCTAAAACTTCTATTGCTTCTCGAAGTTTCTTTACATTAAGAGACTTGTAGAGACCTGTATACGCATTGAATAATTTAGACTCTTACTGCAAGTATATGGTTTTAAGTTTGAATCTTAGATTAAATTAACGTTGACAAGTGGACCTTCATATAAAAGTAAGGTTTTGTTTAGGAGCACGAGAGCCGCACTTGGGTCTGCTTCTGCTTGGGTCGGAGCAAATTACTGTACAACCAATTGAAGAATAAACGAGAAGTACTACACTATCAGTGCTTTCCTTTTAAGGTGCGTGATCGCGCTTGCGCACCATAGCGCGCCTAAATTTATTTTAGGAGAGCTTTTTAATGCACACCTTACATACTGCAGAATGCGCACCTCGATGTCAATCCCTTTCCCCCAAAAAACGTTAAGTTTTTGCATTGTGTTGAGCTATCTCGACGTGAATGATCGAAGTCACAGATATATAGGCATTATGTCGCAGTTCTTGCGTGTTTATTGTAGAATGAAACGGCAACAGAGCCGCCCGTTGTGACAGCATATCGGTTGGCCTTACAATCATGTGGGCACGCGAAAACAACTCCTTTCAGGAGCGCTGATAGTACTTCCGGTTGTCCGTGGAATGAAGTTTTCCGGACCGTACGTGGCGGGAAGAATAGGTCCAAACACTTGTCACGGTATCGGGTGATGGACAGTGTAAAGGGACATACTGTCAGACTCGCAACTTATCTTAAGTGGCCCTCCATTGATAAATTTAATTACAAGACAAATCTTATCGAAGGCACGGTGTTTGTTGTGCAGCTATGTTTGACCGGCCATGAATGAATGACTCTCATAAATGATCATGGTAGGCCTAATAAATAAAACTCAGATCATACTCTTGACAAACCGCATTATATATCATTGGAAAGGCTCTTGCAACGCAAGGCCAAGGGTAGTATAATTAATCATTTGTATTTTTTCTTTTCAGGGCTTGGGATTTTAAATGAAGGACGATTATCAAACTGAAGTTCTGGTATTGTTGTACATAGTACACACTGCAGTGTGACTGTGAGTCGGTGCCCTATTACATGCCTAAGCTGCCTGGAGACTGGCATAGAACATTTTCAGCGAAATCTTCAACTTGATGTAAAAAAGATAATTTAATTTTTAACTATGGGATGATGTGTCTGTACGATGCATTTTAAATGTTCTTCCAATCCAAGCCCAAGTAAACATTTTACGACTTTTTTTTTTTTTTTTTAAAGAGCTAGTGTATCATTTCTATATTATAATTCTGAATAAAAGTGAACCCAAACTGATCAAAACTAGAAAGTGAATGCTTTGTAGTTTGGTAAATTGTCCTTTATCAAATATTAATAAATATTTTAGTATCAAACATTTTCATTCTATAATCTGATAATTCTGTAATTTATAAACTGAAAAAGTATGTTTGTATGTACAATCAGGGAGCTGCTAGCCTATAACATGTTTCTGGTAAATTAAATTTCTGCAACTCTTGTCAACAGGTGCTGTCAACTTCAGAAAAATAACTTTCTGGCTGATATTATTTTTATTTTCTGTTTTGATCCACTTAAAAAAAAACAAAATACAACTTTGTGATTGAAATTAAATTAGAAAAACTGATTTGACACAAACTTGTTTTACATGATTTACTTGTAGCTCATTCTGTAGAAAAAGCATCTTAATTAAATTATCAAGTTACTGATGATGTATGTGATTTCAGTGCTGGCAAATATTATGGTCAGTTGTAAAGCATGGTTTGGAGTTTCTTTGGTTCACCTGCGTGTGATGGCTCCATAGAAGCTGATAAATTCATGCGCCAAGAGACCACCCAAATGGGTACCTGAGTCTGTGCACCTTTGGTATCAGCTTGGCCATAATATCAATTTTGTGAACCAGTACAAAAATCATATACACATGATACTGCATGATATTTTATTTACTGTACGCTGCTTGCATACAGTTTGAAAATTTAGATGTTTATGGTGCTAACAAATATGGAAGAAGGTCGAGCCTAGAATGTGAGCGGAAAATTTTGTTTCTGACTTTCTGACCTGTTGTCAGGTTGATGGACATAATCACTGGAAGATAATAGTGCTTGCGACACGGCACTCATCTCAGCTACCAATGCCCTAAATGTTGAAATTAAATAATGAGAAACTGGATATTAACTTCAGGCAGCCTTATTTTTAGCTCAGCTGACTGACAGCTGACTTGTCAGTCAGCTGAGCTTATAATCTTATGGTCCTGCGTCCGTCGACAATTCACATTTTCGACTTCTCCAAAATCGTCAGCCAGATCCACTTCAAACTTGGTGGGAATGTGCCTTGGGTGGGTGTCTACCAAGTTTGTTCAAATGGTCACCGTCCAGTGATTTTTAATTTTTTCATTTTTTTGTTCTTTTTTGGGGCAAACCTTAAATGCACATTTCCTTTGGGCATTCTAATGCTAATTTACATTTTTCGACTTCTCCAAAACTGTCATCCAGATTTACTTCAAACTTGGTGGGGATGTACCTTGCAAGGGTGTCTACCAAGTTTGTTCCAATGGTCATGTTCCAATGGATTTTGGATTTTTTTCTGATTTTTTTTTCAAATATCTTTACAAAAGTTTTAATAGGAAAGTTTAACATGGGAATTTCTTGTCATGGTTATAACTTAAATAATTTTGGCCAGATTTACTTCAAACTTGGTGGGGATGTGCCTTGGGTGGATCTCTACCAAGTGTGTTCAAATGATCACGCTCTATTGCTTTTTGGATTTTTTATGATTTTTTTGTTTTTTGTTAATTTATTTGGGCAAAACTTTGAAAACTTCTTCACTAAAACTGCTCATCCAATTGCTTTGATATCACAAAGGAACACTCCTCGGGACTCATAGTTTGTAATTTGTTCACCAAGCGGCACTGTAAGTTTTAGCTCAGCTGAGTTGCTAGTCAGACTGTGCTTTTAGGAAGGTCAGTTGTCAGACTTAGAAATACTTCTAAATATCATATGCAATCAGATAAAGCTCAACACAGGTCTATTCAGTTGCAACCTTGATTTTGTGGGACAAGCTTAGGTCAGTTGAGCACGGGCTGTTGACGCAGCCGTCTTGTTCTCTCTTTAATACAATAAATGTTTCTAATCCCCTTATCTTATCACAAAGTGGGGGCAGGGGATTTAGTAACGAGCTTAGGCCAACATCAGTCAGTGTTACACCAGACCGAGACTGATTTTTTTTTTTGGTTTTATTTTTGCAGCTATGTTGCAAAGTTTGTTCGAAACACCACAAAGAAATGAGGGATTACAGGATCAAGGGGCAGGCTATGAAAGAAGTAGAGTGCTATATCACAGGGTACAATTATGTCACAAAATATACTGTAGAAAGACACTTGAAGAGCATTGCTCACCAGGTTGGGGAGAGCATTGCCAAACTGAAAATCATAAGTGATGTGCAAAAGAATGGCAAAGACCGTGCTGATGACAGTACTACTACCACTAGTAGTGGAGTCCAATCTGGAACAAGCATTGTTACCTCCTCAATACCATGCAGCCAACCACGAATTGATGAGAAGATAAATGCAGTAGCATGAGATGCTTACAGAAAGCTCATCATCAGGGCGTACATGCTTGCAGTCGATGGGGCACCACTTTCTTCTTTCAAGACACTGGTGGATGTACAAAAATGTAATGGGGTACGACTCATTCAGGGAGTGGACAGTGTTAAGGCTGCTAAAAATTTCATTCACGAAATATCAGCAACCATAAAAGAAAAACTTTCCACTGTAATTAGTGCTGCAAATGCATTTAGTCTTTTGTCAGATGGTTCTCAGGCCAGAAAGACTTGCCAAGAAAAAGAACTAATACTTGTTCGCGTTATAAGGAGTGGGGTGCCCATGTATTATTGTGTTGCCCTTGGTGATGTAGACATGTATGGAGATGCAAATGCTACAAACTTGAAATCATTAATAGATGATGTCTTCACAAAGGACCTTAATATTGGGAACAGATATGGTGTTTCTTTGGTTGCAGCCACCACAGATGGTGCTTCGGTAAACACCGGACAATATAATGGCCTCCTTACTAAGATGGAGAATGACAACAGACCTTGGCTGATAAAGATGCACTGTGTATGCCACAGATTGGAGCTGGCTTTAAAACACTCCATGATGAAGTATAAAGAGTTTTCTGAAGTGAAAGACCTAATGACTGCCATTTTCTACCTATTCAAAAGATCAGGGAAACTAAAGCGTCAGTTTCAAACATTGGCCAAAGTCCTGGATGTCACTGTGTATGTGTTCCCAAAAGTTCACGGGACTCGCTTTGTGTCACACACAAAGGATGGGCTAAAGAACCTGATCAACAATTGGCCTGTTCTGGCTAATCTGCTTGAAAACTGTATTGAAAGTAACAGTAAAAGCTACAGCGTGAAAGCTCAACTGAGAGGTATATTGAAGAAACTCAATAACAGAAAATTATTGATGGTTTCTTGTCTGATGCTACAAATTTTAGACAACATGTCTAAATTCTCTCTGAAGCTGGAAAAGGGAAAAATTCAAGTATTTGAAGTAGCTCTTGGTGTGCAAAAAACTAAGGACCAAAACATGGAGATAACTGAGGTTGTTGACAACCAGTTGAAAGGTTTCAAGAAATTCATGGACACAAGCTGTGGAATCACCTCTAGTAGAAGTCCAGAAGTCACGGAAGAAAATGGCCCAAGTTCAGAAGACAAGGTTGACAGTGAATCTAGTATAAGTCCACAGGAAGTAGCAGAAGAAAATGGTCAAAGTTCAGAAAGTGATGATGATACTGGAGAAGAAGTCTGGACGTGGAAGTTACCGCGGAGGGGACACATGAGAAAGCCAAAGAATAGTCGTTAATACAACTATATCACACATGAAGTGGGAGGCACCACTAAAAAAGCAGCAGAACTTCAAGTTAAAAAAGTTTGCAAGGAGGTTATACCTGAACTAAATGCATGCCTTGATTCTAGGTTTGACACATTCGACTCGGACCTGATAAAACATATGGCATGGCTAGATCCAGCCAACTGGCATGACCCAGATGCTACACTCACTTCAATGGACACTATTGCCAAGCATTTTGAAGTGACTCTGAAGTCAGCCGGATTTGACAACACCAAGCTGAAAAAAGAGTTTAAGGACTTAAGAAGGACTGTAAGTTTCTTCTATCAAAATGCGAAAGCATCAGACCTTTGGCAAAAGATATTTCAGTACAGGAAGAAGGACTTCCATAACATTTGCCTTTTGGCTGAGGTAGTTATGTGTGTAGGGCCAAGCAACAGCATTGTAGAGAAGGGTTTCAGTCAGCTTACTGCAATGCTCTCAGATAGGAGACTATGTCTTGCACCTGATACCATGGAGGATCTACTACTAATCAAAATAAACAACTGCTCATTTACACTACGTGAGAGAGATGAAATCATTGATGGTGCACTTGATAAATACATGCAAAAAAAGGAGAAAATTAATGGTAGACAACACACCATTCAATGTTCTGTGTGCAGGGCGAAAACGAAAGCACGTCATCAACCAGTGACTCGGACAGTGAAAATGTTGATGGTGGTCAAGACTTGGATGCTGGTTCAATGTCAGACGGCACCAGCAGTGATGCAGAGAGTAGCTGCATGAACAATACTGACTGTGACAGTGATAGCAACTGAAGCCCTATATGCTTGGACTTGCTACAACTCAAATTCTGAGAGACTCCTAGTGAACATTAAAGTGACTATTTGTCAGCTGTGAATGTTGAACACAATTTTTATGCTACATAGCCAGTATTAGTTATTTGATTACTTTATTCCAGTGATTGGTGAAATCCAGTGTAAATCTGGTTCCACTTTTTTTAATTTCAATTATCCTTCTTATTCAGTTGATCATTTTACTGTTACGGGTGCTATATAAAATATTCAAAATCTTATTTGGTCCACACTCAACCGACAAAGTTCTTTTATTATTTAATTTTTCTAGTTACTGATAGTGGTAGCTAGACCTTACTGTAGATACATCATATCATGTATGGTATCTACGTGTTAAATTTGTTTCAATGTGCAATAACTTGCTAGTCTGAACAATTTTACTAAGTCTCAGTGAGATTATATTAAGTGGCCTTGAGCATGTTTAGTCAAAGAAACAATTTAATTATTTAGTCTTTACTGTGTCAGTATTAACTACATTAGTTATGTAGTTAATACTGACATTAACTACCATATTAAAATATGTATTGTACCTTTTGTGTCCATTCTGCAGCTGGGAATTGAATATTTTATGGAATAAGATTATGGCTTGATGTTAAACGTTCTTCTGAGTATCAAATTTACCCTGTCTGGTCTTTGTATCTTAAACCATGCCTTGTGTATAAGTATTAACTTAATACTTGATTAAGTTAATACAAATCAAATCCAACTTATTTAATCATATGAATAAATGTATTTGTTCACATGATCAAATCCATTTATTCATATGACTAAATATTATCTATTTGTTCATATGATTACATACATTTACATCTATTTGACAAGGGTTGTCACTTGTTTAGTTTGTAGCCGCACTAGCGGTTATGTAGAGGTGAAAAGGATAAACAAGAAGAGAAGCAAGCATTGCAAGCAACAGGTCATAGTCCACTGCCACAGCCACACATTCACTTCATATTATTACCAGGTCCACCATGCAGCTATACAGATTGCACAGTGATACTACTAGTGTGCATGCAGTCTAGTCTACAATACAAGCAGTGCAGAATCATTCTCTGATGAATGCAGATGAGTATTAATTAAAACAAAAACACAGGAAGACTGCCAGGCATTTCAAGTTTTTCAACTTGGCTTGCTTTATTCATAGTCTTATAGTAACAAATCTACATCAGTGGCAAAAAATTAGCAAAATTCATATTAATACAATGTAAAATTTGGGTAATACCATTGCTAGTGAGGCATGCATTGTTCTGAGAGATTATGCCCCAAAGTGGTCCAGATTGCTGTTTTAGAGATCTAAATTTTCAAAATTTTCCGGGGCAGCATGCCCCCGGACCCCCCTAGCAGGGCTTCGCGCCTACGGCACTCGCAAAGTGCTCACCTAAGCTTTTCTAGAAGAGCTGTTTATTGCTCACCTACTATTTACTCCTGACAAGCACTGCACTATGCGTCGCAAGATCACTGTCTCCAGTCAAGTTATTTACCTGGAACTTTTTTTTTTCAGAAAAGAGTAACTTGGCTACAGTGCTAGATGCTCAGCCTGGGTGTATATGTCTATATGTATATACATGTGTGGGCACATATATATACGCATGTAAAAGAAAAAAAAATGTATCATGAAGCGTCTCACAACTGGGCCAGTCGAGGGCCTAGCCCTCCTTCCTTTAGTGTACATCTGATCACACCATAAGATTTTCTAAATACGAGTTTATTATGCAACAGCTGTATTCAAACAACCATGTGTTGACCAGTTTCAGAATTCATAAACCAACAGGGACTCCTGTACAGGGGTTCCTGCAAATTTTGTCAAATAGGGACCACTTCATCAAACCGTAAGTAGAGCTTCTGTAAGCTTTAAACATTTCCATACAGGCTTCTGTGCTCCAAATATATTCTTACAGACGATGCCCCGGGGAGTGAAGCATCAGAGCAAGGCACCAAAAGCCAAGCAAGGCAAGGCGAATCAGCAACAGGCGCCTGAAAATCAAGAGGCCCTAGGACCCCCACCCCAGGACAAGGGAGTGAGGTACCAAACGTACACCCTTCAGGGCCCAAGACAGGCTATCCTCTGCCCCACCAAATGCCCCCATGGCCGATGCCACATCTCACGGGACAGTCAATGCCACCACCCAAGAGTCAATACTGGGGATGGCCACATCCAATGTGGCCATGGATGCCATCACGACCCATGCCACCGAAGCAAGGGCCATCACATCAGGGTTCCAGTGCAACGGTGACATCGGCAACGATGACCACCAGCCCCCGGTCGCCAGGTCACTGTGGTGGTGATCACATAGCAGGTGAGGCTAGCTCAGACCAAAATACCCAGTTACGAGTCCCACAAAATGATGACATTAGTGAAGTAGTCACAATTGGCCGGTCTGGGGGCTTGGGGGATTCTATTACCAGGCAAGGTACATTAGGGCTGACTGAAGCCGATCAGGTGGACGAGGGCATACCTCCAAAGTTTAAAGCTGCAATAGTCGCAAATGAATTTGTGGATCTTTCCAAATTAGATAAAGAGTATAAAGAAGACAAAAGCTACAGTGTAAGCATCAATAATGAGGATGAGCTCTCTCTGCTCGACTCTCACCAAAAGGAAAAACAAAAAGCAAAAAAGCCAATGACGCTCAGTGTTTGGACGGACCGTTTTCTCACCTACATGTACATATATCTCGAAAGGCACCCTAATCAAGCCAGAGCCATGATAACTCACTTGAACACAGTACGCAAACTAGCAAGAGAAAACAAAGACTGGCCAGCTTATGACGTAGCTTTCAGAGAACGCAGGGTGAGAAAAGAAACTCCATGGGACCTCATTGATTCCCATGCCTTTACCAAGGCATTTCAATCCCCCAGCCCAGCCAAATTTCAAGTTCATATCATAGTTTGCACTGTGTTTATTTTAGCAAAACCACAAAACAGGAACACATCTGGTGGCCATATTGAAAAAAATGGCTGTCATATTGATTTTTTTTTCATGGCCAGCACTTTTTTTCTGAGAAAAAAGGACCTATCAGCAACACTCGTGCCAAGTTTCATGCTTAAATCACAAAGTGCACGATTTGGAGCAAAATCTGCCTCAACCTGCTCCACTAGAAGGTTATAAGAATTAACAGATGGAGAAGCCCTAGACAGAGGAGCGTTTTCGGTGTCTCCATGATAGTGCCTGTTGATATCCATGGTATCAGTTCTCATGGCAAAACCTGTTCCTTCCCACGAGCTCTGGAACACACCCTGTTGAACAAGTATGTCAGAACACTGTTCTGTTAGTCACAGCAGTACCGACGATGTTACCAACCTGAACTACAGAAACCTTTTACAAAGTGCAAGAGTAGCAAAAGAAAGGGCCTGCAGTATAATAAAAAAAATCGTAAGTTTTTCCAATTACAAAAGTACAGTCTTGTCTTCTACATACATGTTTGACAGGTATTCTTCTTTCATAACGAAGCTCTGAATTTCTCAGCAAAACTTCACGTATTCAGCCAATTCATCATTTGCCACGTTCCTGTATATTCATTATTATGTGGGTTGTCTTTGCTGAATATTTAGCTTCGACAACTAGCCACTACTCAGAGAGACATGTACGGGTATAGGCTTCGAAACATATTCCAAGTTGTTACCCACTGAAGAACTGGTAATCGTTACTATGACCACATATTAACAAAATGTAAATAGAATTTCACTGTCGAAGAGTACTGTGGTAAAGTTTATGTGCACCTTTACAGATAGGAAACAAATTTATTCATTTATTAGCTTTCACATTTGCTGTCCAGGTGTTATGCTTCACTTTGACGGTATCAGTTCTCATGGCTTAACCTGTTCCTTCACCCGAGCTCTGGAACACGCCCTGCGAAAGAAATATGCAAGACTGACATTCTTCTGGTCAAAGCAGTACCCACGATGTTACCAGCTAAAACTACAGAAGAAATATGCAAGACTGACATTCTTCTGGTCAAAGCAGTACCCACGATGTTACCAGCCAAAACTACAGAAACCTTTTACAAAGTGTAAGAGTAGGAAAAGAAAGGGTCAACAATATAATAAGAAAATTCGCAAGTATTCCCAATTACAAAAGTACAGTCTCATCCTCTACATACATACATGTTTGACATGAATTCTTCTTTCATAATGAAGTTCTGCATTTCTATGCTCAACTTCACATATTTAGCTAATTCATCTTTTACCACACTCCTATATATTCATTATTATGTGGGTTGGCTTTGTTGAATATTTAGCTTAGCCAAGTAGCCACTACTCAGAGAGACATGTACGGGTATAAGCTTCAAAACTTGTTCGAGCAGTTACCCACTGAAAAACTAGTAATCGTTATTATGACCACATATTGAACAAAATGTAAAAAGAATTTCACTGTTGAAGAGTGCTGTGGTAAAGTTTATGTACACCTTTTCAGATATGAAACAAATTTATTAACTGTACTTAATTCGTGAGCCTTCTGCACCTAAAGAAAAGATATTTTTCAGTGTATGTTACTGTTTGTAGCTTTCACATTTGCTGCCCAGGTGTTATGCTTCACTTTGACGGTATCAGTTCTCCTGGCTAAACCTGTACCTTCCCCTGAGCTCCAGCACACGCCCTGTTGAAGAAGTATGTCAGACCACTGTTCTGTTGGTCATAGCAGTACCCACGATATTACCAGCCTGAACTACAGAAACCTTTTACAAAGTGCAAGAGTAGTGAAAGAAAGGGCCGACAATATAATAAGAAAATTCGCAAGTTTTCCCAATTACAAAAGTACAGTCTCGTCTCCTACATACATGTTTGACAGGTATTCTTCTTTCATAACGAAGCTCTGAATTTCTCAGCAAAACTTCACGTATTCAGCCAATTCATCATTTGCCACATTCCTGTATATTCATTATTATGTGGGTTGTCTTTGCTGAATATTTAGCTTCGTCAACTAGCCACTACTCAGAGAGACATGTACGGGTATAGGCTTGGAAACATATTCCAAGTTGTTACCCACTGAAGAACTAGTAATCGTTACTATGACCACATATTAAACAAAATGTAAATAGAATTTCACTGTCGAAGAGTACTGTGGTAAAGTTTATGTACACCTTTACAGATAGGAAACAAATTTATTAATTTATTAGCTTTCACATGTGCTGCCCAGGTGTTATGCTTCGCTTTGACGGTATCAGTTCTCATGGCTAAACCTGTTCCTTCACCCGAGCTCTAGAACACGCCCTGCGAAAGAAATATGCAAGACTGACATTCTTCTGGTCAAAGCAGTACCCACGATGTTACCAGCCAAAACTACAGAAACCTTTTACTAAGTGTAAGAGTAGTAAAAGAAAGGGTCGACAATATAATAAGAAAATTCGCAAGTATTCCCAATTACAAAAGTACAGTCTCATCTTCTACATACATACATGTTTGAGATGTATTCTTCTTTCATAATGAAGCTCTGCATTTCTATGCTCAACTTCACATATTTAGCTAATTCATCATTTACCACACTCCTGTATACTCATTATTAAGGGGTTGTCTTTGTTGAATATTTAGCTTAGACAAGTAGCCACTACTCAGAGAGACATGTAAGGGTATAAGCTTCAAAACTTGTTTTGAGCAGTTACCCACTGAAGAACTAGTAATCGTTATTATGACCACATATTGAACAAAATGTAAAAAGAATTTCACTGTTGAAGAGTGCTGTGGTAAAGTTTATGTGCACCTTTTCAGATATGAAACAAATTTATTAACTGTACTTAATTCGTGAGCCTTCTGCACCTAAAGAACAGATATTTTTCAGTGTATGTTACTGTTTGTGGCTTTCACATTTGCTGCCCAGGTGTTATGCTTCACTTTGACGGTATCAGTTCTCCTGGCTAAACCTGTACCTTCCCCTGAGCTCCAGCACACGCCCTGTTGAAGAAGTATGTCAGACCACTGTTCTGTTGGTCATAGCAGTACCCACGATATTACCAGCCTGAACTACAGAAACCTTTTACAAAGTGCAAGAGTAGTGAAAGAAAGGGCCGACAATATACTATGAAAATTCGCAAGTTTTCCCAATTACAAAAGTACAGTCTCGTCTCCTACATACATGTTTGACAGGTATTCTTCTTTCATAACGAAGCTCTGAATTTCTCAGCAAAGCTTCACGTATTCAGCCAATTCATCATTTGCCACTTTCCTATTTACTCATTATTATGTGGGATGTTTTTGGTGAATATTTAGCTTAGACAAGGAGCCGCTACTCACAGAAAAGAGGGACACAAATACATACTTGATTGCCTAGTCTCCCTTGGCGAGATAGGGGTCGGTACCTGTGTGGACAAGCAGGGTATTGCTAATATTTTTGAAATAAAGAATGCAGCTATTAATGGCAGATGGAAGTTTTTCTTACATATGGCTCGGGAAGTACCAGATGAATACCATTTGGCATTTGTGATACTAGATTTCTCCAAAATTGATGATTTTGTGAGAAATTTGCACATGGCCATGCCTGTGACAGTGATATGACCCGCTCGTCCCCAACCTCGCCACCGGGCTCTTTCATACCACAACTAACCGATTCTCAACTGTTGGTAAACAACGACAATGGTGATAATCCTCAACCTGACCCAGACAGTGACCAATACTCCACCACACAGTCCGAGACAGACACGGATACCATACCCGAGGAAATCCCAGAAGATAATACCATTATTGAACTACTTGCAAAGACTAAGAAAAGCAGACTATATGGCACGGATTGGGAGCGTACGAAGTTTTACCCTCCAAAACGTGATATCCCTCTCATAAAACCAAAGGTAACTACGTCCAGCACTGTCAATAGCCTGGTATCTAAAGGCTTAAAATTTGTGGTAGCACCTGGTTTTAAACCAGAACATCGGATCACGCACCCGTCTCCTTCAATGGATACAGTAATACAACACTTCCTGGAACAAGGATACTGGAAACAGTAAGTAAACCGGCGCTACTTTTGAACTTTATGCCATCCCAAAAGAACTTACAGGAGGGCCTGTACGACCCATCTTTGACCTGTCACCTCTTATCCCCTTTTTAAACCCACCGACTTTCAATTTGCCTACATTTAACAAGGTCTTATGGACAATACATATGGACACTTGGTGTGTCAAATTGGATATACAGGATGCGTTTTTACACTTACCTTTGCACCCATCTCAACGCAAATTCATGGCAATCAAGTACTGTAAAATCTGCTACCAGTTCACAAGAATTCCTTTCGGCCTAGCACAAGGCCCCTGGGTTTGCCAAAGGGTATATGGGCAAATCCTCAAGGAGATACATATCGATTTTTTCTTATATATGGATGACATTTTATTATATGGTACACAGGCTCAACTCTGCTCAAATCTACAACGTTTACAACAAGAATTTCAAAACTGGGACACCCTCTTAATTTGCGAAAGAGTGTACTTAGCCCCACACAGGATATCGTTTATCTTGCACTTCAATTAAATGCTTTGGAAGGAATTTTAAATTATCAACCACAGCGCCACAAAGAAATTTATAAGGTGTTGAATCTGTGCCTTCACAACACATTGACACTTAAAGACCAACAACATGCCCGGGGGATCACCCTTTTCTACGCCCAAGCATTGGGTTGGCCAATTTTCCTCGTGGCACACTTCGACATAAGGCATATGGCACAGTATTACAAAGTGCATTGTATTTCTAACATAAAAAGAAGCTTCATTGTGCAACTTAAAGAATAGGTGTACGTAGACGCTACCCCACATGCTCTGGGAATAACTTGTCAGCATGGACAACACTGTGTTCAATTGCCAACAGCTGCACCCATTATAGCCACGCAGGCTCTAGCAGCGACAACAGCAATTTTGACTCACACTTACGAGATAAACTTGCATACGGATAATACAACTGTGTTATATGGCTTCAGGAAATGCAACTCCCGGAATCCGGATGTTCAAGCATTAATGCATCAATTATGGCTTCGCCAGAAATTAGACAATTTTCAAATAATATATATCCCATCAGCAGAGAATCTCACAGACGCCATATCAAGGGGTTTTTAAAGCATACCCAATATAGAACATTATGAACATCTAGCCTAGTATTTTAAATGTAAGATTTAAAATAGTCTTCTTTAATGTTATCTTCATTACAGCACTTCCAACCTTAAGTTGGAAGCTTTAAGTACACATGGAGGGCTGTAATTGGCTCTAAAATTGTATATATAGACCTCAAATCTGAAATTTCTCATCTTCGTAATTTTCAGTCAGAGAATGAACAACTAATAAAGAAGAATAATATCCTAGGCTTGGGACTCCGAGAGGACTACCCTTACCCATACCATGGCTGAGGCACCAGATACCCCTGTTACCACACAGGATTTAAGTAAGACTGTACGGCCGGGGCCATCAAGGGAACCACCACCCACCAAGATACCACAGAAGAAACCCATTAAGGTCTTGGTAGTACCGGGGCCTACCAAGCAGACTCCCATTACAAGATACACCACTTCTACTCGCCGCCCGGAACACATTCCGGCTGCACCAACAGACCCAGACTCTGATGAGGACCCTGAACTTGATGTAAGCTACACGAACCCGGACCTTCTACCTATTAGGGATTTGTTACAACATCTCGCCACTGCCCTTACTACTCAGAAGTTCAGGAAAAGGGAACAGGAAGAAGCCATTTTCTGCTTCTATGGAATGAAATGAGCCACGATGGTACACCACTACATGTTCACTTAGGTCCAGAAAGCCAAAGACAACTCCAAGAACAGCTAAGAACTTTGCTTATAGCTTTGGAACATGGTTGAAGAGTCGCGATACAAGACTTACGACAAAGAGACGCAGTTACGGCCGACTTAGGTATAGATCCGGATATTTTAAAAAGCCAAAGCCAACCCTTTTGTTACCCCCGACGCGGTCCTGCGGCTTTGCGGCGGGGCCGCCAGAAGGGGAGGCTGCAGAAGAAAGAATAAGAAACCGGATCAAGATGCAGTGCTCAAGCGTACAGCGAACTGAAGGACATATTACGCGATCTGAACATAGACAGTGAAAGCTCTATCTCTACGATATCGTCTCTTTGGACGGAAGGGGCTCCTACCCTGCCTACCCCCCCCTCCCCCACACCTTCACTGAACGGCACCTCTGAACCGCCTGCATCCATCACCTCACCCGAAAGCTTGCCTTAATGGTTTGGGACTCTATCAATATATTCCAGCCAAATAGGCTCGACAAGCTGCATATCTGACTTATTCAGTCTACCATCCGATACAGAACAACCAGATATTCTCCAACAAGCAATGAATATTGCGGAGATAACGTCACAGGATCTAGCTATACGCCCAGAAGATTTTGCTGTGTTGGACGTACAAGAAATAATACCTGCAACTACCCCAAACAAGCCACAGGAATCTGGAATTTACCCACCGTTATGGGTCTATGACCTGCTTGATTTTGCTATAGGAGCTACGGGTATACCAATACCACGGGAAAGATGGATCCTACCGGCTTCAACCCCACCACCTCCCATGGCCAGGAGTCAAACCTGTGCTTTGCAGCGGGAAATTGATATGCATGCTGTAGCATGACTGTTGCTGCCTAAATGGAAAAGTGTATCTTTAAGTTAAAAATTTATCTTACAGTGTAAAGACTTTAAAATACATCTTTGATGGATGATCTGCTAAACAAATTGATACTTCCTTGCCTGGTGTCCAAGCTCTGAATTAATAACTACATATACAGGAAATAGCTTAACAAGATGATCTAATTTACCAACTTTTGGTTTCACATTTCTCGGCTTCACAATAATTTGTTCTAAATATTTAATTGTTTATACCAGTACAAATCCATCTACTTTTCTGCTTAAGCATTGATATAATTTAATGATTCCTGATGAGACATATTGATTAGATTATTGTTCAAACTGAAATTGCTTCCAAAGATATCTTTGAAACAGCCCCTGGCAGTAATTTTGACAGAGAGAAGGTTTTGCTTCTTCTTAGAGAGCGGAGCTTGTGAATCCTAAGTTGCTTGTACCTTGTTATAATTGTCACGCTCACATACCGTAGCATATCATGTGTACTGATCAACTGCTGCAAGAAAAAACAATAAATCAGAAGTACTACCACTATACAACACGTCACGGTATTGCCGAGTTATTCACGTGGGAAAATTGACACAAGGCAATAACTTGGTTACATATATTTGGTGCCTTTGACCAGGATTCTATATATACTTGTGGATGAGAGATATGGACAAGGTTGGTATCACAATAAATCGTGATAATGAAAGAATGAAAGTGCTAGTGATCCAGACATTAAATGGGGCTGCATCAGAATTTTGCTCCCGTGTTTTGAAACAGACTCAAGGATTGTCCTGGCCAATTTTGCTGCATGCATTAAAGAGCCCTTTTAGTGACTCTTCTCACATGCAATTAGCTATGCAACATCTCAAGCGACTCAATCAAGGCTCCTCAGCGGCAGTGCAAACATTTACAGAGAGGATTGTTGACTTGGCCTAAGAGGCATATAACCCCCTGGATCTTAGAGATCCATTAAGTTCAATTGAAAGATATATTCCTGGATGGAATAAGGGATGACAGCATCGCAGAAAACATAATTACAGTAAAACCTGTCATGCTTGATGGTGCGTTACAAATAGCTGTAAGTGAACAGTTAGCCAACAAAACTTTTGACCTAAGATGTGCTAAAGAGCAGCCGATGGAAATTGATGCAGTAGAAACTGCAAGGAACCATAAAAAGCATTTTGATAAGTTAGAAGGAGCTGTTTCAGAGCTCAAAGTATTATTAACAGAAAAGTTGTCCACATTGCATTGCATATGCTGAGCAATTTGATGAAGCAAGCATCCTGCATGTGTCCCAAACAGAAACTAAAGCATGTGATCACTTAACTACTATGAGACAGCACTCAAAAGAGCAATTCCTTGGGTTGTTCAACTTGTCTCACATCCAAAAGGAATAAAAAACTGCTGTTGAGCAATTACTTGCTAGTTACAGGAATGCATTTGCTTTGAATGGTCTAGAACTTGGTGCAACCAAGACAACTTTACTTAGTATAAACACAGGTAACATTCCACCTATTGCACAGAAACCGTATCGCACTCCTTACACCGTATGACCAGAGCTAGAATGCCAAATGGATAGCATGCTTGAAGCAGAAATTAGCAGACCTTCCAGTTCCCATTACCTTATGCAAGTCTGGTCATTTTAGATGCAACATTTTATAGATTATCTCAAACTGAACAAAAATATAGTGAGGAACTCCTTTCCTCTTCCAAATATTGAGGATATGATTAATCAACTAGGGGCACTTCCTACTTGTGTGTGTGTGTGAACAAAAAGAGGATTTCTACAAATCCCAATAAAAGAGACTGACAAACACAAAGCAGCCTTTATTTGTCACAGAGGTCTTTATGAATATAATTGCATGCCTTATGGCTTGACAGTGGCACCCTCTATTTACCAAAAAACCATGAATGACATCCTGTCAGGCCTAATTGGTGATTGCGTAATGGTCTACATTGATGATGTAATCATCTACAGCAAGACTTTCGAAGACCATTTGAATCACCTAGAACTAGTTTTTGCTAGAATGGTTAAAGCAGGAATGAAATTCAAACCAGAAAAGTGTCACCTTCTCCAAAGTAAAGTGTTGTACCTAGGCCATGTAATTACACCTGATGGCTCCTTTCCCGACCCAGAAAAGGTAAAAGCTATCAAAATCATGGAACCTCCAAAGACTGTACATTAGGTACGTGCATTAATAGGTATGGTTGGTTTTTATAGCAGATATATTCCACAATTAAGTGACATAGCTAGACCACTGACTGCTCTGACTAAGAAGTATGCTAAATTTCTCTGGTTTCCTGAAGCACAAGATGCATATGACATGCTAAAAGAGTGTCTTATGAATGCACCTATTTTGGCATACTCTGATGTGTCACTGCCTTATAAGTTATACACAGACGCATCACAATATGTGGTAGGGGCAATTCTCACTCAGAAAACCAATGCTGGAGAGCATGTGATACAGTATATATTGCATCAGCTCCAGGAGGGCCAACAAAAATGGCCTACAATTGAAAGAGAGGCCTATGCTATTGTCTATGCAATTACAAAGCTCAGACCCTATCTATATTGGGCTAAGTTTACCTGTTACACACATCACAAGCCTCTAAAGTCACTATTTCCTGCTGAAATGGCCAACACACGGGTCCAGAGGTGGGCTTTATTGATCAATCAGTATGGTTGTGACATTCAGCACACCAGTGGTAAATCAAATGCTCGGGCCGACATCTTCAGTAGAATCCACCTAAATTCCAATTTAGAACTGGCTACACAAATTAATGTAATTGATTCTGATGGACTTGGGCATGGAAAACCACTTGAGGATGAATCATGTAATGATCCAATTAGGGAACCAGCTCCTGTGATTGAATTGCAGGATATTGATTGTCTACAAAGATAGGATCCCAACCTGACAAGCATTATTGATTCCTTGAATAATAAATCTGATACCAAGCATTCTCAGGAATTTGCGTTAGACAGTGGTGTTTTATACCATATATCTGGCCCAGTGAGATTAAATGCCCAGCCTCATACCTCTAATGAGAGGCCTACTCTTGGGTGGCCTCTCAAAACAGGGACTGCTGTATCCTGATGTTGATGCCTTTATTAATTTTTTCAGCTTGGTGTATGCTGTATTTATGATTAAGCAGATACTACCAATGTATCAGACTTTTCAGCAGAAGCTCTGTATTATTTATGACATAGCCTGTGTTTTGAAAGCCAATTTACAGGTAAGAATTCAACATACATTTATTTCATTTGCTTCAATCAACTTAAGTAGACATAACATTTACTTGTATTTTGTCGAAAAGAAAAGGGGATACTGTGATACCTATTATAAGACAGCCTTACTGCCAGGCCAAAATGGCCCTATACTGCAGGTGGTCCTCAAATAAAGAACTATGTAATATGATGTAAATAGTAAGGTAATCTTAAGATAATGTCAGTATTTAGTTTAAAATATTTCAAGTCAGGGGTCATCCATAATTGTCAACATTATCCCAAGTGTACCTGCCATGTACTTCTTAGATCCCCTCCCATACGATAAAGTGTACTAAAATCAATGTTTTTATTTGCCACCAATATGAATGCCACGTCGCACAGTTTGGGAGTAAGAATGACGAATGGAATGCTTTCTATTAATCTGTGCTCATTATGGACAACCTTACTCTTTGTGATAGGCAATATTTTTCTGTTTTGACACCCTGGTAATGTGACTTAGATCCACATATTGCATATTTATTTCAAGAGCACATGAACACATTTAAGTGTTGAATCCATAACTTTGCATACTATGAGCAGGCAATCATAAGATGTGTGTGTTAAATTCTGAGTGTCCCTAGTAAAAGTTTGAAATGCTTTTATGTGTGTTAGGTATTTCAAAGTCTCGTCTGCTTGGCTCCTATACCTTTTTCATGAACTTAGATAAATATACTGGGCCAAGTTACATGCATATTAAAGATAAGGGTGTTTATATTCTTTCAGAAGAATAAAAGGATAGCTTTGTTGGAAAAGTTGCAGTTTGCCATACCCATTTTCCATTGCTATGGCCACAAGTACTCGTGCCGGGTACCTTATCTGTTTATATATGTATATACTAGCAAACCACTACCAATAGAAACAAAAGTCATAGGCATGCAGGAATATGATTCATTTTTTTATTTATGGGCGTGGTTAGCACTTCTGATGTCATTTTACACCATTGAGGTCGATTCCTTTAAGTATTAGACATCATAAGACATAATACACACTTGTATTATGTATTATGCTTGAGTGTGTGTTATGTTACTAAACTAGGTCCCTAGATCTAGTATTTGATTCACATTGACCTTATCTGCTTGACACATACATTTACTATGACCCAAATGTGTGTCATGAAACAAATGTAGGTGACTACAACAAGTTTTTGGGTCACAATTAGCTTAAGACATTCAAGCCTTGAAGCAGACTGCTTCTTCTTGGCTGTAGGGTTTATGGCCAAAAAGTGGTGAAACCACCAGAGTTCCTTTAAAGAGAAAAAAGTGTGCAACAAATTTGCCAAGTCTGCTGAAAACCTGAGGAACTTTGTTTCTAGGTTGTTAAAATGTTTACCTATCCAATTTTAGTTCATTGTTTTGTTCAATTAATCCATGATATATCATATTCATTACGTATCTTCATACAGGCATTTTCTTACCAACAAATCATGGTATCTCCTTGATCTGGTCATGATGGATCTTGTCCCTACTTTGCATCAGCTGCACCGTTTACCAGACAATTTCTGGTGTAAAGAATATATCTTTACATTGTTTTACCTTGACAATTTTACATGATTAAGTTATAACTTAAACAATAATGTAATTTAGGAAGCAAAGAACAATAACGTATTATGATTGGTCATTATATATCCATGGACATTTCGACAGGAATGCAACAGAATGTTTTGGCACCATTGTGATGTTTCACATGCATTGCAGTATATTTGCTTTGACTTGCATCTGCAAACAGTGTCCCTGGAACGAAGTAACAATCACAAGACCTGATCAAGCACGGACCACAATTTGTTGGTCAGAACATAAATGCCTGAGGAAACTGAAAATGATATAAGGATTCATTTAAAATTTATACAGATCACCAAGAACTGAAAGGGTAGGAGACCTGCTATTGCTGTAGGCTCATCATATCTCTTGAAATTAAGCGAGGTGACTTTTTGTGGTCTATACACTACTGGACAGATTTGGCGGCATATGGACACCTTCGGCGGAAAACTGCGGTCACTGGCGGCGATGCCGCCGTTGTCCGCCAAGAACGGCGGTCACTGGCAGTGGCACTGCCTCTGCACGCCAGTGTGGCGGTCACTGGCGGTGCCGCTGCCATTGTCCGCCGCACTGCCACTGACCGCCAAGCACTTTCTCTTTATGCCCAGGCTTGGCATTGACTGCCCACAGCCGCCAAATCACGGCATTCCCCGCCAAAGACTTTCCCATTCTTTCCTTTACCTTGACATTGACTGATTAGGATGCACTAAGACAGTGCCAAGCATGGGGGATGGGGGGAAAGAGTCATTTATATGTTAGAAACTGAGAATAAGATCTGGCAGACCAAGATGTGGTAAAGGGCAGTATTTATTCCATTGTTTTTGTACGGAAGCTTAAGAGCAGGTAAAAGCAATCCGTCTATGTTCATGACCCAGTTGGGACATAAAAATATCCAGTAAATTGTAGCAGATACTTTGTCAAATGACAGCCTCATAAAATTAGAAAAATGAAGCCTGTGAAATTCTCTTTTGTAGTGAATTCTCGTGACATTTTATTCTTGGGAATATAAATAATTAAACAGTTGGCAATAAGTTATGCCCCATCAATCAATCAATGAGTTCATACACAAGTTATTTCTGAGGACATCATGAATTCGGGCAGGAAAAGAAAACCCACAGCCAAGGCGGCGGCCCAAGAAATATCATCAAAAAGGCCATGTGGTCGGCCATCAAAAGTGATGGCGATGACCGAGGTGGCAAAGGAGACAAGGAGAGCATCATCTCGGCCACATCAGGTGGAAACACGTGATGTAAGAAGAGGATCTGTGCCTGCAGCAGGTAACAGCCATGTACGCACACCCGCCGACCCTACGATGGCATCTCATGGTCACACCCAGGCTCCCTCAGCACCACTGCACGGACCAGGCCGTCAGCCTGTAGCAGGTCAGTTGTTTTCTCTGCCCCATTATCATTTTCCTGAAGAGTCGTCTGGAGCAAACAGTGAGAAACAGGCAGATGATCAGTACAGATTGTCTGGGTTAGATACTTGCACCGGTGATAAAGTGTACTATGTACAGCAGCATGACGATGTGCACGTGGATGCTACATCAAGTTCTGTTCATCTGGGTTCCCCCAGTATCCAAGAGAGTGAAATTTGTATTCAGGTGGGTAGTTGGGTAGATATCCCAGGAGTAGGATTGAGAAAACTTGTAGCTGTGGAGGAAAGTAACAGTGGAATGCATGGAAATTTAAAAGACTCGGCCATGAATGCAGGAAGGGCCTCAACAGGTTACGTAAGTGCAGCTGGGTGGCACTGCCCAGATGCTGGCAACAGCGTTTGTCACGATGCTATTTTTAGTGGGGCTCATCCAGGCGTGGCTCCAGTCACGCAGAAGAGTTTGCACGTTTCCCCACAGGGCCCCATTCTACCTAGTGCCCCTGCAGACGGGTCCAGTCAATCACAGCCTCCGCAGCCCGGCCTAGTGAACTCATTGAGTCTCATTGATGGCTTATCCTGCCCAGTGGTGATAGGGGCAAATAGCGCATCCAATGTGCAATGGTTGTAATCTTGCAGTGAGCAAGGAGGGATTTTGGTGGTTGAAAACCTGGTCTTTCTACGAAAATTAGAACCCAAGTTATGGAGTTTTGATGCCTTAGAGTAGAGTTTTAACCAAGGTGGATGTACGTATATTATATATGATGTTTTCTACATAAAATTTGGCAGTTGCGGACAAAAATTCGTACATAAATAAATTTGTCTCAACGAGACCTTTCCATTGATATAAGATGGAGGGAGGCCACTTGTGGCCCTACACTTCTATAAAATCTTACAAATCTTCTAAACTGTTAATGTTTACAGGTGATGAAGTGTGCCAATTAAGCGGTCCCGCCTTATATCCAGCAATTAGCACATGCCGGGTTTATTACCCAAGGGACGCAAAAAGTAAAGAGTGGCAACAGTGACAGTTCATTTGATCGGGGAGAGTGCCCAGTCCTTCTATATATTACGTTCATGCTCCCACCAGGTCAAAACAATGTGAACCCAGGCAAACCAGGTAAGAAACTGATCCAATCCATCGGAAAACAAGTGCAGGCCCTCATTAAATATTGTACCACAATGACAGAAGCAGCTGCAAGGTTTGGCACTAAGGGGGCCCTGGCCTATGACAGAGCATTTAGGATCAAAATGGCTATGGACCCATCTCGCAAATGGGACCATTTGGATGGGGAGTCTTATTTTTTCTTGCTGGTGCCACAGGCTATGACTTATAGGGCCCAGCAGTACAATCACGGCAGTAACAGGCAGGGTGGGCCAAATGCAGCAGGGCAATATGGCCAGGCCTTTCGGAGACATAAATCTGGCAACAACAGGCTGCCAACAGGTTTCTGCTGGGCCTGTAATGGAGGCCAGTGTATCAAGTGAGACTGTAGGTTTCCCCACAAATGCATTACCTGCAGTAAATAACACCCACAGGCAAAATGTAACAATCGGGGCCAAAGCCAAACTTCCCAGGACAGAGAGTCGGATGGGCAAAAGTCCAATTTGAGTGGACAAATTGGAAAAAATGTTGAAGCTCTATCCAAATAAACAGGTGGCTGAGAAATTGAACCAGGGTTTCTCCTATGGTTTTAGGGCAAGTTATATGGGCCCTCATAAAGCATTTCGGTGTGAAAATTTGAAATCAGTCACTGAAAATTTGGAAATTGTAAAACAAAAGATTCAAACTGAGATTGATGAGGGTCAGGTAGCTGGACCTTTTTCAAGTCCGCCATTCCCCAATCTCCATTGCTCTCCTTTGGGGCTAGTAGAGAAGTCACAAAAAGAAAAATACAGGTTAATACATCACTTGTCCTTTCCTCCAGGTGAGTAATTGACTACATTAGTGACAGTGAAGCCAGGGTACAGTACATTAACTTTGATGAGGCTGTGCAAGCAGTTGCAGAAACGGGAAAGGGGGCAGAGATCGCCAAGGCCAACCTGAAAAATGCTTTCAGATTGCTCCCAATACGCAGGGACGACCATGACCTTTTAGGCTTTACCCTTAATGGCCAGTTTTATTATGACCTCATGTTACCTATAGGTCTACAGACCTCTTGTAAATTGTTTACACAATTTACCACCTTCATCAATTGGCTTATGGACCAGTTGCTTAACAGAAAGCTCTGCTTGCATTACTTAGATGTTTGGCTGTTCTTTGGACTTGAGGGGATGACAACATCTGAGCCCAGATGATGAATTGGTGGATGTATTTTTTGCTGTTTTGGTTTGGCCGGGTCTTTGTGTGCCTGGTCAGCTCTTCGCGGCTGGGAGCTCCCGACACGGGGCAAAATTGGTGGGGTTCAATGGGACTAGTAGGAAGCCCCCTCGCTCTTGCTGGTCCGAGAACTCAGGCAACAGGCACTGCAGCAGTGGCGGTAACCGTGGTGACAGATTAAGCTCCAGTGCCTGCGGTTACGATTTAGGTTTGGGGATTCCTGGGCTCAAAACGTTGCCATTTCTTATTGTGTATATATAAGTCTCCTCTCGCAACAACTGGTAAAATGGATGATTTTTACCAATGTCAAACATAATGTTTTTTTCATATTTTTCCACAGTTGATAAAGCTTATGTTAATTTGTGAATAAATTACGGCAATAGATTGAATCCAAAGAGAATGGCTTGCCTGTGTTTTGTCTGTACAAAGAAATTTTATAATTTCATAAGAAGCTTTACTCCAGTAATATAAGTGATATATATATATATAATATCCTTGTGTTTGAATTGTTAGGGCACTAAACTACTAAACACATGGAATTACTTCCTAACATTTCAGTTCAGTTCAGGACTATGTTTTGTTGATGGCTACTCAATCATCTCCGCTAATTTGTCATGTCAATAATTTACAGTTGCTTGAGATATCACTTTTAATGGTCATAATTTGTTTCTGAAATAAGATTAATGAACAGACAAATGGGAGGAGTAGCATAATAAATTTTTCATTCTTTTTCTGTTCATATTTAGGAAACTGAATGTGTAGCTGCTTGAAACTTGTACCTACATGTAATAGACATTGTGTATTATATTTGCCTTAATACTTTGTTAATCACACTTCTTCATTTCGATTATTAGCGAAGTTCAATAAGACCTTTTTATCCCAGATGCTGGGACTGCAGTTGGAAAAGAGCTTACTATTAATAATATCTGATAGCTTTTAATTAAAATATTTGAGCTTATTTTTTCAGGAGGCCAGGCTGTAGCAAAGAGACTGTGCAAACAACTGAAGCATGTGCAGCAGTCAATCAAGAAACTGGTAGAGGAGTACAAGCACTTCAGTGACACAGCAGATACTGCCGCGTTGCCTCCTCTAATCCAGTTAGAAGAGGTGTTACAGGTTGACTGTCCATTTTGGGGTCAGCATCTGGAAAATAACATGCAGTCTTCCTTTGTTGTATCTTCAATATCAGGCTCACTGCTACAGCAGCTGTCAGGCTGCATAGCACGGTTACAAAGAGCCAAGGAGGAAACAGACCTCTGTGAATCTGAAATGCACAACTCATTACAGTTTGCGAAGGCTAGCTATGTTATGTTGCAGAATGTAAAATTGCAACTCAGCAATTATTTTTCCAAAGAAATGACAGCACCGGCAGTACTGGGAGGTATGAAAAAGCCCTTGGGGCATATGAATTTCAGCAGACAGTTGCATTATCAAGTTTCATAATACATTCTTTTTCATAATCAATGGTTATGGGATATAATCAACACTTTTTGAGTCTTATGATTGGCTAATTCCTACCAGCCATATGACAAATGCATCCTGTCACAGATCTAGGGGCCCGTCCCTGACCACTACACACAACAGGCTTACGCCTTGTGGGATGCATATAATTGCTCTCCACAGAAACTGGAGCTCTTCATGAAAGCAGCGTTCATGGGGTCATCCCAGTTTGAACACAAATAGGACACAATGGTGGCAGTACACTACCTTTCCAAGAACTTGGGCAAAAACTGGTGCATGATGCAACTAATTGTGAAATGCATGCAAGTTTGTTCTAGATGACATCCCAAAGTACAAGGAACCAAGTTCCAGACCCACCAAGAACGAGGGTTGTAGGTTCTGTTGTATAACTTTTTGTTTTCCCGCTCTTTAGTGAAAATACAATTGGTTCAAAATTTTAATCATTTTCGAATTACTACACCACACAAGGAGTGAAATGGAAGAGTGTTGTAAGATATAAGGCTCAAGAGCATCTCTACCACTCAAGTAATGATGATATGGATGAACAATGAAATCATCATGAAGTAAAACTAATGTTTCTGGAATATCCCTCAACATTTTGTCAGCTAGTAACACAAATAGTAAAGTGGGTACTCACTGGGTGTTGACATATTGTTCCATAATATTTATTAATAATATATTATAACCAAGACAGTGGTTGTGTATTACCATGGACAAAATCCTCTTTTCTAGATGTAGCATGTATCAGTGGAACTCGAGATATTATTTTAGAAGTAGAACATATGGCATTTCTAGTGCAGCATATAGTTTTTCAAGTGAACTCTGATTCAGCAAAATCCCCAATAATTTTGAAATATTATTACTTAGATTGCTTATAATGGAATAATGCTTATAAATAGGATAAACACATATTTTAGCTACAACATTTCATGACGCATATCTCCCATGAAGTCATAAACACTTAAGTTATCTTTCTCATTACAATGGACAATCATGAATCACGCATTTCTCTTGGAGCTTTTGACATGGCAAAGGCTAATGGTGTTGTTTTGCTCACCATACCGCCACACACCTCACACCGTCTCCAACCATTAGATTGTACTGTGTACGGACCTTTCAAAGGTGCTTATAACCAAGCCATGGATGGATGGCTACGGTCAAACCCTGGGAAAGTAATTACCATCTATGAATTTTAGAATTGGTGAAAGAGGCACATATGTCAACTATGATGCCAAGGAAGTGACGGTGAATTCCGTGAACAACTGATTCAGCAAGAAAATGATGTAAATGCCAAGGATACAAGCTCTATAGGCCTATTTGTGCCTTATAAGGTTGATTTTAGACTTTCTGAGTGACTTTCAGACTGATCCTGCACTTTTTTGTGTGTACCCAAATGTTTACACATTAGTGAAATATGCTGTTCTTGTACCTGTGGGTGTAAGTCAGTAGAGAGATCTTTTAGTCAGACGACACTTATCAAGACATCATTGCGGACCAGGCTAAACCAGAACACACTTGACGCATTGATGAGAATATCAACAGAGGGTCCACAAAAAGGAAGTGACCCCAAATGGAAAATATTGTGGACAGGCTCAGAGACCCAGGGTCCCAAAGGTAAATTACATATTAAATCTCTCTATGCCACTCCACTGGTTGTTTTGTGAACACCACATGCCACTCCTGACTGGGTGCTGCATTCCCTATTTTAAATGTGTCCCTCATCATCCGGGTGCTTGTCACCGCACCATACAAATTTTCTAGCTGACTAATAAAAGCATTATTCAAGCCGTTTATTTACTTACTGGCGTAGTGGCAGTGAAAAGACAACCCGCGTCACTGGACTTCGAAACGGAGAAATTACATCAACAAAACGGGACCTTGAGCCACTGGTCGGTAATCAGAGACTCATTTGTTACGGTAGCAGTATCCCAGTCACCATAATATTGCCCATCAACATCATTTAACATGGCAGGGAGTGCACAACGAGCTCCTAAACAATGGTAGTTAACCAAAGCTGAAACAATAACCTCTTATGAAAGTTGGAGGCCAAATTTAGTATACACCTTATCACTCGATCCTAACTTGCACTCTTTATGAGTGGTGGTTTCCAGGGGCAAAAGAAAACCACTGCCAACCCCTACTGTGGCCTCACAGACGACCTAGAAACTGTACCAGCTGCCAACCGCTAGAGCCAAATACAGAAAAATGCCAAATTAGATCTCATGTGAGGGCAAATTGCGATGTAATGCAACAGTAAAATGGTCTACGTCGTTCAATGATATTTGGCAAAAGATATGCTAGCATTTCGGTTTTCAGTCATCTGGGGCCCATTTTCTCGACCTTGCTACAATACACATGGAAGCAGGTGAGAGGCCTGAAGATCTCTTTAAACGTCTAAATCATTTTTTTCGAGGACAGTTTACTTACAAGTACCTGCGGCATCACCCATCATGGTGACCAAATCTTATATGATGAAGATATGACCCCCACTTTAGAAAATACCATTGTTGTACTGTGGTTTCAGAACATCCATCCAGGTTTACCACAGCTCGTGAAACAAAAGTATGGGGCCGAATTACGTAATAAAACATTAGCAAATACAAATTCTTTCTGCAAATGTAAGGGGACTCAATGTGTAAATAAACTTATGAAAAGAGCCAAGCGAGGACAAACACAGCCTGACTCATGGGATAGGAACAAAAACAAAAAGTTCAGAATGTAAAGTAACCCCTACCAAGGCCAACAAAAAAACAAGGACACTGGACAATCATTTAAGGTTACCAAGGAACCTTGCCATATGGGTCCTGGGTGTTTTTCAGACAATTGTTGAAAGTATTGATGCTGCTAGAAATTTACAGAAACTGATAGACATGAAATATTCCATCACTTTTGGCAAATGGATTCGGGTCAGCAAAGAGTCTTATGTGGCAATGATTATAGACACTGAGGGTACAGTGAGACAGTTGAAATGATGAGTGTTGGGGGTGGTGTGGCATAGAAGGACAAAACCATGAGTGTGATCCTGCATTTATATTGGTTTTGGGAGATGAAGAGGAGGCGTACACAAGGCTTGTGACTGCGTTCCGTCAAAACAAGGTAGCAGGATTTGCAAGAGTTGTAAATCCATAAATGTAGCTCCTGTGGAGCAAAGTGTGGCCCAGGCAGCCATGCAGATTAAAGAAGAAAAAAAAGATATAAAAAGGCGAAGACCAGCAAAAAAGGCTCAGTCACATAAGAGACGCCGCCCTAACAAGACATCTCCAGTCAAGAAAAAGACAAAGACAAAACCAAAGAAACGTATCTCGAAAAAAGATATATTCCATAAGCATGGCAGAGCAAATCATCGTAAGCGATAGTCAGCAGGGCTATGGTCACCAAGAAGCATTGTTTGATCTACCGGTACAGAACAGTGGTATAGATAAAGTTCAGTGGATTTCTCATAAACCTATAAGCGATATATCTCAAGATGGAGCACTAGAATTTCGCGTATTTGGTAGCGGCACTCATTACATCGACTTAAAATGCACACAGTTACACGTGAAAGCCAAGATCGTGAAAGCAGATGGATCTCCTTTACCTGATATACCTCTCAACATTAATGACACACCCCCAGATGCTAAAGTCGGGCCAGTAAACTTATTTTTTCACAGTTTATGGCGACAAATTGATGTGTATCTACAAGAAAAACTCACCAGTTCCTCGGAAACGACTTACCCTTACAAAGCTATGATCGATACTCTATTGGATACATCTGCCACTGTAAAAGAATCTCAACTACAAGCACAAATGTTTTATAAAGATACGGGATTCAATTTTCCAGAACATGACGACCCTATATTAGGGGTGAACTTTGGACTGACAATGAGAAGTCAATATTTCCGTGGTAGTCGTGAAGTTGACATGGAAGGACCTCTATTGATCAATGAGTGTCAGCTCGAGCGTTATTTGCTGAATAACATCGAAATAAAAATCAAGCTCTTCCCTACATCAGAGCCTTTCAGATTGACATCTAACAATCCCAACGCAAACTACAAGGGCGTCATCATCAGTGCGTCATTGAAAGTGTGTTGCGTGACTCCTACACCCCAAATTCTCGTGGCTCACCAAGCAGTGCTGAATAAAGACAAAAAAGCATATTATCCTTACTTGAGAACAGAGATTAAAAATTTGCTTTACCAGCTGGTCAATATTCTGTGGATTTGGACGATGTCTATTTGGGAAAAATTCCATCCAGAGTGATTGTGGGTATCGTGAAGTCGAGAGCCGTTAACGGTAGTTACGCTGACAATCCCTATTATTTCCAACATTATAAAATGAATTTTGTGAATGTTTCCGTGGACGGTGAAAGTTTTCCAACTAAAGCTCTCCAGCCTTTGTTCCAGGATGAGTATTACAAGGGTAATTTTGTTGATGCTTATTTGCGTTTGTTTCAAAACAGAGTGGATTTTGGTACCGGTAACTCTTTGATATGTTTCGATTTAAATCCTAAATATTTCGAACAAAATGATACTTCGTGGCCTTTATTGCGGAAAGGCAACTTACGATTGGAAGTTCAATTTGCTGAAGCTTTACCAGAAGCAGCCACTTTAAACAGCGTTGAATTTTGTTTCTTGCTTTAATAAATTGTCCGTAATCGTCACTTGGGTTCACACAAATGTCACCCATCTTTCAAGCCAGACTTCACAACACGAGGCAGCGAGTTCTACCGAACGAAACAGCGGTAGAAAAACTTTTTGATTAGACAGCGAACACCATGTGATCGATTCTGGGCCCTTGTAGTTTCCGACTAAAATAATGACGCATCTGTTTGAAATCGAAGCAGTTTTGAAGGGGTTCCCGCTAAAATACTTTTGTTTCAGCCAATGGGAGAGGTTGTTGTTAAAATAGACAAGGTTCTGATCATTCTAACCATATAAACAACATGGCGCGGAGACAAAAAAAAAATCGAGATAGAGACGATGAAATCACTCTATTTTTGCGCAGTTTTGCAAAGTTACATCATTCAAATTGTCACAAGCAACGACCCGATCACTGATTTAAATCATCGTAGAAGGAAAATATTCATTTTAACACAAAATCGAAATAGCCATCGGCAAGAACTGACGTTTCTCTACAATAAAATGTGCGTGCTTGCATGTAAATAAACAAGTCAACACAAGGAATTTGAGATGGCCTTGAATCTGTCACGTGCTTGACTGCTCATGAATAATTCATAACAGTGACAAGCCGGCAAGTTTAACAAGTCTCACTGGACGCCCTCCGCCTGACGCGGTGCACTGCAATTAATCCTTCATTACACAGTAGCTCAATTAAGAGCTTCTGAAGAGAAGTGCGTTATGACCGCTCGCTTGTCTGTGTGATAAGAAACACAGTGCAGACCGCCCGGCGCTAATCATCCGGAGTCAATGCTATCTGCTTATATACACGTTCCATGCCAATCAGCTAGGTGACTTGAAGGGCCTACCTGTATTGTAACAGAATAAGGCTACGACGTGTGTTTACTTAAAATTTAATTTGGCAATGAATTTGATTTTAAACAAAATACGGAAGACAGTCCAGTGAGACTTGAGCAAGTCTAAGAAGGGGTTAACATTCCTCAATGAGACACATACCAACACTGTTGAAAATCAATATGCCATCAACAGGCTAGCCAATGTTACAAGTCAGTTACATAACTTTGTGCAAGACATGCAGACCAGGTTACAGCTATTAGATCCTTTAATGATTTTCACAACCCTGCATAAAAAAACACACCATTCATTTCGTGTAGTTTTATCAACAACACAGCAAACATATTGGGATATATCTGAATTGCAAACTGCAATCAACATAGCTAACACTGGCCACTTGCCTTCTACTTTTGTCACTTCAGATCAGTTATCTTCAGTGTTGCGGGCTATTGCCAACTGTTTGCCAGCTGAACTAAAATTACCCAGTACAAGCCTTGCTTGGTTTTATGCGCATTTGGCTACCGCTCTTATACCACAGGGGAATAGACTTCACTTGATAGCTGCCCAACTGTTAGTTCACCAGGAAGCTATGTTCACTATGAGTCACTTAGTGTTCCAATACCCAATCCTGCTGCCAATTTGGTAGCTCGTTATCAAATAGAAACTAATTATATTGCTATCTCTACAGATGTCTCCATGTATGCATTGCTTACTGACAGTACTGCATTAACCTGTATTTCTGCTCAAAATGGATACTGTGCTTTCCAGGAACCCATAGTTTCACTTACAAATGCACCCAGCTGTATATCATCTTTATTTTTGCAACGCCAGAGTATGGCTCACAAGCACTGTATCTGTGCACTAAAATCTCATTACAAATTCCCTATTGTACATTATTTGCGAGCTGGTACTTGGCTTATAGCTTCTCGTTCACCAATAATCCTTACCTTAAAATGTTACAACAGTGATAAACACCGCATATCTAGTTACAAAATTACAAAACCTGTCTACTAGACATATTTCATTTGCATTCTGGTTGTGAGGCAAATTCAGATCAATTCAGACTTTTACCTTACTTTCATGGAAATTCTTCCAGCATGTCCCGCCCACTAATGTCTCAGCCATCCAAACTGAATTATTTATTGAATGATATTTGGAACTTTTCACGCATTCCATCGGGCAAATTACTTACAAGGCTCAACCTTAATGATCTAATATTATCAGATATTCCTTCCCTGCCAATTGCTGAATTGCAAACAGCTTTAAATCAAGTGAAAGAGAAATTTGTTTTTAAAGATAAACCCCACCAGTTTCTTAAAATTAGTTTGGCTGTATCTGTCATACTAACCTTCTCAGGTATAGTGACATCTGGTTTATTATTCTATTTTTAATTATTACTGTAATGAGCGTCCTTACTCTAAGTTGTTTAATAAAACTAAAGTACAAACAAACGATGGTGATTTTAAAGAGGGTGAAGCTAGTGTTGCTTGTTTAGCTAAAGTCGGTGTTACTGACCAACTTACAACTGCAGAAATGAAACAAGATGCCAGCAACCAGGCAACTTGATTATTCCAGTGCATGGATGGATTGGAGTTGGCAAGACCACTCTCCTAAATGAATGGAAAGCTCAGTAGAATGCAAACCCAGAAACTTTGCTTCCTACCATTGTGGTACAAGAACACAACACTAAATCTGACGAATCCTTGGAAATCTGAGACTGTTTTTCTCACAACATGATCTCCAACCTGTGTTGGGAGAATCATCAATTGGTCACATATTGGCAAAATAATATGCACGCTCTACGTACCCACATGCCTGGGCCCAAAGCTTTATCTATGATCGATCCTACTTCGACGTTCATACATTAATGACTCTTTATCTTACTGATGCCGAATATAAACTGCTACTTCCATTGTACCTTGATGACACTCGACATGAATCAGTGTGTACAAAGAAAATGCCAGATTCAACCGGTGGTTGTCACAAAACCCCCTGACACCGCATGGCACCAATTTTTGGGCCGTAACCGGCGACATGAAGTGGAAGTCTTCACCAAGGACAAATATCTGCAAAACATGAATGCTTATGAACAAGCAACTGAGTCTACACACGCAATGCTAAGGCAATTCTATGGAAATGAACTAATACTTCCCACCCAGTACCTGGACTCCCCCGACCTGACTACCCTAATTGAGGACATTGACCGTACACTGGGCCTCCGAGACTGAACTTTCACAGCATTGGATTTATCCTTTTAACTTTCTTACGGAAAAGTTCAAATTGATGATAGGGGCATATGTAACAACACAGACATGGACATGAAAATCGGACATGATGTATCAAGATTATTTTATTGTATATACCAAAAGTTTCGTAACAAGATCATAATAAGACTTCTCACACTAATCAAATGGACCTTCGTGAAATTTTACATCCCTGTTTTATGATGATAATACTGGATTATTCATCCCTTATACCGGCCGAGTTGACTGTTGGGACTATCGCCTTATCTTATGACATCTAATTTCCAGCACTCGAGCAGAGAATATTCAACTATCGTCACTTGCATAAGACTTTTATTATACCATTCCTTTTAACAAGCACTGAATAATTTAAATGTTGACTCAGCTTACTTCAGTTGTATAAGAGTTTTATTGCAGGATTTCTCTGAACAAAAATTGCATAATTTAATTGTTTCTGGTTGTAAAATTATCTGGCATTTCATATCTGCAAGAACCGCTGGTAATCATCAGAGTTGTGTTGGGGCTTGGACGGAGCTGACGGAGCTTTGTGTATCTCTCGTAATATATATAAAATACCACTATACAACAAAAACCACACGGTCTCGCATTATTCCACCTGGGTGAAATCATTAAAAAGTGAATAAATTGGTTACAGTCTCCTCAAGAATAATACAAGAGATCTGTAGCCATTCCTCTTCTGGACCAACTCATTACTCAAATGACTGAGAGGTTTCAAACAAGACTTCCAATACAACTTTGTTCTTTCTGCCCAGAAACCATCAAACGCCACTCGCTGCAAAGCTTAATAGACACTATGAGTTTTTGGAAATCAGATATACCTCGCCCGATCAGTCTGGAAGTAGAAATGCAAAGGTGGAAAAAACTATGGGACACCAAAGAAAGTGATGTCCCAAAGTCATTCATATCCGCCTTAGAATATGCTGACCAGGATGTTTTCTGCAACATACGCACATTGCTTCTGACAGGAGCAGCACTGCCAGTGACATTTTCAGAGGCAGAAAGATCTTTTTCTACCTATAGAAGGACAAAGACTTATCTGAGGTCAACCATGGGTGAGCAAAGGTTAACAGGACTGTGCTTGATGAATATTCATCCTGAATTCAACATAGACATCGAGATGGCCATTGAAACATTTTGTCAAAAACAGCCACAGCGCCTTTTGTCAGGCCTTCCACACCTGCATGACTGAATCAAAGCTGAAAGGTCACAAATCTGTGCAAAATATCAAAATGTTTTGCTGTCTCATGGTTTTTTTTCATAAATTGTAGTCAGAAGCACATATTTTTCTACTACTGGTGATTGTGAATTGCTGAGTGATATCCAGATTTAGATTATATAGAGAAGTGAAATATAATATATATATATATTTATTTATTTATAAATGGTACATTCTAAATTATGAATTATGAACTGGAGTCAAACTTGAACTCTAAAATTGAGCTGTGCACCTTATAATGGTACATTGAATTCTGATCTATGAGTTATGATTGAGCTGGAGTTAAACTTGAACTCTAAAATTGAGCTAAGCACTTATTTTTTTTAAAATTAGTATTAAATTTATAAAAAAAAAACCAAACTCCTGTAAGTCTCTGATTATAAGACCAAAACTCCTTGAAAATGACATTTATTTAAGTCCAAAATGCATCATTTTACACTTTACATTTCAAAATTTTCCGGGGGAACATGCCCCCCCCCTAAAATTGCTTCACTGCTCACTATTAACTTTTCCATTTGTTGTACTCCCCCTTCAGCAAAATCCCTGGTTCACCACTGGGTTTAGTTTACGGGATATTGTATTATACGGGCACATCATACTGCCACAGTAAAAATGTGGCCACATGCATAGCATGATATTATAAATACATTATGAAAGATACAGTGAAAGCTGTTTTGAGAGACCACCCCTAGGGCAAGCCAAAAAGTGGTCACATAAGGCAAGTGGTCTCTCAATAGAGGTATAATAACATGGGAAATTATCAAAGGGGACATAGTAAACATGGTCTGAAAAGGCAGGTGGTCTTTCATCACAGTGCATTCAAAACAGGTTTCACTGTATTTAGAGACCGTTCCAATTTTGTGGCCGCAAGTCTGGCCACATTATGTGGCCACTGTGGCCACATTTTAAAACTATAAACAAAATGTCCCATGACTGTACTCAAACGAAGTTTCCGAAACTTACATTATGTAGCCTGTGCTTAATGTCCATGCCTTATATATGCCGACTGGTTTGCCCACAACAAGCGCAGTTTCTCGCCCTTAATTCACCTATACCAACGTTGGGATATGTCTTCGTCCCCCTATTTATTACATTTATTCTGTTACCTTCCCTTGTGTAAACGGCCAGCATGCATGAAATCCAAACTTGTTAAAGCTTATACCGTGAATTCCAAGATCCCCAGAAGCCATTTTGCTCAGTGTGCGGATGCGCATGGGAACCGAATTACAGCTCATACCAATAATAACTACACTTGTCAGAGTATAGTTCCCATGAATCCTAGGGATCAACATACATTGTAATCTGTTGGATGGAATAAACTGTATGTATATTAATAAACCGTAGACATTTTTTAGTTCCTATACATTTGTTACAATTTATTCCGTCCGCCATTAAACAGTCAATCAGTTTGTTTATATATATATATATATATATATATATATATATATATATATATATATATATATATATATATGCTAAGAAGGTGCTCACTTGAATGACATTGGTCATTGTTATGAATGGTATAATTTTTCCACGCATATGATTGGTTGGTGTCTGGTGTGTATCATCTGGTACACTTGAGTAATTTACTTGCCACGTGTTCCTTCTTCATACCGACTGAAGTAAGCATGGATATTGTACATTTCTCCAGACGTGTACATGATACACAGTCAGCACTACAATTTATGAGAGAAATAAAATTCTCACTGATGGCCTATTTTGTCATGCTTGCCGCATTTGCATAAAAAAACCTGGATGAAATTGTGTGGTGGTGGAACAACAAGGCTGAAAACATTTTTGAGAAGTTGCTTTCACTTATAAATGTGTTTTATCCGGTGGAAGACAATGATGTTTGACTCATGTTCTTGCCAATGAAGCCACCGTTGCAGTACAAAGTAACGTTACTGCCATGGAAAACAGTGAAAAGGAAATGGATACTAAACAGTTGGCAGATAAAATATCAAGTCTGGAAGACAAACTGGCCAGTCTTTTTGAAGACATGAAACGAGATCTGTTGGTAGAAAAGAAAAGAGAATTGCATAACACTGTTAATGACATAATTGAAGAAAGAATGGAGGATGTAGAGGCAAGAATGCAGAATTCAGAGGCAGAGAGTGTGTAGTTGAAGTTGGATATTGATAGACTCCAGGAGAGGGTAGAAGATGGTGAGACTGCATTACGTATTGCAAAAGATGCAAAGTCACATGCTGCTAGGTATGTGCAGCACACCAGTAAAAATGGTATCAGAATCTTTGGGATAGAGGAAAACTCAAAGGAAGACAGTAAAAAGCTGGTACTTGATCTATTGCAAGATAAACTGGATCTAATCTTCAGGCCAAGAGACATCTTTGCAGTCCATAGAGTGGGTCTGAAAAAACCAGGCCAACACAGAGCCATATTGGTAGTCTTTTTGAGGAAAGATGACTTGACTTCAACAATCTTGGTCAGAAAAAAACTGAAAGGCTCTGGAATTACCATAGTGGAGAATCTTTCGAAAGAAACACACCAACTATTTAACCGTGTGAGGAAAGACCCAAGAGTTGACAGTGCACGGACATGGGAAGGAAAGGTCAAGGTTAAAGCCAAAGATGGAAAAGTTTACCAGATTAGATATGGTCAACAGTTGGATGAACTGTTTTCAGCTACTTGACAGACGGAACAGTATTATTATGGTCTATTGGTGGATGTTTAAACCATGTGCAATAGCGGGACGAAATAAGAACTCTATGCCGTGGGACTTGCTCTGTTCTACAGATGGTTAAACTGTTAAGTTGCACATGAAAGCATGTAAGCACATGGAGATTGCAATCACTTTGGTTATCAGTTGCTAATAACTAAGTTGGTAATTCCAGTCCTATTTTTGGGCGACAGTTGGACAGATCATTATTGATTTGGTGTTTGGAAGAAACAGGACTCTTTAAGTTTAGGCAAATTAGTTTTCAATTACACATTCATTGTACTTGACATTGTGTTCACAAGTGAATATAGTTATGCCTATTGTATTTAGTATCACAATGAAGGTGAGGAAAAGGATTTAAGATATTTTTGTGTGATGAATAATTATGGTGTTTCAAAACTGTTGCAGGTAGACAACTGTTTAAAGTATGTACGGTTATACTAGGTGTATGAGCAACTGGTATGTAAGAGGTCCTAATACGGGATCTTGGGTCTTATGATAAATGAATGTATGAGAGGTGTGTATACTCTTTGCAAATATACTACAGATTCATCGTCTTGTTTTGACCAGCCAGTTGGAGTCTATGGTCAAGATCAGTGTTAGTTGGAGTTTATTAGTTCAGAAGATATAATTTACTTGGGATAATCCTTGTAACTATTTCAGACCAGATCTACATTGAGCTTGAAAGTATCCAGTTCAAAATAAGTAATATTTCTGGAAATGCAGGTGTCGCCTCTGATGCATCTTATTGGTATGTCTGCATTGTGTGGATGTTTATAACTATTGCCAAGGACAGGATAAGTGATTTTGGTGGCAAATACATGGCCTGTGTCATATTTTGGGCTGATCTGTGGATGTTACAATGTACAAGATTGTTGCAGGCTAAAGGTGTCTTCTAAGACTGCATGTTGAAGTGAACTATTTCAGACCAAGGTGAACAGCTGAGTAAAGTATGATTGTACCAGCGTGTACAATCATCGGTCACATGCCGTAGAGTAGAGTGACCCCCTACACACTGCACGGATGACCAGGTCAGACCGATCTATGTGAGTGAGTCAGTCGAGTGGGGCCAGCTGAATATGATGCGTGCATATTAGCCAAACTTGCATGCACACTGAACTCACCTTTTCAGCCACTTTCCTGGGTATAATGACAATATGTTTCACATATTTCCATGGATGTTTATGCATGCATGTATGTGTACGGGTCTGTACACACAGTGTAAGAGTGTGTATATACATGTTTATGTGTATGTGTGTGTATGTGCATATGTATGTATGTATGTATGTATGTATGTATGTGGGTGTATGTATGTACATATATGTATATGTATATATATATATAAAAAGATCATGAAATTACAATCCCGTCAATCTAAATAAGTCAGTGTGGTCCAAAAAGGGTTAACGTTTCTGAATAAGACACACATGAACACAATAGAAAATCGATATTCCATAATTCAGTTGACTAATGTAACACACCAGCTTGATGCTTTTGTTAATGAGATACAGTTCAAATTGTTATGGTTGGACCCGTTGATCGTCTTTACTAGTCTCCAAAACAAACTTCATCACTTGTTTCATTTAGTTATGACTTCAATTCAGCAAACATATTGGGATATTTCTGATTTACAATCAGCAGTGAATACCATAAACACAGGCCATTTGCCTTCTACTTTAGTCTCATCTAAACAATTATTTAAAATATTGGGTACTATAAGTACTCAGTTGCCTGCACAACTAAAACTGCCAAGTTCACAGATGCCATGGTATTATGCACAGTTAGCCTCAGCTTTAATACCAAGAGGCAATAAAATTCACCTTGTTGCAGTCTTACCATTAGCTCATAAGGATGCTATGTTTACATTGTATGAATCTATTAGTGTACCTGTACCTAATAGAGTAGCTGATCTGGTTGCAAAGTACCAATCAGAGAGCAATTATATAGCAATTTCTAAAGATGCAACAATGTATGCATTGCTTGCCGACCAAACTGCATTTAACTGCCTGCTAACCAAAGATGGATACTGTGCTTTTCTCGAACCAGTTGAATCAATAATGCATGCTCCTTCTTGTATCTCTGCCTTGTTTATGCAAAATCAAAGAGTTGCTGACAAACACTGCACTATAACCATAAACAGGGTTCATACAGGTTCATGCAAAGTAAATTCAAGGACTTTCAAGGACTTTTTCAAGCACTTAAATCAAGTTTTCAAGGACCAGATCCAGCAATAGAACACAACTGACAAATTGTTTAAATCATCACTTTTCAACCCTCTACTAATAAGACCAATGCATCTTAGTCCATATTTATTATTTATTCCAACCATGTATGAATCAGACTCAAATTTTGAAACAGGCAGTAGACTTTCCACAAACTTAGAAAGAAGCCTATATGTGGATCATATTACCGAATGTCCTTTTTCAAGATAAATTCAATATGGATTATTTTATGAGTTTATTGTGACTTATGTAGGCCTACAGCCAGTATGGGTTGTATTCCTGAAATTGACTATCTAGTCTATAAAATTGCTACAACTACATATGGGTCAAGTTAAACCTGAAGATGTACCTATCCCCATGTACATTTTTCACAAGAATTCCCCAGTTTCCTTTCTAGGAAGGTGATGTACTTTGTTACCTGTATGTTTGATACAGTGTATTTGTCCCTCAAAGTGGGCTGTACATGTAAATAAGGCTCACATAATTGGTTAGGCCTGATTTGATAAGAACTGTCAAACTTACATGGGTTAAAAGCAAAAAGATACTTTGTAATAATTTGCAGTGTTACATTTTGACAAATGGAATTTGCCAGCCACTTCAAAGGAAAATGACAGCAGAATGTGTTAATCTTAATGTGATTCAAGTTCATAAATGCTTAATTTTGTGGAAAATATTCATATTCCTTGGCAACTTGCCTCATCGGATGATGCTTAAAAATAAAATTTAAGGACTTTTCCAGGACCTTTGTCCAAAATTCTGGATTTTCAAGGTTTTCAAGGCCTTGAAAATGAATGTAGCAAATTCAAATACTTTCAAGCACTTCAAGGACCTGTGCGAACCCTGTATAAAGCCACATTCCAAATTTCCAATTGTGCACTATATGCGTTCTGGAACATGGTTAATTGCTACACGACAACCTTTTACATTGTCTGTTTCATGTTATATTGGAAATAAACAACAGTTAATGGCAAAAGAAATTTCAAAACCAATTCGATTAATTCATTTACATTCAGGTTGTGAAGCTCGATCTTCTCATTTTAGACTCTTACCATATTTCAATGCTAATACCACATCTTTAACTCAACCACTGGTTTCCAGATCAATAGCTATAAACAAGCTATTGAAAGATATTTGGAATTTTTCTGAAATCCCTACAAAACAGCTGCTTACTAAGTTAGACTTAAATAGTTTATTACTTACAGATATTCCACCACTGCCAATTTCAGAATTACAAACTGCCTTGGACCAAGTAAAACAAAATTTTGCCCCACCAAAATCTACATCAGCAGTTTTCAAAATGATCATGGGTTTTCTCTTTCCATTGATTCTAGTAGGATTCATAATTTCAGGAATATTGTACTATCGCTATTACAAGTTAACTGACTTTCATGCTCCTGTTCCAACTGTTCCAAATTTAAATGAAATGACTGACGGTGATGTTAACCATGGTGATTCTGATCTTAATTGCAAACCTGATGCTCATGTTGCCTCCACAAATGTTTGTGCAGAAACAAAGCCACCACCAGCAGTTCTGGGATCGCCAGCATCCCATCTATCTCAAGAAATATCTGTATACCCAGCATCTTACTGACTGGTCCAAGAACTGTCAACACTCCATGGAGACCAAAAGCTAGAGAATACACACCTGAAGAATTCTTTAACTTGCCTTCTAGACAAGCTGTCCTTATCCATGGTTGGATAGGTGTAGGCAAGAGCACCATGCTACGAGACTTTGATGAACTTTGGTCAGATATTTCAATTAAACCATTTTTTGTTGTGCAAGAACACAACACTGAATCCAAAAGAAGGCATGAAATTTTGGACTGCTTTTACAGTGATTATGTAACCCATCATGCCTGGGAAACATATCAATTGTTCGATCGTTTATTGATGTTCATACTTTTATGAAGTTGTACCTCAATGCCAGTAAATATGGACAATTATTACCCTTATACAATCATCTTCTCTCAAAGTTTATGCCACTATGTATTCAAGAGAACTGCGTAACTCATCCAATCTTAGTCACCAAGCAATCAGATATAGCCTGGCATCAATTTTTCAGGCATGGCACTCGGAAATTTCAAAATAAGTGAATTTGCACAAGGGCTGACCCCCTACAACTAAATTTTTTCAAGATAATAGCAAATTCTAAATTCTTGGACTGAGATCACAACTCTTTGTTTTCATACATTTTCAGAAAAAAAGTGAATTATTGCTGATAAGTGAATGAATGACATGCCTGATTTTTGCAAAGAGACAGGGCCATGGAAGTATATTTACATTCAATCTAACTTTTAACATTGCAAGTATAGGAGAGAGCTTGGTGTGTTATGAGACCATAACACAGTAGCCTTGTGTGTTATGAGACCATAACACAAGTGTCCCGCCCACATTCCAATAAGCCACGCCCACCTGGGTTTCCGGAACTTAACACTTGAACATGCTGGGTAAATCAGTTTCTGGACGTTTCTCTTAATTTTATGCATTACATTTCTAAATTTTGTGTAATTGAGCAGATAAATTAAGAGGGAAATGTAAATATAAGCAATGAGGGTCACTTTTGTGTGTGTTATGGCATAATGACGCGGGTGATTGAAGCTGGCATCGGGCGAGACGCACTGGCGTGCGCCACGCCCACGATGTCAGCTTCAATCACGCGCGTCATTATGCCATAACACACACAAAATCGACCCTCATTTCTTAAGAAAGCCTTTACTTACACAGACTATGTGAAATGCAAGGAACAGTATGAACTGGAGACAGAAAGAACGATAAACATGATTTGCGAACTGTATGGCAATGAGATAGTTGCTCCAATGCGTGTAATAGATTCTTATTCTCCACAATCCGCCATAGAACCGTCGAAGCTGATTGGTGTCCCACAAGACTTACACCTGACAACAGCCTGCCTGGCTTTCACAGCACCACAACCTGATGATGATAATGATGACTCTGATGATGATGATTAAGAAGCAAATCAAGCACTTTTGCTTTTGTCACGAATTGGACAATGATGTCTATTTATTTATCCTGGACTTTTAACAAATCACAGCAATTGTTGATTTAGCTTCACGTTGAACACTATAAAATACAACTCTGAGCCAAGATAAAAAAGGATTACTATGGACTGTGAATTTATGCCCGTTTGTTGATTTAACTTTCCTTAAGAAAGTTAAATTTTTAGTAAGGGACAAGTGTAACAAAGCAAATCCCATATATCTCTTCACCACTATAAGATTTTACAAAATATTTTCCTTTTACTCGTTTGTTTGGCCTTGTTAAAGAAAATTGATGAGCTCCTCAGACCCAACACTAATCTTTAAATAAATAATCACGTATACAAGTATTAGCTAACTTTTAGTTGAAACCTTAGTCTCTGATAACCTAATCAACGAACTCTATTACTTTGATGTAAATAATTGATTACTTTTACAGGTAGATTGTACTGATACCTCTAAATCTGAAGCCAGAACTTTATACCTATCTCGAACTTTCTGTCATTTATTTCTTTATATATTGACCTGTGTACGCATTGAATAATTTAAGGATCCGGCTTCAAGTATACTGTTTTATGAGTAGTTTCTAAGTAAATTATCGTTGCTAAGAAAATTCTCACATAACGTAGGGTTTGTTTAATAGCAACTTGAGAGAGAGAGCTGCGTTTTTGGTCTGAACAGGTCTGCATGGGAGTTTCCTGCATTGTGAATAATTGTACTACATGAAAATATTAAAACGAGAAGTACTCAACTATACGTTTAAGTCACTGTCTCATCAAGTTACTTACCTAGGACACATTTTGCATAAAAAGAGTCACTTGGTTACACAGTCGCAGTGATGGGGTGTTGCGGTCATGATGTGGTGGTCCAGCATACCAACTGCTTCATTGAGAATATGCTCAATCAAGGGCCCAGTGCCAATGTTCTGAGGGATGTATCTGACAACTGTGATACAGATGAAGTATGAGAATGTTCAGAAAGTCTCTTCTGACAAAATGTACCCCTCATTCTTCTCTGGTACCTCAATGTAGAAACATAATACACCTTGGTGGCCGTGCTCGAATTAAGCGGTTTCACATCACATTTTGCGATATAAAACGTAGCCTTTTGTGATCTGAAATGAAAAATACATAGCATTATCTGCGATTCAATTAATAGTTGAAACAAACACGCATTTTTTATTCTGCTGAAGAGGTTCTATGGTCTTGTCTTGTGGTCATCTCTGGAGTTCGTCTGCAAATAAATCAAGTTTCATGCAAAGAGATCTCATTGTAGCAAGATCTTGTCATTTTCCCCTAGAGAGGTAATAGTAATTGAATTAGGTCACGTGCAGCCATCGATCTGGCATCACCGTTAGACATGAGTGCACCCAGTAAAAAACAAGCCAGGCCCAGCATGGTGAGGAAAATCACAGGCTTAGATTGGATTAAAAAACTTGACCCACAGAAGAAGTGGTTGGAGATTGAGACGGATGAATGTGACAGTTACATTACCAGAGTCGCTTGCAAAATATGCAGAAAGCATGAAACAGCCACCAGGCACCTTCGGAACTTTAATAGAGCTTTTATCATGGGTGTGACAGAAAGCCAAAAGTTTTGGTTTTTATTTTTACACCAATAAAACTACATATATTCTTGTTGCTTAGGATCTTTAGATTAAATATACACCAAGAAAAATTTTTTAAACCATTTTGGGGGGCGAATAACTGACATTTTACAAAAGGGTCCGATTTGGAGATTTTTCTCTGGATTCTGGAGTGGGATGTGGGGAGATTGTCAATTTCTGATTACATGCATGATAACTTTTAAGAAAAAATGATACAGCCAGTTTGGAAAAAATTGTCAATATTCATTAGATATTATACGGCTTGTCCCCTTGTCCTAAACAAGTGAATTTTCTGACAGGACAGGGTGCTTTGACACAGTTTTTAATGTAACTATGGTGATGTTAATAGCATGGTTTTATGGGATAGTCCAGTGCGCTGGACAAGGGCAATTTTTTTTCTTTATGATCATGGACACTTGTGTCGGAATTTGATTTTGCATATATTCACAATTCTGTGTGCTAATTAATAATTATTGATGGTTTTAACTTTATCAAACTTGAATTTTGAGATTTTGTCTATTTTTTAAATTATTTATTTATTATTTTTTTATAAATTTTTTTCCACGCAAAGCCTTTTCAAGGGCAGAAAAATAAAGACCGCCTTCGAGTGAGCAGGCTAATTGACATAGTTTACATCATGGCCCGCTGTGCAATGCCTTTTACTTTCTCTCCGATTGCCAAAATGGAAATAAGGCCTGGTGTTTGCCCTGGCATGACATACCTTAATGATAAGGCAGCAAGAGAGTTTACGTCTTGCATTGGCGAATCACTTGAACAGAGCTACACAAAGAGTTGAAAGATACAAAGTACTTTTCTATTTTATCAGATGGAAGCACAGACAGTAGTGTTGTTGAACAAGAAGTTATTTACATTATATACATAAATAAACATGGGCATTTCCGTCAGAATTTAAGATCCAGGACGTGAAACATGCACATGCTGAGGGACTGAGCCAGTTGTTACTCGACACCCTTGATGCTGCAGGTATAGGTGCAGACTCCCAGATCCCCCCAAAGTACCTGGTTGGTTTTGGGGCGGATGAGGCGAGTGTGAACATGGGGAGAAAAGGGGGAGTAGCTGCCTTGTTGCAAAAGTCCATAGCTCTTTGGCTAATCAAAGTTCACTATTTCAATCACCGTCTTGAGCTAGCAGTGCATGATGCTTTTTCAAAGACATATGTAACTGAACTCATTGATGTTATCAAAATGCTGCACTATTTATACCAGAATAGCCCCCAAGAGATTGAGAGAGCTTAAAGAGCTTGCCGATATTCTGGAAGTCCACATTAACAAGCCAAAGAAGGCAAATGGTATTCGTTGGATTCAGCACAAACTTAAAGCCACCCAATCACTTATCAAGTCCTATTCAGTAATAGTTGCACACTTAGAATCGATGGCCAGTGACCTGGCACATGACAGGGCAAAAGCCTTTGGTATCTGCAAGAAACTGAAGAGTTTTAAACTTATTTGCCATCTCTACTTTCTGGAGAAAATTCTCATTCCACTTGCAAGGCTGTCATTGGCTTGGCACGAGGACAGTGATGAGATCCCAAACCTGCTTGCCACAGAGAAGACCCTTCAAGAAAGTCTGGATGGTCTTAAGAAGGGTCCAGATGAATTGGAACATGATGAACTACAGTTTGTTAGAGGTACAAGTGCAGATCTCCAAAGCCAGAAATAAAGACTTACTGATGCACAGCACAGTACTGAAACTGAATTATCGGTTACCTTTAAAGGAGTGAAACTTACAGATGCACACCACAATGTACTCACTCAGTTTACTACTGAGCTGAGAGACAATTACATACAGTGTGTTGAAAGCTGCTTAGAAAATCGCTTCTGCTTCAACACTGACCTTGCATCTGGCGACAATGAAATGATCTTCCATAAGTTCCACTGCGCGACAGTGCTTGACACATGCTTATGGCCAGTTGAATCCATGGAGTTGAGAGACTATTGGTAATGAAAAAGTAAAGAAAGCTGGTGAACACTTCCAGGCAATTCTATCTGTGCGGGACACTGATTGAAAAGCAGAACTTATGAATGATTGGATGGAAATGAAAATTTTTATCTCGGGCAATTTCGTTAAAATTCCTGGAGGAAAAAAATTACCAAGTGAAATATGGCAAACAATGCACGAGTCATATTCTCACATGTACCCACACATATCCGCGATAAGCGGCCCTTTCATCGGATGCGCAACACCGCCCATGACCTGGCAGTGGCCAGCCGTGCATGGATAAATTCACCTACAGATGGCGCTATCAAGAGCCGGAAGTTAGGTACTTTAGCTTTCGGAGGTAGAAATCGCTAGTAGTTTTGATCAGACTTATGAATTGTGGGAAGATAGAAACAGCACAGATGGCGGGCATTAAGAAGGTCTTTGAATCGTTCTTCTACGACCAATAGTGCCGATTTTACGCTACTATCTGTTCAACCATCGCTAAGCATGGCGGAAGAAGGTAAGATGATTAACCTGATTTTAAAAATTGCTTTTTAAAACTTTCCGCATAAATGCTCAATAAATAATGTGGATTTTCTAATAGTACATGATCGTAATTATCGTTTGGAATCATCATTTTTGGGGTACAAACTGGTCAGAAAGCTCAAATGGGAGTTCGAAAGTGCTCAATTTTTTGGTTCGCCTGGGTGCAGCGGGTGGCGATAACAGGACAAAATTTGGCTAGCATGATAACTGGAATCTCTGTGTTTGTTTTCATGAGCATGGAGGAAAGAAATTCTAGCTTTATTTCTCCATATTATGAGCTTTTTCAAGTTTTTATTGAAAGTATTGAAAGTAAAAAAGAAAAAAAAAAAAAAAAAAAAAAAAACAGCACGTCAGATTTTTGTCACCGAATTGAAGATCTAAACTTCTTGGAAAACACTGATATGAAAATTATCATCACTGATCATATGATATTTGCTGCCTTTGCCAATTATTATTAAGTTCATTATAGGTACAAAAATAAAAATTTTAAGCATGCTTTTTCACAATGACAAATCTAAACATTCTGTGACTTGGAAAATATTGATATGAAATTGATATCATATGATATTTCATGCTTGCTTTTCTTCTCTTTGTGTTTTAAATTATTGAAAATTGTTTTTTAAAAAATAAGTTAATAAACTGTGTCAATTATTGATATTAACTTTCTCATAATTTTTATTATTTTGCAGACAGCCATTTCAAAGCTTTGGGATTGATATGTCGCTTATGCTGTGGTCAGCTGAGAGCATATCCTGCATCAAAAGATTGCTACACGACAGTCATATGGAGAGCACTTAATGTGGATGTGACACAAGATGTTCCACATATACATCCAACCCATGTCTGCCACAGTTGTAGATTGAAACTAGACAAGTGGCAGTCCAAAACAAGAAGAAAATGCAAGACAAGTCCAGTCAATATATCTGTATATGCTTTTGAGGCACACTCAGATACATGTGTGTTTTGCAAGAACACTGACACAGTTAGTGGCAATGAACATGAAAAAATTGAGATCAATGGAGTAAAGAATATTGACCTGGGTTTCTTAGAAACAACAGCAAAGGAACTTGGATGGGCTACTCTGAAAACAGATATGTTATTTTTGATTAAAGTTGACAAGAAAGGGACTTCACTCCTGACATTATCTGTAATGAAAGATGGTACATGGAAATTGGATGTACAAGGTAGAACACACAAGCCAGATATTAATGGGGTCCAAGAAATTTTGACTGACACCTGTGCTGTGAAGCTTGTCACATTTTTAGATGGACAATATCTGTGTGATGGCAATGTAGGCTTTGAAACTCTATGTAGATTGAAAAGTAAAGTGGGTCTGGCCAATTTTTGCTCCCCACAAGGTCAGTTAACAGCATGTGAAGAGTCCAGTTGTGCAATACGACATGTCAATTGTCTGTTATTAACAGACAGTGTGTCACGTCGCTGTTCCGTTTGTGTCATTTACAGAGTCGACCTGACGGGTATGTTGAAGCGGTATGAAGCACCTAAACCTACAAATGAACATGTTTCATCATGTATCAGACATGATTACCTAAATGACACACAAATAAAAGCAAAAGTCACACAGCTGCAAGAAGTAAAACGTACAATGAAAAGGAAGCTTGATGAAGCCTATGACAACATGAAAGCCAGGACAGGGCAGTATGGGATTAGCCTCAAAGAAACCACATCTTCCTCTATTGAAAGTATCTTGATGGAGAAGAAATCTAACTTTGAAGCTGGTAGTTTGCAAGAATTGATGTGGCAGCATCAAGAGAAATGGTTACAATGCAAGCACAAGAGACAAATGAGGTGGCATCCTGCCATAATTAAGTGGGCGTTGGCCATTCATTGTAAAAGTCCTGCAGCATATGAACTGATGAAAGACACTAGGGTTCTTGCACTACCACATAGAAACACTTTGCGAAATTGTACTGCATTCACAAACAAAAAACGTGGTTTCAATGCTGATAATGTTGATCGCGTGAAGAAGCAGCTTGATGCTGCAAATAGCGAAGCTTCTAATTACATGGTTGCTATTGTCTTTGACGAAGTAAGAATCAAAGGTGGTTTGGTGTATTCCACAGAAGATGGACGTTTGATCGGTTTCTGCAACTTTGGGGATATCAATGATCAGTTGCAAAATCTAGTAAAAAATGAATCGCAAGATCCCCCTGAGGCCACACACATTATGGCCTTCATGATGAGAGGCATTTGCTCGAACTACCAGATTGTGTTTGGCTGGTTTCCGTGTGTGGGTTTCTCAAGTTACCAACTTTACTGGACTGTATGGGAGGCTATTGGAATTCTACATGCAGCACAATTCCAAGTTCATGCCCTGGTTTCAGACGGAGCATCGCCAAACAGGAAATTCTACAGAATTCATGGGGAAGAAGACATGCTGCATACTATTCCAGGCACCAACCCTAGAGAAAAAAACCCTGCATATTGGGCAGAAAACCCATTGAATCTAGCAGAACAGATATTCTTTTTCTGTGACGCACCCGCCTCCTGAAGACATCCAGGAATAATTGGGAAAATTCAGGCTGGAGGAACAAAACTCGACACCTGGAGGTAAATACATGTGTCAACTTTAGTTTATTCCTCCATGGTTTCACTGAAGTACTTGGCATGCTTGGCAAATACCACAACATATCTTATTGATATTTATTCCGTAATTGCATTCATTATAATATTGTCAGTGAAATAAGCATTTAACTGTAAGGATAATTACTATTATTGGTTTGTCATAAGTTTATTTCCTCTTGGAAGCATGTGTATAATATCTTGGTGGTGTTGTAAGCATTCTTCGAATCTGCGCAATCTTCGAATATCTTGCGCTTCAGAGATCACATGATCAATCTTGAGATTGCTACGAGATGTTCTACTCGATAGTAGAACCCCGTGAAAGAGTGAAGAGATTAAAAGTTCCAAGTTTACAGTGCCGTAGCATGTTCGAATTATGGATCTAGAAGTTGTAAAAGGTGAGTTTGATGAGTGGGCCCAGGATTACTTCACAAAGGCAGCCAAAACATCCAAGGTCAAATTCCAAAAACATCTGGACGTGGTCAAGAAACATTTGAAAGGGGATAAGGATGCTGTATGGGAGTACGTCAACAAGCAAGAAGGACCTGGCAAATTACACGCATAGAGTAAGTGTGAACTTTAAACATTCTCATTTTTACAATCAACTACCAAGACAAATTGGCTTTTTAATGGTTATGTTGCAGTTTGACCATTCATGGTCTGACTTGAACTTGAAGGTGTGTATTCCTCCATGTTAAACCATAGTTAGCTGCCATGGCTGCTGGTGCGGTTTTGCTATAAGTGCACACTGCACATTTTGGAAAGAAAAAGAAAAAGATTACATGTTTGTCTAAGTTTTAATTACGAGGATTTTTTCTCATTTTGAAGTCAGACTCCATATATTTGTTCGACTTTCTACCTAACCTCGGATTTGGACAAAAATCTTGAGCCAAAGAAAAACTGAAAAATCAAAATTTTGACTGCCTACCATTTTTTATCCACCATGGCATGTAACAGGGAACACATCATGGAAGTAGGAAGAGATGGTCTTACTTCCATGATATTATTAATAGGCATTATTAATATGATCACAACAATTATTATGATCATTTTGGCCAGCTTGTATCATAGGGTGACACAGAAATGTACTGCTTTGTGGTAAATGGTAAGCACCATAATTCATCCATCCTATTGTGCATTTCTTTCTGGTTCACAGAGCATAAAATTGCCAATTAGCTAATGAGAGTTTTGATATTCATCTCTTCTACTGGGCAAAAAGGCTTGGGGGAAATTCTTACATTTTTTTGTCATTTATCCATATGTTTTTTGCAGCACCGTAAATTTAATAACTTGGGTTCTCTTAATGGTACAAATACAAACTTTGGTGTTTTTGTGCTGTTGTCTTGTCAGCGTTGTATATCTCTATCATGTAAAATCCACATTTTAAGATATTTAAGGCCTAAAAGAAAAAATCCTTTGTTTCCTGTAAGCCTATACCTACCCTAGCCATTTTATTGAGTTTTGAGGAAGAGCAAGCATGATGTAGATTATAATTTGCTCAAAATACATTGTTATCCAGATACATTATCAATTTTCAATATATATCTGGTGTCCACACTACCTGAATAGATTTATTTTATGCTTTTAAAGGACTTCTAAGATATGTTGACTACTATTTCACATACAAACTAGGCAAAATTATTAACCCTCCGCTTAAATAATTTAATGGTGTTCCCATACTTTTTTAGGTAATTTAAAGATACGCACATGTATGTGTAGCATAATCCTTTGATTACATCATGTGTAAAGATGAGCAGAGTTGGAGCCCATGCTTGACTGCACATGGGCTGAATGTGACACAGAGTCAAAAAGTGCACTTCGCAGAAAGGATCATGTGTGGTCTTTCCTGTCCCTGTTAGGACAGTCCTGACCATTGATTTTTCTCACCATACCTGTGTAATGTGGCCAGAAACTGTGCCAATCATGGGTATAAAGGCATGGGTTTTTATCTGTCAGTTATGGATTCGCCATCACTGGTCAAACTGTGAACATCACCATGCCAAGGCTATCCAAAATGGACAGGGCAAGAGCCATCGCACGGGCAATGGGTGTGAACCACAAATCCATCAATGAGTTATTTAAGGTCCCGGAGCATGGTGAAAAAGCCGCTTCTTACCCCACGTCACAAGGTTGCTCGGTTGCAGTGGACAAGAGAACATGTCCGTACAACACATGCAGGATGGAGCAATGTTCTCTTCACTGATGAGTGTCGCTTTTCCCTCCACAGAAGTGATGGATGTGTTCGTGCATGGAGACGGCAAGGGGAGAGACACGCTGCTTGTTGTGTTCAGCCCACAGTTGCATACGGAGGGGGCAGCATCATGGTGTGGGCGGGCATCTCTGCTAATGGCAAGACAGACCTCGTCAGCATGGAAGGAACAATGACAAGCAGAAGGTACATAACGGATGTCATGGAAGCCCATGTTATTCCATATGCGGGTGCCATTGGAGACAACTTCATGCTGATGCACGACAATGCCAGGCCACATGTTTCAGCTGTGGTTCCTGATTACCTCATATAGTGAGAGTGTTGAGGTGATGGAATGGCCAGCATGCTCACCTGACCTCAAACGATTGAGCACCTGTGGAGCCATATGAAAAGAAATGTGTACTGGTCAGAAGATGGGTCCCACATTTACGGCCTTATCTTCTGGAGGAGTGGGACAGTATACCTCAGGCACTTGTGAGAAAGCCTGTCTACAGCATGCGAAAATGCTGCCAACAGTGCATTGACAACCATGGTGGCTACACATCCTATTGAATGGACATTTAAAGGTGCTTTATGTGACACAGTGATGACTCAATTTCTGCTCTACTGAACTCAGAAAATGCCTTAACTGTAAGTACAGTCTGTGATAACTTCTGATGGGACTCTGCACTCAGTTCATATGCATGTTTGAGCGCTCTACAGGTACTCTTGCGAACTTGTGATTCAGACTTTGTCTGCTTATTGGCACTGTGCAATGAAGCGTAACTTCACTGGATCAGAATTTCTTCTACAGATCTACTCTAAAGTGTATACAGAATAAAAGAAACATTGAATATATTCAAAATATGTTTGTTTTTTTTTTTTATAAAAGAATTGCTTTTAGTGGAGGGTTATTAATTTTGCCTAGTTTATTTATTGCAAGATAATGATAAAATGAGTTGTCAAATATCTTAAAATTTAAGATATTCGAGAAGGGCACAGCCAACTATAACAAGCTATATGCATACAACCTGGCAATGAATCAATACAATATCAATACCATTAAAATTTACTAATTTTGTTACAGGTTGGACTGTTCTAACATGTAGCTATAAAATTAACATGACTATGTACATTTTGTGTAAAAAACTAACAGTACAGTAATACTTGATTGCGTTGATTAATTTAAGTTAAATTAATCAACGCAATCAAGTTTCTCTCCGAGTGCATCATATGCATGTCTACTTTGTACCAGTCTGCAAGGCGCAAGTGCTCATTGACATTGGGGTCTTGGGTGATAATACCACATTTTTCCCCAGTACGTGCGAGTTGCCACAGACAAACTGTGACCGGTACCATTAGAGTAAGTTACTCCATGGTGGAAATGCAGACCTGTATGATGTATGCAAATAAAGTATTATATGTATCAACATGTTGCCGACTCATGTGCTCATTTCTGTAAAAAAAAATAATAATAATAATAAAATAAAATAAAAGTCCTTACTCGTTGCGGAAATGGACGTTATCATCTTCTTCAGCACGTCCCTCGGATACACCTAGGAGCTCGCTGCTGGGACAGCCAGATAGTTGCTCTTAGTCGCTATTTGTCATGTTTGTCGGCCATACATGGACAGCCTGTTGGCGTTTTACCTTCGACCACGAGGAACCCTGTTTTGGTCTCTTTCCGATTGAGGTACGATAGGGCTGTTATGCGTGTTAAGGTTCCCATGCCAAGCACTGTTTACGTTACACTACGAAAGGCCACTCAAGCAGGTAGAAGTAGCGCGCAAGGAATCGGACACACCTATGTAAGAGGCCAAAACTTTTCTTCCATATTACCGTGGTCATTCCCATAGTAGCACGCTGTGCTGATACAAAGCGGAACAGACTTAGTTTTTGCAGAGTTTTGTGATAATGATGTGTCTTCATTTAAAATATCACAAGCAATTACATTCATTTTAAAATCCCTATAGCATAAATTAACAACAATCAACCCTCCTCTTTCATTAGAAGCAGTTATTTTTTTTTTAATTTGAAAAATAATGAATTTTGAATTAAGCCCCCAAGATTAAAAAAGTAGGGGTGTGCTTCTGTTAGGGCGTGTGCTGCAATTGGAATAAATACAGTATGTATGTATGTATGTATGTATGTATGTATGTATGTATGTATGTATGTATGTATGTATGTATGTATGTATGTATATAATTTTCAACAGAACGGGAAAAATGATAACAGAAGACTTTCAACTCGACAATAAACCGGTAAAATGTGTCAAACCATACATGTACCGAGGTATTGTATTTTGTAATATCTGGTTCATTTAATGTGATCCTTTGTGACTTAAAAGAAGTGGCCATGAGAGCAAATTTGAAACTCAAGAAAATAATTGACACAAATAAGTCCCAAAATAGCAATGCGCCTATTTAACACACTGATCAAGTCCATTCTTGTGTATGGTGCAGAAATCTGGGAAATGACCTCTAGTGCACCCACGCTGCGTAAGGTTTTCAGGAAAAAAATACAAAACAAAAACAACAGCACTAGAAAAGTTTCAACTGAATTTTGCTAAATGCATTCTCGGAGTCCATAAAAGTACTGCTACAGCAGCAGTGTACGGTCAGTTGAGAAAAGTACCCATTGGCATTTCGTCGGCTGAGAATTACAGTGTTATAGCTCACAAAAAGTACTTTTTGAGAAAATGGCATCTGAAAGATTAGACCTCTTTGAAAACAATGTTTAAATGACACAATACACTTTATATTGAAAATATCATTTTTATTACATCCAAATTTACTTCTGCTTGAAAGAAATCGTCAATCCGGGCACTGGAAGTACATTTTTTTTTTAAAACAGCAAATGGAGATAGAACAATGTGACTTAAAAAATTCGTGAATGTCGTAAGTTACTTTGGTCTATATCCACTTTTGGTATCACATTGGTCTATCTCCCATATTGTTATTTTTAAAAAAAACCAAACACTTACAGTGCCCTAACACAAAAGATTATGGACAGAATGGACCATATTTTATTAATATCACATTGTATTGTCAATAACAATTATTATGCTAGTCTTTATCATGTTTATACCATTAGAGAAAGAAAAGTTCAATCAACTGAAATATGCATCCATTCTCTAAACCTTATCTATTAACTTTGAACCCAGAATGTCTCAATATAATTATGAACTAATTACAATGAAATATTTTAGACAAAGAAAAGTTCAATCAACTGAGGTATGCATCCATTCTCTAAACCTTATCTATTAACTTTGAACCCAGAATGTCTCAATATATGAACTAATTACAATGAAACATTGTATTGTCAATCGCAATTATTGTGCTAGTCGTTATCGTGTTTATACCATCAGAGAAAGAAAAGTTCAATCAACTGATGTATGCATCCATTTTCTAAACCTTATCTATTAACTTTGAACAAAGAATGCCTCAACATACTAACTAATAACAATGAAACCGGCATCAGAATAATCTCCAGTTTTGCACAGTGAATTATATGGCCGCCAACCTAATGGTGAATCAATCTTACATTCTAATATCATGCTTCTTCCAAAATATATGCTTCCAAATATTTGTTTCACAAGTCAAATTGTATCTTGACCATAATAATTATGCTGGTTCACAACATCGCTATGGCAAAAATGTGTATCAGTCCATCTTGAACCTTTAACTTAGAATTAAAGATGGAGAGAGTTCGCATCTAAATCATGATCAGATCCCGATGCTTAAGAACGAACCACTGTCTTCATATAATCTTCGTCAGCTTGCGGCATGAACTTCATCATCGCCATAAGGTCTGTGATTTTTTCTTTGCTCAATTTTGGAACTTTGGCTTGTCTTTTTACCTCGGGAAAAGCGAAATGTTCATCTGAACTAGAGCGCAGGGTTGGACGTAGAGATACACTCTGTGTGTCACTCTCATCCAAGGAAGTTTTGTATTTGATGTGAAGACAACGTCCCTTTTCGTAGATGAGACTTTTCACCTTTGCATATGGAACAGCTGCAAATCTCAAGGCCTTTGCTGCCTGCTGGAATTCAAAGAAACTTTCACGTTTCATTTGGATGACTTTAAACGGATTGTTGCGTTTGACATTCAGCAAAGCCCTGACAAGGCTGAGTGGACTGAAGACTTCAATGCATGCAAGTTTTTTCTCTATTTGACTATGAATATTGTCTACCTCCTGTATTGATAAGTGGCCTGGTCTACAATACTTTTGTACAATCACTTCAATGTTTTTATGTGATGTCATGAACTGTTTGATTGCAAATGACATAACAGAATTTCGATTCTGTGGTACACATGAATCTGACCAAAGAATGAACTTTTTTGTGTTTGGAAACTCTGCAGTGATTTTCTCCAAAATTGCCAGCAATGCACTCGCAATATCATTTGCTGCTCGTCCTGAAATAAGCTCGCCCCAGATCACGCAGTATGCAGTTTTGTTCAGTGAACAGTGTGCTGTCAAATTGTATGTGTTTAGCTTCCTTCTGTATAAGAAACTTGAAACATTTGCTCTTGGGCATGTTAGGACATTCTCTAAGTCAAAGCAGATAACTGCCTATGTATCCTTTCTATCCTTATCTCTTTCTGACTTTGTAGAGCACTTTTCCTGTGAACGCTTTGTGTATTTGTTTTCCAGTGTTTGCTCTATTTGGCCATTTCGTTTCTGCATGTTTCTGTATTCTTCACAGAGATCGCATCTGTCTTTCTTGGGAGAGTGGAAGGCAATGTTGAAGTCCTTGTTGAATATTTCACAGAATTTATGCAATTTTACAGGTCGTTTGTTTGCTTGTGCACATTTCTCTTTGTACATTTCAAACATTTTTGTGATGGATAAACCTGCTTCAAGATATTCTTTCTTTGTGTTTGCCCTACAATAGTGAGATTCAACGCGAGGATATGATCGGATATGATCTCCTACAGCATTGACGTCCTCTTCAGTGTAATTTGGTTGCTTCCCATGCCGCCCCCTACCATCACGAATTGGAACTCCAGTTAAATTTGAATTGAGTTTCTCATAGTAGTAAGCTACTCACCTTTGTGAAATGTCTAATGTGGTCAAGTAGAACTCTTTACAAACTCTAACTGAACACCCATCTAACGGCAGCATGTATTGAATACAATATTTTCTTCTCGATGGTTCACTAACCCTCGCTCTATCTTTGGCATACTGTTTCATAGTTTTGGAAAGAAAGAGTCTCTTTGCCTCCTCATCAAGGGTCCAAAAGTCATCAGATATCCTCTGTCTATCCTCTTTGGAAATATTTAATGCACATTGAAATTTGCGCTTTCCCTTGCAGTCTTTTTTTGGTTTTTACTGATCTTGCATTTACTTTTTTTCCTCAACTACTCATATATTCTCTTCCAGCTTGACGTAGGCGCTTTCTTTTCATAGCTTTCCACCCAGATGGATCTTGGAAGTGTTTGCGACCTCGTGGTGGTTCAGCATCTTTGGTGTTATTCGCCTGTGGAGCCATTGGGAGCTCCTGAGCTGTAGTTTGAGCCATTGAGGGATCCCAATCTGTAGAAGCATTCAATTCTTGTATGGTCAGGCCACTATCTACTGATTCTCCTTGTGCAGAACTTTGTGCAGATTCATCTGGCGAAGCACTTAAATGATCCACAGGAACCACCCCTGTTATAACTGGCTCGACTGACAGCAAGTCAATGGCCATGTGTGTAGGTCTGTCTGCATCACCGCTAATTAGTGTAGAGCCATACAGGGGCTCTAAGATGTTAGTGCTAATGTGTAGGTCTTCAACATCAAGAATCTCAGTTGCACTTACAGTTTCCTGTTGCAACAGATGTGTGTTCATGAATTCTGTGGCCGTGTTTGTTCGAGACATCATGTCAGTTTCAACTAGTGCACAGAATATATTTTAATAGAACAATGATTGTATATATGTCCAACTTGTATATGGAATTCTGTTTCAGACAAAGCTGGCTGAAGACTTATCATGAGATATTCCAAAGTGCTCTGACAGTTTTGCATAAGAGCATGGCATTCGTTGATTGTAAAACGTATGTCGGACATTCCAAGTTAGTTAATCTGGGAAGTTGGGCTGTTAATCTTACTACAGTTTCAGAACGAATGTCTGTAAAAGCTAGATGTAGGTGTCTGAGCTTGTGACAGAAATGCAATACATCAAAGTCGGCGTCAACCAAGTTTTTACATTCAGAGATTTATAGTGTCTCCAATTTTGGCATGCAAATCAGGAACGCTAGTGTGGAAACCTTACATGCAGTTAAATCCAGATGCACACTGTCTTTTGCCGAAGAAAGGTGTGCAGTGAAAGCAAAGTCAAGTTCACTAACACTGCAATGTATGTGTGCATATGGAATGGAAAATACACGGAAATGTGGACTGAACTGCAAAACCTGATGGAACTTTCCTGCTGGCAAACTGATAGGGAATGATTCAAATGCAAAGAATGTCCACAATTGTTTGTTTGTGGAAATAAAGTCTTGTAGAAAACAGGACATCCGGCTGACAGCTTGCAGCAGTTCTGGTAGAGGAATAAATGTTAGTATCTGCAGGATGACCTCACTGGGAAGGGAGAGCAGGAAACAACCGGTACCAGGCCCTGCAAAAAGGGACATACAATGTAGAGGTAGCTTCAGCTACATTGTTCAATATACATTATTTCAGGCCTCTCTAAGGTAAGTTGAGGCGTTCTGAGCTGTATTGTTCTATCTCAATCGTTCAGTGTAGACAGCCTATATGCAATAACAGGATCAATATTATTGTGTTCTTGTTACAATATTTATCCTCTTGGCTGCAATAATCTATTATCTTGTATATTACATTGTTATCTGAGTTGAGTCACGTAATGCATTTATGTAGATATTAGGTCCCTACTGGCTCTGTTAGGAGAAAAGGCCAATATAGTTTGTATCCTGTTGTCAGTGAGTGATAATTGGGGAAAAACAAAAGTCAGTAAATTTTTTTCAAACAATGCGCTCACAATTGTGACAAATTAATAGATACTGCAGTTTAACATCAATCCAGCATAACTTACCAGTATGAATATATGGTTCTGACATCACACGTGGACTTCATTATAGCTCAAAATCGTATGTGAAAAAGAGAAGTCCAAAACGATGTTTTTCATGGCCATGCTGTTCTCAAAGAATTGTCTTTCAGACAAGAATTGTTCTATCTCCACAAGATCTCAACCCTGATTGGTTGAAGTGGAGATAGATCATTGTAATCCTCAGAAGTGGCACATACACCATTGTTATTCTGAATGAAATGGACAAATTGTAGATATACCAAAGTGTTTTCGGTTGATAACTTTCATTATAATTAACATCATGCTTCAAAATAGCATCTGGAGATAGAACAAAGCCTAACAATCATTTTGGTACCAATAACTCCATTTGGCCCAAAAGTGGAGATAGAACACTGTAATTCTAAGCCGACGATTTGTGCTCTGCAGGGTACCCATAAGTATAAAAATATTTGCATGGCAAATCTCATGATAGTCTGCTGGGTCTGGCAACAAGAGAAGGTACAAAAAAAATATATCATGGTGGCATGGTGGAAAAAACTTGCGACCCAAGAAAGACTTATCACTGGTCATGATCTGCCCTTGTTCAAATAAAGAAAATGTACCCGGTATGAACAATTATAGTATGAAAACTGGGAAATAAAATTCATGGTAGTGTAGATAAGTAAAGTAAGTAAATTTATCCAGGACTATGACGTCTCAGGCCTTTTGTACAATACATTGAATACAAAATATGATACATAATTGACAGAGTGACAAGATACAGTAACTTACTTTTCGAAAACAATAGAACTTTATCATTTGTCTCATTCTTAAATGCATGATATAAGGACACAGCAATGTGACACAATATTGATGAATCTTCTGAGGACATAAGAACGATGAGTTTCTGTTCATTTGGATATGTTACATAATACCTTGGTAAATAATCAATCCGTAAATCATAATAACTTGGGCACACTAATAAAAAATAAAATTCACCTTCAATACTTCTTGTGTTACAAAGGACATATAAAGGGTCGTTACTATCAGAACCATGGTGTCTGCCAGTTTCTATACTGAACCCCAATGAAAAGTATCCACATGCCAATTTTGAAGTATTTTATTGTTTATACTTGAAACATTTCATACCTAGACGTGCTTAGAACTTAACAAAGCATTCACTTTTCTGGCGTAAAAATAATGTCACGCTCTACCGACATTAACGTCACTTACAGGCAAAAAATGTCATTAACTGCCCTAATTGAAAGTCACACAAATTTTTCTGTTCAATATGGGATGTGGCCACCTCGAGCATCAACACATGCTATACATCTGCGGCGCATACTGCTGACCAGGGTTTGAATTCTGTGTTGGGGAACATTATTCCATTCTTCCTGCAGAGCTTGGATCAGCTGGTTTCGGGTAGTAGGCCTAGGTGTCCTCCGTTGAATACCTTGGCCTAACTGATCCCACAAATGTTCAATAGGGCTCAGATCGGGTGAGAACGCTGGCCATTCCATGACATTGATGTTGTTCTCATTGAGAAAGTTCATTGTTAATCTTGCAGAGTGTGCACGTGCATTGTCCTGCTGAAAGATCGCCAGATCTTGATGCTGCTCCATAAATGGGACCATGTGCGGCTCCAGCACCTCATCAATGTACCGCCTAGCATTGAGGATCCCTTGAATGACCACTAGGGGTGTCCGGTAGCGGTTGCTGATGCCTGCCCACACCATGACAGAGGGTCCACCCCATCGATCTGCCTGACGGACACAGGCATCTGCATATCTCTCCCCAGTCCGGCGCCACACACGTTCTCTGCCATCTGCTCTGCTGACACAAAAACGGGACTCGTCAGTAAAAAGGATGGTATTCCACTGCTGGCGAGTCCACCTGGAGTGTGCTCTACACCACTGCAGTCGTCTTTCTCTTCTGGGTTGGGTCAGCAGGTTACCCCTGTAAGGTCTTCTGGCTGTTAGGCCACTGCTCCTCAGTCGCCTCTCCACAGTAGAACTACTGACAGGACGGTGATTCACCCCTTGAGTCTCACGGGCTGTTTGGGCTGCTGTACGGAAACGGTCTCGCAGGTGCATCAGCCGGATGTGACGGTCTTGGCCAGGTGTTGTCACTCTTTCTCGGCCAGGCCTAGGCCGATCATCTACGGATCCAGTTTCTTGTTGCCGTTCAATTAGTCGTTGGATGGTGCGCCGAGTACACCCCATTCTTTGTGCGATTTGAGTGATTGGGACTCCACCCTCTGCAAGCCCCAAAGCATGGTGTCTTTGACCTTGGCTCAGACGCGGCATGATCGCCTCAACACACCTGAGACCACTGGCTTTTTTCTTGGCTGAACATCCCTTTTTAAAGCCACTGAAAACATCAGGTCATTTTAGCCATCCAATAGGAGTGGTGGTCAGAAGCCATATTCGGTGCACAAAAGTCACATGCATTATGTAACAACCCAGCAAAAGTTAAAAAGTTGTCCTGAATGACCCTGATGTAGGCTCCAAACCATGCATATATGCACACACAGTACTTAGTAACTTACAAAATTAATGTGTTAATTTTTTTATGTGGATACTTTTCATTGGGGTTCAGTATATTTCCAAGCTATGATTAGAGACTCTAAATTTTGCCAATGATACGAGATATTTCCTTATTGAGATGGACATTAGATATTTTCCAGGCTCCAAGAGACTTTTTAAAGTTTACAATAGTTTCTTTTAAACTTTGGCCTATCGTTAAGCTGTTTGTGGAATCCTGTTGAAAGCATTCTTTAACCCTCTGCACAAACATTAAAAAATATATCTTCAGAACCTACTTCTTGGTTTACCAAAACATGACTAAAACCAAAGTTATCAAGTAATTGTTTAATATGTGTTGCCCAAGTTGTCCTTCTACTTTTATCTAATCTTTAAAGTATAAGATAACATGCCTTTGGTATTCTACCATCAGGCTTTTTCAAAATTTTCAACTGTCTGTGACCATCTCCTCTTGACCAGAATCAATGCTGGGCATCTCATTTAGTGAAACGGAAAGATAGTCACACCAACGCTGTGTAGATACAGATGAAGCTGCTATACCTTTTCGTGCTAAACGTTTAAAACATTACCATAACTTGTTAGTGTCAGATTTTGATTCAATTAACTTCTCTCTCATTGATGTTTTAAGACCTTTTTTCTTTTGCTTGACAAAGACTTTTAAAATCCCTTTTTGCTGACAAAAATGCTTAGAGATCTGATTCTGAATTTGCACTTCTAAATTTATCGAACAGTATATTTTTCTTCAACTTTGTATTTTCACATTCATTGTCCCACCATTTACTATTAGTATTTCCATCATTCATCTGTTAATTTCTCACATTACAATTCATACTACTTGTTGCATAATCAAAGATGTTTTGCAATAAAGTGACCCCTTCATTTACTTGTCTGTATGCAATAAGATGTTCAAACTGATGTAACAGAGTTTCAGAAGTGTTTTCATTTAATTCTTCACAAAATTCTGTTGTTTTTTCAGAATCCCATAAAAATCTTTATCTTTCATGTAACGCTATATTAATTTTAACATTATTGGTGAAGAAATCTAAAGATAGAGAACAAAATAATGGCATATGACCAGATAACTTATCTATGCTTAGAACTTCAAAGTCTGTTATGTGATCAAATACATCACTTGATAATAAAACATAATCTATAACGCTACATCCTCTGGGTGTGTAACATGTAAATTGACCGTCCTGATCTTTTCTGCACCGACCATTAACAATGTGAACACAGAGAGTTTTACATAAGGATAACAAAGCTTTACCAAACTTGTTTACATGATCATCAGTATCAATGTATGTGACAGACTTTCTATGTGAAAGCTATCAGTATCATAAAAGTTTTCCGCAGGCATGTGATCACTGGTATCATCAAAAATAAAATCCTGAAGGTTGCCAGTTCGCGCGTTGAGATTGCCTAAAATCATAATGTGTAATTCTTCCATTTCAGAGTGTATTTCAATTATTTCATTTTCCAACATCACTATACCATTTTGTTCTGTGCACGAGGAATAAAATGATGAACCCTCTGATGAAATGTATGGCACAATTATCACTAAATCTTTAGCTATATCTAGTTATTGTTTTGTTCACAATGAAATAAATTGCTAAAGTACTATTTTCATGTATCTGCTTAAAAAATGTAACCACAGCTTCATTTATATGCACACTTACTGCGCCATTGTTATGGCCAGTTCCATGTGATCTTTCTTCATGCAGAGAAACCCATAAGTGACAATGTACGATATTGTCAAATTCACTATCTGTCTCAGCCCATGTCTCTCATAACGCAATGAAACTAAAGGATTTTATAATGTTGAGAAAATCTAAATTTGTTGCAATGCTTTTTTTGAACCTTGTATGTTCCATGTCAAGAAACTAATACTGTTTTGTATTCATGATAAACATGCTAAACTGAGAACTTATTCCAAATTAAAAACTCTTTTTTAGTATGAAAACTATCTTTGCGATATTAATATTGGGTCCCATCTCACTGTATTGACCAAGCTCAAAACAAGTAGCCATGATCTAAATATCGAGACAGGCAGTTATACCAGACCCCCCCCCCCCCATGTGATCTCACTGTGTACAGAATGTAAAGTTGTAAAAGACACACGAGTCCCCACTATATATATATATATATATATATATATATATATATATATATATATATATATATATATATATATATATATATATATATATATACATATACATGTGTATGTGTGTGTGTGTTCAGTACAACACGAAAGGTGTGGCCCTGTTGGGTACTAAGTGAGTTTGGCAGCACTGCCAGTTCGACACAAGATAATTGGGTCATTTTGGCAGTTGGTTTCCATCAATTCGGCTTATTCTTTTCGTCATTTCAGCACACAATACAAATTTCAGAAAAGCATGACAAAAACTCTCTAGAGCTAAAGACTAATCCATTTAAGGTCTATTTTTGTGGTTCATCCATCTGACATTGTCTCTCAAGTGTACTTTGCAAAAACATACAAAGCAGCTATCTGTATGCTGTGTGAAGTGCACATACAGTTAACCTATCTTTGTCTCTCCTCTGATAGCATTCTTAAGGCACTTTGGTCACACCATGACAAGAGCATACAAGTTATGAAAGCTATTGACTCAGTCCTCAACTTTACACAAAAATAAATCAAAGGAACCAAATTACTGGGTTCAAATATCTACTCAAAATATCACCAAAACAAGTGCGTTATTGCAAATGTCACAGAGGTGTGCACGAAACTATATGAGAAGACATAAGGTGCCATGCATCATAATTACTCTGCTGACAAGTTAAGACAACACCAAGAGTTTTCACCAAGTCAATGACACTAAGACCCACTAGAATTTATAGTCACAGGTGTCTAAAAATAGATAGGGAATTATCGCTCCACTGGTGTCTTAAAATAGATGAGGAATTATAACCCCTACAGGTGTCTCATGACCTTTTGACATCATCAATTTTGTATAAAAGAGGCTTAATTTTTGGAGGTTTCATCAGTTGTTCTGGCACTGTCCAAGAGAGCAGAGCTCAAGTTACAAGAAGAAAATGAGACCTAAAGATGGCCAATCCAGTTGAGCGAGAAAACTTTGGTGGAGGCACGACCTGGCCACTATGTCAAGCTTTACATAGCTTTCGGAAGAATACAAGGAGAGTCGACTTGATATGTGTTCCAATTGGCAGCTGCCTGGCAAACCTTGACTGCGCTGGTGCCTCAGGTGACGTCCATTGTGCAAGAACGGTTTGACAAACAGGTACACTTTCCGCTGAAAGGTCCATTACAGCTAGTTGTGTCCAGATGACAGAAATTATGTGGGCATACATAATGTGAATAATCAAGGGGAGTGAGTGAGAGGCAAAGAAATCAACCATTACCTCGAAAAGTGGAATGACCTGGTCAGGAATATTAATGGCATCAACTGTGCCATGGATACAATGCTAAAGCCAAAAAGTTGTCAAAAAGACCCAGAGAAGCAGATGCTGAGCCAGAGCCATCTTCCAAGAAAATGAAGATGAAAGCTAATTCACCTTTGACTCTCTACAATTTGATGACAGCGAGGTGTCATGGGGATTGAGCTGAAATTCCCCAATTCAAAGACAAACATTGGTTTTTTACTGCACAGAAGATTCTCAGAAGCATACAGCTATCAAACATGCACAACTGCTTGTTGGACTATTGGTGGATACAATAATCAGTGGAAACTTCTCAATGCCTTCACAGTGTAAGGTGCTTAAATGGCTCTACTTGTATAATCTCAAGAAGTGTAATGTCAATCTGAGAGACACATATTCCAGAAAGTCATGAAAAGACTGAACAGAGACACGTTAACAGAACCTGAACTCTTGGACCCAATGTCCAACCTGCACAAAGATAAACTGATATACGAACTCAGCTATGTCTTTCTAGTCAAAGACATGCAAAAAAAAAAAAAAAAACGTTTTTAATCTCATTGATGACGTATGTCCCAGTTTGACAGGAATGGAGAACCAACCAGACCCCAAGGAGGACCAGGCTGGACCTACCAGCACATTTTATAAATGGGTCTCCATTTGGGCCCCATTCGACGGATCAGAAATGACAGTGTGCGGGGAAACAATGGTTTTTCTCCAGAGAGGCATGTCAGAGGTATATCAATGACATGAATGCCTACAGAGAAGATTTTGTCGATGGTCCACACCACTATATAAATACATATATATATATATATATATATATATATATATATATATATATATATATATATATTATATATTATATATATATATATATTCGGCACGTACAGGCAGCAATATTTTGATACTGCAGTAATTGCAGCTTGTTAGCTTTTGCATGAAGTTCGACATTGAAGAATTTTTGTTGTTGAAAATGCTCACACAAATAAAATAGTATCCTATCTGCCGTTGACTCTTTAAAAGAGAAGCTGGGTAAACAGTGCAATAAATGAGCACCCTGGAAATGGACTGGGTGGCAGAATTTAAGCTTCCCACCTTAATTAAACATGGCAACCCCCCATCCTGAAATCTTTCAGGTTTGGAATGACTACAAAGCATCATGGCGGAGGTGCACAGCTGTAATAAGAATTGTACCAATTCAAACCTAGACTGACTACATGGGTATCGTTAGTTATCATGATTATGACATGGACCATGGCACAAATCTGCATTTGATTAGTTCAGTATTAGTATTACCAACTGAGAGACGAAGAATGTGTATATATATATATATATATATATATATATATATATATATATATATATATATATATATACATATATATGATATTGCCCTTTAGAACTCTTTTTGTGAGTTAATAATCTTCCTTTCTGACGACCAGACACATACATTTCAGGGGTAGGACTGCAGGAGTGTTGCCTGCGAAGCAGACTCTGTTGTTTATGTTCCGATGTCGTTAGAGGTAGAAGGCCTGCTTCACAGACAACCGGGAGCGTAGTGCCAAACAAAACACACACACACACACACACACATATACATATATATGCATGCAATACAGAGCCAATATTTGTCATTTTTAGCTTGTTTTTGAACAGAGTATATGTATATTATGCTTTAATGTACAGTTGTCCAAATGTACATTTGTGAGAGCTTTTCACGCACTGAGGGCATGTGAAGTATAACTGACTCAAGGTTGGAATCTAATTATCTAACTTTAGACACGTTTTTGACGACAGTCGAATGGAAGAAATCATAGTCTGCTGGTACTGTACCAGTCAGTGGCATTACCTGTTGCAGGTTATCAGGCACCAAGTGCACAATTTATCAATCCAGAATTAGAAGTTGTCCAGACTCACATCCGCAGCAGAACCAACAACAGTCTTTGTTCAGAACAATGGCTACTACCAATGAGCATTGTGTTGAACAGCAGCTCTTGTAAGGGGAATGGGTGTACCGTTTTCAACACTCGAAAATTTCTACGAACAAAGAAAGGTGTTATTGCGTATTAATTGAGAATTAATTTAACTTGTGTTAGAGTAATTCAATGGAGAAGTTTGTGCCCAAAATTTAGAATCATAAAACTATATAGTATAGTATCTGAAAGTATTGATGTTGAATTATTCATAAAGTACCCAGTCCGTGCTTACCCAGTTCGATATTTAATTTGATACTAGAGGAACTAATGAAGCTGTGATGATCGATGGGAGATAGTAAAACGGATTCGTTGAATGATTTCTCACATCAAAGAACCTTGCCTCTGTCTGACTATCATGGCCCAATCCGCATGTTCGAGCCACATATTTCCTGTCAACTTAATCTTCCTTACTATGCATCAGTCATTTTGCATTTCTGACATTTTGTTCCACAGCATTAGTTAGCTGGATCCTCTTTGCTGACCTGACCTGGCTCACTTTAAGATGTGGCTCAAGCTCTAAATATTTTAGGTGACCATATCTACGTCATCTAACTGAGGGCTGTTAAAATGACCCTCTTTTTGGGAGTAGGGTCCTTGTGTTCTATTTAAAGTAATATTTCAAACACATAATTACAAGGGCTGGCTTGAAAGTTCTAAGCCTAGCTGTCAAAGACCTGTACACAGTGGATGGTTTTCATTTATTTCTCAACATAGTCGCTTTCCAGGTTTACACACTTTTTTCAGCAACACTGCAAGGTCTAGATTCCGGTCAAGAAGAAATTTTCTTCAAGTACCCTAAAAGTTCTTTCACAGCGGAATTGACGTAATCATTACCAGCCGAAAGGTGACTGGCTAGTTCCTTTTCCATTTTGGGAAACAGTCTGAATTAAGTCTGATGTGCTGCTCCTGGTGAACAAGGGGGATGGTCAATTAGTGGGAAGCAAAAATCATCATTCCCTGTCATGGCAACCACCGATTTGTAAACAGGAGCATTGTCTTCATGGAACAGGACTCCTTTGGTGACCATTCCCCGTCGCTTAGCTTTGATAGCTTCACGCAACTGTCTCAGTGGGTCAGCATATTATCTTCTATTGATAGTCTGACCTTTTTCAAGATAGTGAATCAGCGGAATACCCTTGTAATCCCAAAAGACTGAAGTCATCACCTTTCCAGAAGAAGGAACCGACTTGTCTTTTGGGGCGGGGGGGGGGGGGGGATCCCAGATGCTTCCATTATTTAAACTGAATCTTGGTTTCTGATTCAAAGTGATGAATACAGGTCTCATCCATGGTTACAAATTGAGCCAAAATCATTGGGATCTGCTTCAAAACCAAAAATCATTGGGATCTGCTTCAAAACACCTTCAATTGTCACAAGACGCCACGAATCCAACTCGTTTCTGACCCACTGTCAAGAGATTTGGCTCTCATCTTGCAGAAACGTTTGTCATTCCCAACTTCTTGCTGATAACATGCTCAATCTTCTCATGAGACATGCCCACAACACTGGCAATATTTAGAGTGGTCAATCGTTGATTAGCCATCACCATATCATGCACCTGTGCAATGTTTTCGGGAATGGTTGCTGTTGAAGGCCTTTATGGACGCGCATCATTGCCAAGGCTCTCTCTGCCATGCTTTTATTCCGGAGCCCACTGCTTAACAGTGGAAATGGAAGGAGCATCATCCCTTAAACTGTATTGGAGTTAGCCCTTTCACGTAAAGGCGTATGATGACTTCTGTATAGCCAGTTGTGTCCATTTCTGGTGATTTCAATACGTAGGTTCAGAAAAATGGTCTTGCACAAGGGCACTAATAACACTACAGTTTCACTTCTAATGTCCATGATTCATTAAATAATTGTACTTGTTAATGACGAACGTTTGTTTCAATTTGATTGAGATAGCTCACTTAGGCTTAAAACTTTTCTGCCAGCCGTCCTACATCTGAACATACACATACTCCTTTTATACACAGTCCTGTCACACTTATCTATGAATTCTTGTAGCACATTTGACCATGCAAACGTTTCCAACAATAGTAGTTCATGTACATACCTATCGCACCATTTCAGACTCGCAGGCACCCTTGAACGCAATTCACTGATTCTTATTTTACATAATAGTTGGCGCTTTTAGGGCAAAATATGATTTTATGGGTAGTTTCTTCATCTTTTTGTCAATCTTTTGAATTTCTTGATCATTGCATCTTGTTCAAGAAGTTAATGTCGATGATTATCCCTTCAGTGCTTTCAGGATACCTTCAAGATCGTCTACTGTACGTTATGGTTTACTATAGTAATGAATTTTTCTCAGGCGACAACATGTGCCATGAAGCGTCAGATTAGTTAATTAGTCAGATAGCTACTTAGTAAGTTAGGTAGATAGTTACTGGGTAAGTAAGTTAGTTAGTTTGTTTGTTTATACTGTGGTATCTTCAAAAATAAAAAGTTATGCTTTCTTTTTGCACAGGGTAAGAGTTTGATGTGTCCTGAATATATTTATTAGCCAATCATTACAAAATGTTAACATAATCGGAAATCCAGTTCAAAAAAGGGTTTGATGTTAAAAGATATTTGAAATTTTGGAAAAGACTGGCCACGTCTTTTTAGGTTATAAGATGTCAAAATTTGAAATAGAAAATAAATAATGGTAGCACGAAATGTAACTTTATTAAACATATGGATCAATGACTATTTAAATTGCGACTTTCATGTGTCTCTATATATGTTAATAAGTGCAAAGAAGCTTGAATCCCAGGAATAGTGAGTCAAAATGAACTGTATTTTCATCAAATCCATATCTGACGTGCTTTAACGTATCGTATCTTATTATAAGTCAATTAACGTTTACCTATAAGTGAAACTCCTGAAACAAATAAATATCTTGCATTCTTCTAAAGTCTTTCTTTAATGCGGCTACTACACACATTCGGTTATATATCCATATTAAAATTTGCAGATAAGTATGTTGGTAGTGTGTCCACCTGAAAAAAACAATAATAACCCATGAAAAATGTTTCAAGAAATGTAATCATAGCAAATTGGAATAGTATATGCAAGACACTACTCTATTTACGGTGGCTCAAAATATTACTTATGTTTTCCCAACTTGCACAGAATATATACATATGTATATATATATATATATATATATATATATATATATATATATATATATATATATATATATATATATATATATATATATATATATATATATACATATATATATAATGTGACCAAATCAGGAATATGAACACGGCCCGTATTTGTCTGATAACATAATTAAATACACTTATAATCACCATTGGTCATTCTATGCCATCTGTTCTCATGTGGCCCTTGTCACCTTACACATAAGAAAAACATATCCCCTGCGTTACTATGGTTTGAGATTCTGAAAAAATATCCCAATATGTCCAATTGGATCCCAAAGGATGTCCCATTGGGTGACCATATATCCCATGGGACACTATGAGACAAGACAATCAAACGTTTCATCACAATAAAATCAAAACCATCAATTGCCTTTTTTTGGTAACCTATATGTATGTATATATATATATATATATATATATATGTATATATATATATATATATATATGTGTGTGTGTGTGTGTGTGTATATATATATATATATATATATATATATATGTGTGTGTGTGTATATATATATATATATATATATATATATATATATATATATATATATATATATATGTATATATATGTATATATATTGAGTTAGTGTCAGTTTCTAGAGAACGATTTTATGAAGGAACAAAAACTGTTGTGTTGATTACTGTGGTGTCCTTCTCAGTAGATCTTTACATCTTTCTGTAACTATGGTTAGTGCTCAATATGAATGCATCATAATACAACATCCATGTTCCAAAATATGAATTTTATATTTTGTAAAACGAGAAGTTAATAACTAGTGCTTGCAAACAAAAAACCTCATTGAATAGGACCATCCAATTCGATAAAATTTGTAAGTACCCGAGGAAAGCTATTTCTATGAAATATGAATGACTATGTTTATATCTCACGTGGCATATCTTTAACAAAGACTAATATATAATTTATCGTTTGTCAAATAAAAAGTCTTCATTCAACAAACTATCTCGTAGGACCATACTGTAGGACCATCTCATTGGACTTCATGTTCACAGACCTGACTAAACTGTAAAATGTGACACAATGTTGGATACACCTTTCTACTATCAAAATGGCATGCCCTATGTACTGGCATAAATTTGTGATACTTCACAAAATGTATGAACTTAGCATGAATGATTAAATACTAAAATCTTTGTAACCCTTTTCTGTTTATATATCCGCCATGTCAAAATCAACTTTTATAACTGTTTGAAAGAAACGTAAATAGAATGTTTCTATCTGTCAAAAGGGAACATGTGATTGGACTATCCAATAGGATGGCCCCTTTGGATGGAAAGATTGGCGTCGGGTGCAGCAAAGAAAAGCACAACATAGGCATCGTGGTAAGAATAGATTGCTTTTTGTTGGGTTCATGTCCATGGGGTAAAACTAATACGCACGTTCTTTTTAATGTTACATCGTAAAAAGAAGACTTTGACAGTCCTGTGCTAAGCTGACCTTGGATACACAGATTGAGGCAATACCGTGGCCTTCATGAAAATCATGATATATGAAACCTTTCTTTATGGACAGGTAACACACCAAAGCAATCTTGTGTAACTGCTACATATCAGAGTTTATAGAGTGAAAATATGAATTGAAACATGCCAAAATATATATTTATGGAATGGAAATGACCACATGATTCTAAATCTGACGATAATTTCAGCCTTGTCATCCAATTTCACGACACGTTCAAAAATCTGACACACTTGTGAAGTGTCAGAAAACTATTCAAACGTGGCAATAACTGCTTGCAGATTCATTCATATTTTATTTTTGCCATTTTTACAATTATTTTTACAGAGAATGCATGACCGACCATGTTGCTCAAACTGTGGCTTAGCTCGTTCTGTATTCAAAGCCGAAAGAGAGGTTCCCACGTTTTAAGCTCCCAGTACTTTTGAAAATGTGAATTTCCAAACCGACATAAGATAAAAAAAATTATGACACGTGCTTTGAGTCACACTATTGTTCATTAGTTCTGTGGAAAAAATTGACTGTTTGCTTTAGGGTGTGCAAATATGGGAAACATAAGGTTTTGGATAATAAGCCAAAGAGTCGACTAATGGTCACTATCTAAGGGTATATCCGTTTATACATTTTTAATAGACAGTTTGGCAGGTATCCTATACAGATGTTCGTTTTTGCTTGAACCTGTTTTTCATGACATGCTATGTCAATGATAAAGACACTGTATGAACATCATGGCATCTACATTTACATTATTACGCATCTCTGTTAGCTATAGGTAAGACATAAGATATTTTCTTGAAAGCTTATGGAGGAATCCTTCTGAAACTTATGGTCACTGAATGAAGCATAGTACACATGTTACCATTGCTGTGTTAAGTACGCTGAGCTTGTCAGGAATATAAAAATTCCGTGGCTAATGGTGTGGTTCACATGTGAAAAAATGTTCCCCGTATATTTACATGGGAAAATGGAGAAAAACTACATTTGATGTTTTCAATTCCAAAATGACATTGGAATGAATTCTTTGATAATGCTTACAGGGACAAACAGCCCTCAACCTAGTATAGTGACAAACACCCCCAAAAGAGGCTTATTAATGGAGCTCCCCATCCCTATGTTACAGCAAGGCACAGTCTGTTCTTTATGGAAGATTACCATATCTAACATCAGAAAATGATTGTTGTGGTTTTCTACTGTGATGACAAGCATATTTTATTTGCCCGTTAAGCCAAAAACTGGCGTTTAGTATGCATAATGCATTGAGTGAAGTACAAATATGACACAAAGTTTGGCTGATGTTGTGCAAACATGCAAAAATTCAAATTAATTACAAAATTTTAGCTAAATATGTCTCGCATTGCCGAGATCTAGACATAAAATATGTCACAAGTTTCCATATTTGTGCACTATATGCTTGCTCTAAGCACCAAAAAAAAACTGCTCAAATGTTCCGAAATATAATACATGAAAGAAAAGCAGTTTTATTGTCCATTAAATTGGAATATGATAAAAAACACATTACCCACCTTTTTTTTTTCGTTTGGCTTAATTTCCGTTCTTTACCATGTTCTCCTTCTTCCTTGATTTACACATTGTAAAAATGCTACCACATATACAAAATTCACCTTTACCTTGACATCTAATTAGCAGAGTATGAATTTAATGTAATATGACTTTCTTTCACCATAAAATCATATATAAGAGCCTGTCACAGAAAAATTGTACTCCTGGCAAGAAACGGTACTTAGCCTGTGTTCTGTTCTGTTCAGTAGTCCAGTAGTCAAGATACCTGTACAGGCACCACACCTGAATTAGAAACCAGTTCTCGGCATATGACGTTAACAGTTTTCCAAGCAGGTTTATGGAAAACGCGTGTGTAATCAAACTGACAGATTTGTCGACAATGGAATTTGTATAAAAACTTCATCCTGTGATAATTTCACTGTACTGCTCACAGCCACATGAACGTAATATAATTATAAATGTAGATATGTAAGTTCCACAATTTTGGGGTTCTGACAGGATTGTACTTGTCTCGTGCATGTCATAATACACTTGCACCTTACACACAGGAGAGGAGTGACCATAAACAAGCCACCGTATATTATCTTATAATGACCTGTCACTTGAACTGTAGCAACAGATACACATACCAGCTTTTTAAACCTTGCAGGGCAGGTTTCTAGAAGTGATGAGGGCTTTTTTGCAGATGTAAAATGTAAGGTTAGTCTGACGAGGATCAAAGTGGAAAGCACGGAGCTCTGTATTGGATAAAATGAGGCTGCATTTTATTACCTATTTTGTTTGCATTATATGTATATCAGTTATGTGAACAGCTGCTAGAAAGTGAAAAATGCGTATAACTAGGCGAGGATACCAGGTTTGTTCTTTGCGGATGACATCGTTCTTATAGGTAACATGGTAGAGGAATTACAAAATCTGCACAGAATAGTATGGGACTATGGAGAGAAATGGCGGCTGGAAAGCAGTGAGAAAAAGAGTAAGGCAATGATGATTCTGGGTCAGAAGCACAGGCAGGGAGAGGAGTGGATGGTTGAAAGGTTTGAGGTTCCAGAGGGGCATGAAGATATGAAGGGTAGATGATTATGAATACTTGGGTGTTAGAATCACAGCTGCAGGTCAGTGACGTTTTCGATATTATGTCGATAACATAAGATAGAAGGTCAATAGAACAATAAGTATGATTACACTAACAGCAGCAAACAGTTTCAATAGAGCAATCATAGGGAGGGTGCTTTGGTAGTGGGACCCAGTCATGGGCATGCTGTATGGGTTAGATGCAATGAGCGATGAAGATCTGGAATGCTCAAAAAAGGCATAGAGAGAGATGAGCAAATGGATACCAAGGGCCTTACCCGTGTGTGGCTGCAGAAGCAGTCTTACGAGAACTTGGCTTGTTAAATGTCCGAGATATATTAGCAAAGGTGAAGTTCAGCCATTGCAGGATTCAGGAGGGTTCACGAGGGGACAGGTGGTGCAAGAAGATGTATCATGAGGCAGTTTAACAATGGGCTAAACGGGCGCTAGACATTGACAAGTTAACAGTAAGGTATGAACTGAAGCTGCCCAATGTGGTTGGTACTACAAGGAAGACAAACGTTGGTTGTGGCAAGAAAGCACGAGGAGGCGTAGAAAGCAGGGGTTCAAGAGAAGAACACATTGAAAGCTTACCAAGTATTAGAGAAGCCAGTGAAAGGAGGGTGTCGAAGTGGAAGTAAGGGTTCAAGATAACTATTCAAAGGGAGAGCAGGGCTAGTTCATCTGGAGAAACAGAAAAACCAAAACACAACTATTATTTCCTAATGTCAAATTGAATCATCTCTCAAACAAAATGGATTGTGACTTGCTCTTCCGTGAGGTAGAAGGCCTCAACAGTTCCGGGCCTTGGCTGCTAGCCTAGCCCTCCACCATGCAACCCAATGCCAAACCATCTCTCATTAGAGCTTGTGTATGTTATGAAAACCATTCCTGGCAAAGCTTGGACTGTTACTTGCTCATGGACATTGTTTTACGTGGGACAAAAAAAAAGACAACCAAATTTTTACCAGTCAAAATTTGACTCAAAAGAAACTCTGTGTATAGTTGACTTAACCACGTCCCAGGGGTTCAGTGATATATGGGTTAGCAGACAAGAACGCAGCACAGAAGGTATGTGCCTCAATAAGGGCTCCTGAAAATTCTCACTTAGTCACAAAACCCATACCACAAGTATGATACAGTAACCTAGCAATTTAGATTTGATGCCCTTTCAAATAATGGCACCTGAAAAAGTTTACTTAGCCGCAAAACCAATACCACAAGTACGATACGATAACCTAGCAATTAAGATTTGATGCCTATTCCATTTTTATATAAATCCATGCCCACTAAACTCTCGGGAACTTAAATTGACAGTAAATGCCTCTTCCCTATTGTATTGTGTTTGGAATGGAAAGTATATAAATATTTCACAGTTCACGGACAAATGTCTTTAAAAAGTTTTATTTTCATCACTTGTAATCATACTATATCAGTGAGACAGTCTCAGTCACAATGCATGTTGCCATATCCCGGCGACAGTGCGGCACACTGTGTCACATGTCGCACTGTGGCCAGAAGCTTCTAACCAATTGTGGTCCACAACAGATTCACAGTTTATTGTTCTGCTATGTTCAAGAATGTCACTAGCGACAATACGACTGAAAGACAGATAGAAACGTTAAGTTTACCACTACTTCTGGAGAGGTGTCATGAAGATACTACCATGGATGTAAACTTTAATAATGTACAGTTTATAGATTCTGTATTGACAAGACCCTGTGTCGTATTTTAAAACATTTTCCAGCATTTACGGGAGTGCATAAAAATGGTATGGAGGTTTCATGTATTGAAACCTTATCCTTGGGATGAGGTTTCATGCAATATAATAATTTCCTGACTATGTGGGCCAACCATATGTTCTTGAGGTTGGGGTTCAAATGATCAGTTGTTTTCTAGGGATGGGGTATGATGAAAGTTGATACTGCTCACCCAGCCACCCACCCATCCCCTTGAGTGCACTTTATGGAACAGCCCAAACTCATACTACTACAATGATGCTTATAGTTATCGAAAAGCTTTTTACTTATAATGAAACGTTTTATAGTTATAACGACAAAAATTGTTCATAATGAAAAGTTTTTTTAGTTGTAACGAAAAAACCTTTGGTTACAACGAAAAGTTGTTAGTTATAACGGAAAAGTTTCAGATATCTTAAGAAATATTTGGTAACAAGTTTTTTAATACCGAGAAATCCTTTTGTTACAGCAAACATGCTTTTGCTTCTAACGAAAAGGGTCCTTTTTTTATAGTTTTTTTGGGATTTGGTCGAGTGAATATGTGTGTTCCCAATTTCAGGAAGGCGATTGGTGCCAAAGGTTACAGGTTCACGTATTGCTCCTTCCGAACATAAAATACATATTGCCAGCATTTCGTTAATGCCTGTGGATTTAGGTCCCCGATTCTGGAAATAAATGCAGACTCAGTACTTATACTGCATAATATGTGTTAATATGGCACTCGCACATAACTAACTCCATGAATCATTCTTTTTAAGAATGGGAATTTGGTCGAGTGGATATGTGCGTTTCCCATTTCGGCTACAGGTTCGAGTTCCGCTCGTTCCGAACTTAAAATAGAAGAAAAAACTAAAGGCTATAAAGAAAAGTTTTTTAAGTTGTGAGGAGAAAACCGTTGGTTATAACAAAAAGTGTTTTTAGTTATAACAAGAAAACTTTTGGTCATAGCGAAATATTTTTAGTTATTGCGAAAAACGTTTGGTTTATAACCAAACGTTTTAAAGGTACAACGAAGACTTTTGTTTAAAACGAAAATTTTTAGTTATAACGTAAAAACCTACGGTGATGGCTTTTTAGTGGCGGTAAAATGCTTCCAACTTTGGACTTTCTTCGTTTTGACCTTTCCTTCCGAAAAGATCAGTTTAAATGCCATTAGTGTATTCATTTGCGACCAATGTAGTTAAGGATTGGAACTGATAATTGAGAATATCACAAAACTGTACACAAATTAGACTTGGAAAGATTGAAATAAGAACTGCAAGAGGAATTAACATAGGGCTTGGCCCTTCTTCCCAATTGTTTTTTTAAATAAAATACGTTTAAACCAAAGAAGTTCTTCCTGGTTTAACAAAGCAACAGGTACTTAAATGAAATTATTTCTAATGAAATTCATGGATAGCAATCTCAGGTATTTTTTAGGAGAAAAGTACCAACAAACAATAGACCAATTCACTTATTCATACTTCATGTGGACTGTTTATCAACTCAGGAGACCTCCATAATCGATTTTGACTAGTTTACCATCTGTCAAAAGCAAATCAGGTGTAAAACAGTGCCAATCTGGTAAGCGAAGGAACTTAGTGTTAAATATCACAAGTCCTATTAAAACATAACAAACGCCAATGAATATAACAGGACGTTTTACTTTAATATAAATAGTAGAAACAAATGGTAACCGGATGTCATCGAATGTTGTTTTTTCAAGGAGCTGAACGTGTTAACCGATGTTAAAAGCAAAAAACGAAGGCTGTGCAAAGTTGACTTTACACTCTTGCAAAAATTTACAGAAGGAAAAAAGCGATGTAAAGTTTATACGTGTTATGCCAAAGTTCCTTAAAACCACCATCAATATTACGAATATATGTATGTATGTATGTATGTATGTATGTATGTATGTATGTATGTATGTATGTATGTATTACACTTGAGTCTTTTTGTCCAGAACCACTTCAAAGTTGAAATAAACAAATTCCAAGGTCTGACCTCTATACTCTCTATCAGCTTACCTGTCACTGTCTAATTTGTATAAATATGGGTACATATTGCTCACGTTCGTCTGCACAGTTGGGACCCACGCTGCATTAGTCCAAATAAACTCAACCAAAAAAATAAGTCTCCGCTTAGAAAAGTCCACATAAAGAACAAATAAACACATATTTTGGTATTCCTTACATTTCGTTTCAGACACAAGTGCAGAACAAATGAATCTATGCTTCACTGCACAACACTTGAAAACAAACAAAGTCTGTATCACAGGTGCGCAAGATTGTTCATATGGCAATAGCATTCAATGTGAACTGAATGGCGCACTGTAGTGGGTATCACAGACCATGCTTAAGTTTTAAAATGTCACATTTTTACAGAAAGGAAAAAATTAAAACTGGTCAGTAGAATGTTTGATGAATTGATGACTGTATATGGTTGACTTTCGATCAACAGAATGTGTATCCACCGTGATTGTTGACACACTGTTGGCAGCGCTTTCTTATGCTGTGGATCAATTTTCTGATCAGTCTCTGGGGTATATTGTCCCACTCCTCGAAAAGATAGCGTCTTGGGTCTTCATAGTTTGACTGAGGACCCATCCTCTGGTATACATTGCGCTTGAGATGGCTCCCCAGGTGTTCAATAGGATTAAGGTCAGGGGAGCAAGCTGGCCAATCCATTGCATCCAGACGTTCCCTGGCCAAGAATTCACTCACTTCAGCCGCAACATGAGGCCTTGCTTTGTCCTGCATGAGGATAAAATTTTCGCCAATGGCACTAGCATATGGCACAGCATGCAGTTGCAGGATCTCTGTGACATAACGTGTGGCAGTCATGGTACCATTCAGGACAAGGTCTGTCTTCCTATGGCTCTTGCCCTGTCCACTTCCGATAACCGTTGCATGATGTTTTGACCACAGATGGACAAATCCATACCCGACCCGGGGTCCCCATGCTTTTATACCCATGCTTAGCTCAGTTTCTGTCCATATCACACAGGTAAAGTTCACTAAAACAATGACCCAGTGTGCCCAAACAAGGACAGGATACCTCACTGAAACCACCCCATTCAAAGTACTAGCCTTTTTGCAAAGTGTGGTTTCTGACTTTGTCTTAAACTTAGCACATATGCAGTCAAGCATGCACTTTCAATTTGCTGGTCTCGATACATGTTGCACCCGAGGGATTATTCTACACATACATGTAAATACTTGTCAGAAACTAACCAAATATGAAACATATATCAAATTATAAAAGCGGAGACTTATTTTTTTTTGGTTGAGTTTATATCAAAGGGTTTTCCGCAGGTAACTACTCACAACATGTTTCAGAGCCTGTACCCCTACCTGTCTCTCTTTGAGCAGCGGCTCCTCATCTGAGCTAAATTTTCAGCAAATGCAACACAGTTAATAATGAACGAATATGAGCGTGGCAAAGGATGAATTATCTAAGCGACTGGCGCTTTGCTGATAAATGCAAAGATTTGTAAAACAAACCCCAATTTATCACTTTGTCATTCCTGCGAGCCGTTGTGGATATGGTCCCCGCTGATTTCAATGGTCCAGAGAACATACTGCCCTAGTTTACGGGTGCAGTGAGTAGCTCGTTGTGTAGAATTTTGAATGTGAAAACTTTGGTTCCATTAAAAGTAACGATTGGCACAATTTGTTGCGAGAATGTGCTTAAATGAGCTGGGACCTGGGGTTGTTCGGTATACACAAGGGGCGGAAATCTTTTTCCCAAAAGCGTATTAAAGTACAATGCGTTTTGGACAATCCTAAACAATGTGTGTCAGCCAAAAGGATGTTGATTTATCATCTGGTAGAGTATTTTTCGTTGATCGCTGTTTTGGCACAATATTATAATATCTTTTTTTTCAAAATGGCAGAGAATAAAATGGACTACACATAGAAGGAATAAAGTTAAAGCAACCTTCTTGCAATTACCAAATACAATTTCTGCATGGCACTCCTGTATTGGTGGAGTGAAAGGATACACTTGATTGCCCGGCTACCGCTGGTTGTATCTCCTGTATCTTTCCATTTGCACCATACGGAAGAGCCATGCAGAATTTACGACCAGGTACTCACACTCTTGTAATTTTAATATTGTACATGTACTTGCAGTGGTCGTAAAAGATAGCGAAGTGGAATCAATTACTGCACGGAAAGGATACATACATATAAATGGCTTCCATGTGACGTTATGTATTTTACTGTGACTATCATTTCTTGCTTGCAATGTGATATCAGAATAAATCAGACCTAACATGCGGGGCATCTTGAATACACCCATGCACAGCAGCATGTCTAATGCTGGAAAACATAAAAGATAATCTATTCAATAAATAACCATTGGTTATTTATACTTTGTCACTTCTTTATAATCATGTATATGTGCAGAGTTTTCTTGGAGGTCATTAGCTATGCTGGAAATGCGTATGTGCACGATTGTATAAAACTAATGAATCCGACTTGCACCAAACTAGACAAGAAATACACATGTTTGCCATCACAGGGAACGCAAGGTTATCACCACAACAATTGGCAATGTAAGAATTCAGCTTTTAAGCCTAACCAGGGTTCATATGGCCTGCCACTGGATATCACCACAACAATTGGCAATGTAAGAATTCAGCTTTTAAGCCTAACCAGGGTTCATATGGCCTGCCACTGGATATAAAGAATGTTTGTTGTAACTTCCATCAACACCACAGGTACTCCCGCAGCGTACTGCTTCATCCACACTTTAAAGCTAGGACTTAATTGGTTTTGTTTGTTTTAGACTCGAAATACAATTTAGTTTGCACACATTCTATATCTATATCCATATCATAGATAGATAGATAAACAGACAGGCAGGCAGACAGACAGACAGACAGACAGACAGACAGACAGGCAGACAGACAGACAGACAGACAGACAGACAGATAGATAGATAGATAGATAGATAGATAGATAGATAGATAGATAGATAGATAACTACATCACGTGACATTATAGCCTGATTCTTGTCTGTCCTAAATCTGAAAAATTTCAAACTTCTTTGTCCAATATTGTTCAAACCTGATCGGAAGGTGGACATCTCTCAAGTTTGTTCACCTGCTTGTACTTCAATTTTTCACATATCTTTTGATCTGATGTGGGACAAATTTGAATTTGTTCAATGGGCCATTTATTCCTGTAGTGCGTTTTTATTCTTTTTTTTGTTTGCCTTTTCCGGAGATGTTTTGTCAATATTTCCTTGTAAGATGACCAATTTTGCAAGAATACAGTTCTAGGTTACTCACAACATGGGGCCTCTATTATTTCATATTCGATATTTTAGTAATAGAATTGATTGTATCTCCGTTACCATAATATATTTTATCCCCCTAAGTTTAAAAGTGGCTTGATGCTAGACCATTAACAGGTGATGGGCCATAATTTTTTGAAATAATAATGATAATAATAATAATAATAATAATGATGATGATGATGATGATGATGATGATGATGATGATGATGATGATGATGATTATGATGATGATAATCCCATATTACAGATTAGTGTACCACTGCTACTAAGATCTATGCCCACTGGCAGTTTTTCTCTCTCTCTCACTCTCCTTCTCTCTCTCTCTCTCTCTCTCTCTCTCTCTCTCTCTCTCTCTCTCTCTCTCTCTCTCTCTCTCTCTCTCTCTCTTGCTCTCCATCTTCCACAGGATCATCCACCCAAATGACGTCTCACAAACCTCGAAATTTTTGAGACTGTAACATATTGCAAGCACTTCATCAGCTGAGCCCTAAAGAATGATTCTTGCCACTATGGTTGCTAATATAGTTGTTTGCCTGTCAGCAATATTGATCCTTTAATTGCCATCTTATACCGTGAATTCGGTGATAAGTCATAAAGAAATCGATGGTGGTACATTCATTTTCTGTCTTAAAATACGCAAACAACTTTTGTGAACGTCAAGCTATCTAGATTTTTTTTTAAAAGATGCGCGGGTCATGCTGATGTGATATAAATTTCACAGCACTTGTAGTCGTCCGTCCAGGAAGAGAGCAATGTCCATTAACTTGGCTTTGCCTCGACAAGAACACTGCTCTGTTTCTGGAGGGACTCGTACAAGATCACACTGTATTGGACAGTTACTTACCAAATAACTACTACTTCTTTACCACAAACATTTTTTCAGTGATTTTGACTTTAGCTGTCTACACCTTTTTTATGTACGCAATTTTAATAAATTTAATCCACAAAGCAGGAAAGAAAATATACAATAAAACTGTTTTGCCTTTGTTTCATGTAGCTTCAATGTAACCGATACCAAAGAATTTATCCTGCTTAAGGTCGATGCCGTACTCCATGCTATCTCTCTGGCAGGAAAAAGTATATAATGAAAAATAAGTTGATGTAAGTATGTCTGCCTGGGTGTATGTATGAATGTATGTATGTATGGTGGACCTTCACATAAAGACTACCTTGTTGATGAAACCATCTTAAAAACAGACAGTCACCCGTACAAGGAAACTGTTCATATTGCACTAAGCACGCATTTTCTTTTCTGTTTGGAAAAAAGTGATAATAGACTCAGAATTAAGAGCATCTCTAAAAAGCATCTTTAGGTTCCATAACATTTCTACATGTTTTGAGTGGTTGCCCGCTGAAGATCCTTTAATATTTCTGGGCTAATACAGCTTATGTCAAAATTCTACAGAACGTGTGCAATGTGGAAAATAGGACTTCCATATTTATATAGGTTAGGCAGTGACAGGTTAGCTTATGGAGTGTAAAGAGTTTGGAGTGCGGAATAGGGTAATGACTACCAGGAAGTTGTTCTGGACAAAAGGACACAAATGCAATTATATGTGATCCCAAGAGTATATTTTCAGTATACACAAGTTTTAATATATATATATATATATATATATATATATATATATATATATATATATATATATATATATATATACATATATGTGTGTTTGTATATATATACATACATACATATATATATATATATATATATATATATACACATATATGTGTGTTTGTATATATATACATACATACATATATATATATATATATATATATATATATATATATATATATATATATATATATATATGAGTAATGTAATCTTATTCCTTGTGACCTTTCGAAAGGATGCAATCTGTAAAGAATGTAAAGGAATGACACATTTATATGCCTATACTGCATTTATAATAGCGTTGATATGTGACATAATGATGTGTATATACTAAAACTTTGCGAAAAGAGAAAAATGCAAGCTATAAGCTAAAGACTGGGCAAAATCCATTTCAAATTGATACACAAGTAAACCAAACGTTTTACAATGGACATTGAAAACAAATAATATGATTAACAGATGTAAAAATGTGGACAGTATGGATTAGTTTGTGCAAAAGTTGTTTATTTGGACGATTTAGTATATCTTGGAAGCAATACTTTTATTTCCTAACATTTCGGGTTTCCAGCTAATTAGGTCTGTAGATTAAACACGAGTAATCACAATAGTCATCGCATATGCGCCACGATTTTACGCCTATGACACACGTTTAATTTGACTGTGATATTTAATCATGGTCTTGAAAGATTGGGGTAATGCACATGCACATCGTTTTTTTTGTTATATTTTACTCCCATGCTGATTTCAAGCACTATCCAGAGATCAAAGTAGTGCCATACAGAGTGTTTTTGTGTCGATATCTTGCGAAATATGTCCGTTTATAAATATTTTGCATAGGTGAGTATTTTGGCCCATAGTGGACGAAAGGAAACATAAGAATGGACAAACGGGTTGGCAAGAGATGGGACTGAAAGTAAAAGCACTATTATATATTCTTGATGGAAAGACCTGTATTCTTTTTTATGTCCTGTTAGCATTATCAACGCAAAACAAGCAAGTAACAAGCTTTCCATGCATATAAAACATAACCTCATACACAGTGTGTAATTAACATTTGTTCGTCCACTCTTTTTGCGTGATAAATGCAATGCTCTGTATATCAATACTTGGCTGCTGAAAATGCCAATACAAAACCCTAAAGTGAGAATTGAATAGGTGATTCGTACTATTTGCCAGAGTAGGCGGTGTGATACAAATATAATTGGGATACATAGACCCTGTACGGTTTTCGAATCAATATCTCTACACTCTCCTCTTGCTATAAGCAAAATGCACAAACTACAGATAAAAGAGACCAGAGCACTCAGTACACTTACCACAAGAAATGTATCGTTATTTGGAAGCCTAACCCTGAAAACTAGATTTACGATGATGAAATGATGTGCGTTCATAACTGCAAAGATAGCAAAGGAATATACATGAGAGAAAAAGAAAACAGCTTTGGCTACCTGACACTGGAGGCTATCCTGCCAAGTTGTGATATGTTTAAAAAAATTGTCATGATAGGTCATATCAGCTACTGCAACAATCAAAATATAAGCTCCCATGCAAGTATCCGCAAATGCTAAAGCTAAATTAAGCAGCGATCGTATGTTTTTAAATGTATAAAAGTTATGGAACATTGAAATGGCATTAGATAAAATTGTCAAAGTGCCTAGGGACCAGAAATATATCCGATAGGCTGTAGAGAACAGCAAATAATGACACGAAAATATATATGGGACTGAAGAGCAGTTTGCTACTGTATCACTAGACCTGATACAACAGGTTCTGAAGTCATCAGCGATGACAGTTACTAAATTTACAACATCGTTAAATATACTCATGTCCATATTACAAATGCTGTTGCCAGAAATATCTAAAACCTGTAAGTGCTGAATCCCTGAAAACACCATCCGGTCTAAAATACTGATTGAATTTTTTGAAACATTTAAAATATTTATACTTTTCAGAGTTTCAAAAGCCCTTCCATATATGTTTTCAATTCCCAATTCCATCAACATCAATCCCTCAAGTGCATCACACATAGAAAATGACAAAGCATGAATATGGCTTATTCGATTTCCAAACAACACAATTTCTTGTAACAAATGCAGCCCTTCAAATGTATATGTTGATATCATGGTAAGCAGATTAACACTTAAATTCAGATTTTTTATTTCGGGAAAGCGGGCAAATGCTTTTGGGGTTAAGCGCTTTAATTGATTTCTTGAAATATCCAGTTTATACATGAACAGAAAGTTTCGTGATCCTCTTTGCCATTTTGGAAATACATTGCCTCTCAACACTATGACTCTTATGTGGCTAGTTATAAATGGGAAGGAAGTGAACCTCTGATCAACACATTGGAAAGCATAGCCCCGACAAATACAGTTAGGCAGACATTCACTTCGGTCACACAGGTCTTCATCATCGTTTGACTTATGACAGTGAATGCGGCCATCGCAACGGTCATCAGGGTGCAAACAGGGCCTTTCTCCCTTGCATCGGAATAAAAACTCACAATTTAACTGGGCACAATTTAACTCTTCAGTTCCTGCTGGACAATCATTTCGCCCGTTGCACACCATATTGAATGGTATACAATAAGCTTTAGGGCATTTAAATTTCCTTGAGCATTCAAAATTCTTGCAGTGAGAGAGATGCTGCCCGTTGGAACACTCTAGCAACTGACCATTGTCGCTTAATTGATATAAACACGCTGATGATAAATGATAACAGCTTTTTTCTGCAGTTACCTCACATGGTAACCAGTTCAAGTCATCACAGATGGAGGTGTTAAACCTATCTATTGAGTTGTATCCTTTGCCTCGTTGTACGGGATGTGGGTTGAGAGAATTGTATGAAAGAGCACAGCTCATTTCATCGGTATAATCAACACAGTCAACAAATGAGTCACATTTTTTAGATGCTGGAATACAACCACCTGATGTGCATTGGTAATACAAAAGCCCACAAGTACAGTTGTTTGGATGGCAGTGTGAACGGCAAAATGACAAATTGGAAGTAAGATTACGGTACGGTTTACCAATATTACATAAACTAATGCATTCATTTTCATCCTCGCCATCCTTGCAGGAAATAAGGCCATCACAAACATATAGATCTAGGATGCACTGGTGATTTGCGCACATGTATTCCCCAGATCTACAGGATCGGAATGGCTCTTCAATTTCTATTTCACAGAATGTCAAAACATTATTGTCTGTAGCATGGTAATAATAATTTACTTTCCTTACTGAAAACTTGATATGTCCAAGATATTCAGGATAACCATGTGCCTGAAGAACCGATTCATAAAGACCCATCTGGCAGTCTCTACATTCATATATTGGAATCAGTGTTACTTGAATAAAGAGGCACAATGATGGTTCGTTATCTTTTGATAAGGCAAAAAAGATTGGCTCCCTCACAGATAGACGAACCATGTCTAATATGGGCAAAATACTGTAAACAGCCCTCGTGGTTTTGAGGAAACGTAATAATTTGTCAAATTGTAAATTACGATAATAGTAATCATTTGTGTACTCATTAGCCATGTTCAATACGTTTTTATTTGAAAGGTTATCAGCAATATCCATTGACATAATTCTAGCAGCAAATTTTGAACATGTTGCATTGATAGATCTGCAATCTCTGTTCCATTTTCGAAAATAATGAAGCAGGAAGCATCTTCCTTTGGTATAGAACCAGTGGGGAGGGCATTCCAGTTGCCTCTTTAGGTGTAAATGATCTTGCAGCGAATACTGTTTTGGTTCCTCACAAATCGCCACAGCCCGATGGAAACCTTTAAAGCAAGGGACAGTTATCCAATTAAGCATTTGTCCAGCTTCAACATAAACACTAGCCGTGCACCCCATATCATTTTCCCAGATTGGCTGTTTCTTTGCTAGTGTATGCTGTGGAGTCGAAAAAAGTGTTCTCCTCTGGAATGCACTTAATCGACTTAACTGTATCAAATAACTCTTGTTTTGAACAGGCATCCAACTTGTAATAGTTAAAGGGCTTCCATCAATCCACATTGGGACGCAATGCTGGCGGATGAATGAGTGAGCCATTAGTTTTGATAATATGTGAAACATATTGTAGATGGATCACGTGCACATTTCTCTCTCTCTCTGTGTCTCTGTCTCTGTCTCTGTCTCTCTCTCTCTCCCTCTCTCTCTCTCTCTCTCTCTCTCTCTCTCTATATATATATATATATAAAACGAAGAGTTACTCAAATTTAATGAATCGTGTTCACGTAGTTGGAGGCCCCTTTTAAACTTGCCTTTATTTTTACAGTTTTAACCTTTCTGGCATCTTTTGTGTACATTTAATTTTCGGGAAACGCATCTTTTGCAGAGATTAGTCTTTTATTTATATTTATTTATTTATTTATTTATTTATTTATTTATTTATTCATTCATTCATTCATTCATTCATTCATTCATTTATTCATTTATTTATTCATTCATTCATTCATTTATTTATTTATTTATTTATTTACTTATTTATTTATTTATTTGTTTATTTATTTATTCATTTATTTATTCATTCATTCATTCATTTATTTATTTATTTATTTATTTATTTGCTTGCTTTTCCCTTTTTATTTGTTTTCGTGATATCACCTGAGAAAGTGGGAAACATTAATTTAAGTATTATATATATATATATATATATATATATATATATATATATATATATATATATATATATATATATATATATATTTATTTATTTTACTTCAAACATGTTGGGATGATTAAAAGGTGATCTGTGCTGAGTATGATCAGAGTCAAACAGTTTTCCGATATTCAAATTTTCGTTTTTTAAAAGCTCGTAAAAATAATTCTTCCCCAAGACCATTCAGTTTATTTCTGCAAAAGTTAAACAGAGCAACAGTTTGAAAATCCCCGAAGACATTTTTGGCTTTTTGCTACCACAGTATACTAGATTCTTTTGTAGCTTGGCTTATTTTCTACTGAGTTTGTTAACTACATGGTGCTTCTTGTATTTTGTGATTTGCAATGAAATTTGGAGATTATGAATTATGGGGAAGGGTACATGAGCGTGGTAGCATTATTGTTGCAGTGGTATCCAAATATGAATTATTGACTTATCGACTCACATCCTGAATCATTTAATTTCGATTCACCCATTTTCATAAAAAGAACTTACTATCGTGTTCTTGTTCATATATGCTGCTACGATATAATTATTATGCAGGTGTGTTTTGACAAGTGGTGTTTACTACGAGGACAAGTTACGAGCTTTGTATGTGAATATTCACTCAAACTTTACTGAACATGTCAAACTGCTACATATGATTCGGTATTAGCGGTACACATACTTGCCATCCCATCGTAGGTTTACAGTCTCAGACGTATCTGCTCGTATTCTGAGACACATTGGCTCATCTACTTTTGTTATCTGAAATTCTAACCAGTCATGTGACTACTCATGCGATCGCCTATATTGTGTCTGGACGTACGTTGTGCACATCACGACTGTGACACGTTGGTGGTCACTGCAATGTCTTCGAACACTGTTTATATAATGGTTTCATTTTCATTCTACCTCGTATTCACGATGTGAATTTAGATGGCTCAGTATGAGCATTATATTTCGAAGTGACCAAACTAAATTTAAATTCGCCGCCTTCTTAACTTTCGTGCTGAGACTCTTTTACTGAAATGATAAAGTCTAATTTAAGTGATATTCATGTTTATATATAGTCTTGCCACGATCCTCAATTAGTATGTGTATATTGTTGTTTTCCAATTGGGGAATACGGACAAATGAATATTTTGTCTTATTATAAATGGCATTATTGTTGTATGTTATACCTTTCGGTCATTGTTATAAAGTTCTCATTTTGATTTATGTCCAGGTATAGCTCAGATTTTTCTCATTGACATTGTGCAAACCATCTTTTCAGTTATTTTTGCAACTTCGTCTTTCCTCTTGTCTGCATTTTTTGTTACATGCTATATTACCATGTCACCCTGAAGTTATTCATAAAACAGCTAACTTTTGTCACTCCGGCTAGAGTTTACAACAAATGACACATTGGAAACAAGTCTATGGTGTTGTGTAGTTCTTATACTATCCGTTGGCTCTGTTGGTATTGATGTGCAAAAATATCCCTTCCCGCTGTTTTTTTCTGTCTAAAACCCATTTTGTTGTTCTACTACACGCTCTTCCTCTTATCACTCGACATTTACGCGAACCCTGGTTCCACCTTTAACTCAAACAAACATCTGAAGTTGAAGTTGTTTCATTCAAACGTTTGTTGTGAACAAAATGCCGGAAAACTTGACGAAAATCTTGTCTAACACCTGGCTAGATGACCATTGCCCTGATCAGCTCCTTCTCAATTGTGACTTCCAGCCTCCTTTTGGTACAGACCACACAAGGGGGAGATACAACGGGGTCCTAATGTTTATTCACTTTTTGTCTACCATGCGTAAGACCCCTCTATCTTGAAAGCACAGATTGAACTTTTGAATCAGCGCTGGAAGGTATTATTTGGTTACTACTATCGTCCACCTTGCCAGTCTGCAGAAATCCGTGACGTTTTTCTCAGGCCATTCGCCACTTTCATTTCCTCGGTCATTGAATGCAACCCTCACATCTTAATAGTAACTGGCGATTTCAACGACAGGTGCTCTAATTGGAGCTCCCAACGTGAAGACAGCGATTAACTTTATCTTAATTCAACTTTGTGAATTTGTACAACCCGTTCTAACTTATAGATGAATCCAATATCTTTTGTCCTTCCTCTTTTTCCCTTTACATGGACAATCCTTTTAACAGATCAGAATTGGGCTTCAATAGAGCTAATTTGTGTGACGTCAATGCTGCCCTTCTACAGCCCTTTGGGACAGTGGCCATCGTGATTATTTTATAGTGAAGATATGGTCCGCGTTGAGGCATACCTTAAATCATGTCTAAAATTATCCAGATCAAAACCTGGAAATAATTTTGTTTTAACAGTCTAAAAATATGAATAGAGCATTTAAACTGTCAAACTACCAGGAAGGATGGATATTCTTCCAGTGGTTAAGTAGACAGTAAACCAATTTAAGCATGCAACCTTGCAGATTTGAACTTTAAAAGACAAAACCTGTATGTACTTCTTCGCTTCAAGTATTTTGTCTTCAGTAAATAGTAAAAATAGACGTTCATCGTGAATGGAATTTTATACTGGCTATTTTTTTTTATGCAGCGTTGTTAATCTTGAATAATGATACACAAAAAATCTCACCATTTCTTTGCGCAGCCCTATAAAAATGAATGAGGATTCACGCAATTGATAAAAGACTGATATCTCAGAGGCAAATATTACCAGAAATTTTAACAGTTCAAATTCCACAAGTTCATTTACAATAATAAGTTGACTTCCAACCGTCTTGCACTCGTTTTGAGCATGAAGCCAACTTAGCTTATGGTACTTTTTGGTGACCCAATATGTAAATTCTACGAAACGGGCCCTACCATATGTATCCATGCCAGCAATTTTATGTGATTCTTTATATACAAGTAAACTGGTATGCAGTTTAGGAGCATGTGAAAGATTTATTGTAATGTTTGTTTCACAGTGAATGGTGTCCGAGTTAAGGCGCTTTAACGAAATACGATAACTTATTGGATAATCCACTTGTTCATGCATACGAAAATCTAAACTGTATTTTTCTGAAGCTTGGATTTTCCATGTTAATGAGGAAACATTATTACCTTTTCTGCAAGGATTAGGTAACATTTCGGTTTTATTTTCAGCAGGATTGTCTTTCATTGCTAGATGCAACTCCGTCTTGTTTAATTTATCACATGTCTGGACATGTTTGTTGACATGATGTCTTGTTTTATCATAGCAGCTATCAACTTTCAACAAATATCTAAGCGGGCAGTTTTCTTCTAAGATTAGAAATATGCTTCCGACATAAGCTAAATCAGAGCCCACGTTAACATTGCAGCTGTGAAGAGTGAAAGTAAACTCTCTACGTAGGACTGCAGTCATAAAAAGTGCCTTTAGGCAAGCGAATGTGTGACGAAACACATGGAGGTTATATGCATCTTCTCTTATTTTATGATATATACATATATCAGATGGTCCAATAAGAAAGGCAGCCTGGAAAATGAATTCAAGACATGTGGCTGCGTAATTAACTATCTCTGGATAGGAGATGTGCACCGAATGTACTCCCTTCAATAAAAGCAAATCATACCTCACGTTATAACCTCGTATATGTATATTTGTCAAAGAACATACATGATCAGAGGGTGGACTGTTAACATTTGTGCTAATCTGTATTTTTGCATTTAAAATGGCCACTTTTATATGGTATCTGCTGATTGAAGAAGCCCAAAGCATTGGATGATGAGTGAACGAAATGCACTTTCTACTTTTGCTGGATATTACTGTAAACGGCATGGTACCTCTTCGATGCAATATGTGACTTGAAATCGTGACATGTTCAGGTACCACGCTGCTTGTGGACCAAAAATTTGAGATCCCTTGACATAAACAAGCAGTCACACTTATGCAAAGATGAAATGAACACTGGGAAGGCAAAACATATATGACTATATATAAGTTTTTAAAAGTTGAAATATAAGGTATTTCTGTGTTTGTAGGTTGAAATACAACATGAGAAGCGTTGCAAAACGGTCCTAATCCATTTTTCAAGGATGGAACAGCATGATAAACTGCATATCCAGCACATGTGCAGCTTGATGAAGTTACATCGGTTGTGACTGAAGAGACAGTTGCATTAACATAAGAACCAAGGAAAGCTGTGTATATTACTACGAAAACAACGTATTTCTTAAACACTAAGCTGTCAAGTCGGTCAGTGCAACAAGAAACATTTACAGCATTGATTCTATGCATATGGAGCTTTGTTTTATATGAGGAATGAAATTCAGATAGTATGACGGACAGACTTATAATGATTTCACCCTGCATGACCACATTTTTCTGCCAAAACGTAAATGCTGCCCAAAAGGCACTAGTTACCAATATGTTGTAAAAGTTGCTTAACAAGGAAACCTTTTTAGAGGCTTTTGTAGCCCCATTATGTAAGACAAGAGTGTCGTGAGCTATTATTTGAACATCAGGATCTGCATCAAGGTGTCCTGTGGTGGCTACAATAAATCTGAAGGCAGTGTTAGCTCTTGTTACCCATGTATATTTAATTGGGATATTATTAAATCTCAGTGCCAGACAATATGGATACAGTCGAACCGTGTTTTCTGAGTTGTAATGATTCTGAATGACCCTCGTTGCAAAGGAATTATTCACCCATTGGTAAACAACTGACATAGTAGCATATACAACACGAAGCCCTAGATTGTGTACGAGGCTTATACTGAGTAGATTTTTCCCAGATGTAAATGCAAAATGTTTGAAAATGCCACACAGCCTTATTGGCCATGCATACTTATCAATATTTACATCATGTATAATAATATAATGCAAACGACATGAATTAGTCACATAAAGTATGTCAAAATGGGTAAATAAAAGTTGAATCAAATGAAGAAATGGTGCATTTAATAACCAAAATGTGACAGAAGGATGCAGCCGACTTTCATATCTAATGTTCCCACAATGATGAGTCAGAAATCGAATTTTATTTAAGGTTACATTTATATTTAATGGAAGTGAAAACTCTTTCAAACATGGTCGAAAAAATGAAATTATACAAATGTCAATGGATGCACGATCATGTTGCAGCAATGTGTTTGTCCTGCTTAAACAGAACCAAACAGCCTCGCTTAGGAACTGTATATATCCGTGTTTTTTACTAGTAGGTGAGTGTTGGCTGTAAAATATACCATACGAAAATTTAGCAAAGTGGTACGTTCCATAAAATTTAATACACAAGGTGTGAGATACTGATATAAATACACTTCCTTCAAAGTAAACTCCTTCAAAGTCTACTGATGCGTCAATTTCTTCCAATTGAAATACAACATACTTGCAGCGGTCTAAAACTCGGAAACAACAAAAACGGTCGTGACACGAAAAAATATCTACCACAACTCTCCATTTGCTGCCCCATGAAGAACTGAATCTCAATAATGTGTATGTTTGAAAATTATAGTAAAATAAGACCCCATGAGGAACACTTATAGTTATAGTGTCTAAATACTGGTCGATACCCCCATATTTTTTAATTCTTCTATACGATCCCACGGAATGACTGTGTAAACAAAGCAAAAATTGTGCCATTACAGAGGTATAACAGCTGTGGTACTTGCTCACATTTAAACAGAACTGTGCAGCAAATGATTCAAAACGGTACTCCGTGCCTTGCCTCAATGAGGTTCCTGACCATGTATCTGATGATTTGAACATATTTAAACAATTACCGAAGAGCGCACGTTAAAAAAGTGGTAGCGTTGGTGAAGTTTTATCACATCTGAAATAATCAAGAGCAAGTTAAATCTTGCATCAAGGTAAGTATCTAGGCCAAAACGAATGCATCGATAATGGTCTACATCTTAGACAAAAAAACAAAAAAAAAAAAAACAAAAAAAAAAAAACAATGGCATTAACTTAATGTCCCTATTTTCCATATGACCCTAATTTTTGACTTGTTATACGTATCAAGAACATGGAAAGCTATGCGACATTGCACAACACGAGTAAATATCTACGTGTTTGTCACAGGTTTGAACAAAATATATGCAATACAACAGCATTGATTGTGTAAAGAGTCGACTCCGTAGGGCTATCACAGCGTGCGTTTGATAAAACAATTGTCACCATTTCTATTTTGCTGTTTGTTTTGTTTTTGACATGCATCTAAAGTTTGCTTTGGCGCTATATATCAGGATTTTTTTCTTTGGCTGGAGAACATTTGGATGGCTTTCAGTCCACTGGTTGTGGGTCATACTATACTTGTTCACAAACTGCTGGGAGTACTTTCCTTTCCTGTTGATCAACGTTCTGATCAGCCTCCGGAGTACACTGCATGTTTTTTATAGGTTCAGAACAACACGGAAGGTGTGACCCTGTTGCTCCTTTTTGTAAACATCATTAAATGAGAGCGCACTTCACTCAAACCCACTTTTCCCATGATTCATATTTCTTTGCTCCAATCTGAGATATATGGACACGTAAAAGTGTGAAAGTCACGACTCAAAGCGCTGTCGAGATGTGTATGACCATCTGCATCAGAAATCGGCGACCTACCTAAGAAAACAGGCCGGTGATGGGTTTACCGGGTTTCATATATACAATAACAGATAGTGTTTTGATGACATTCAATAACACTCGCTATAGCTTGCCCCATTGATGTATTCAAGAGAGATTGGTGTTCAGGTGGCGTGAAGATTAAACAGGATTATTGACCATTTCGAAGAGGCTTCCATCCCGGATTATAGATGGAGCGAGCAGTATTCTGGAGAAGGATGGGGCCAATGTTGTCAGGTCCTTCTGCAGAAGTTACTATTAGAGACAGTAATACTGTCAAAACATCATCTTCATCTATCGTGATTTCAGTTAGTGACTAAAATCAGGCATTGGAGGGGATTCAATGTGGGAAAACGGTGTCCATTGACAAAATACGCAGTGAAAATGTCACAATTTTCTTACATTGCTAGATATAAGTTGGTCGTTTTCAGTAATTGGAGGAATATCCTGGTGGCTTTCAGATCCCAAGACAGACTTAAACTAAGTAAAGTTACATTTCTGATCAAATATTATCCTACAGTTATTTATTTCATTTAAAATTGTTTCATGTTATATTACCTAACCATAAAAATGTGGAATCAGTCTTTTCCACATTGAAAGACATCTTTCCACATAAGACCATTTCGGAACTGTATTTGAGGTTGTGCTTACATTTTGGCATAATTGGCTAAAAGGTACATTCAGCAAACAGCAAACTTGTTCTTTTGTAAACTAGAGGGATAAACTTTTCCTTTTTGGAATTACTGAGCCATTTAGTAAATAAACGAATAAATAAATAAATAAATGAATGAATGAATGAATGAATGAATAAATAAATAAATAAATAGATAGATAGATAGATAGATAGACAAATAAATAAATAAATAAAGAAGTATAAATAGATAAATAAATAAATAAATAAATGAATGAATGAATGAATGAATGAATGAATGAATGAATGAATGAATCAATGAATAGTGATAACTGCAAGGCCAAAATAGACGATTTACGACATATTGTATCACTGTCAAACAGAATATTCATTACGATAGACAAATATTGCGTCTGTAGACAGTACTTGTGACCCAGAAATTTTACAAGAACTTTGGCAAGAATATTTGCGTAGAAAGCGAGATGTTCACGAAAAAATCAAAACCATTAAAGTCCAAAATAAAATAAAAGTTATCTCTTTAAATTCTAGAAAAGGAACGAAAAACACGTTCATATTGGCGAATGCTGAAACGTTTGAATGGAAATAATGGACATCCCCTAAAAATCTGCGACCCTAGTGACAAAAGCAAAATTATTAACGATCCGAAGAGAATCAGTGAAATATTAGGTACATATTGGAAAAATTTGGGAAATTCCGGGTCACCGACAGGTGATAAAGACCTAAACAATACTTTGATGGAACATCTTTCTTGTGACGGAGATAAAGTAGACATGTTTGGCCTCACAGATATAGTAATAGATGAAAATACTACCTGGAATGCCATTAGCAAACTAAAGAACGGTAAAGCCTGTGGTATCGATAATATACCAAACGAATTTTTAAAGCATGGCGGAGAGGCAATTGTTAACTCACTTACGAAAATATTTAAGCTATGTAAAATACTAGAAAGCTTCCCAGACGATTGGTCAAAAGGTTATATTAAACCAATATATAAAGACGGTAAGCCAGAGCTACTCAGCAATTATAGAGGAATTACAATTACTTCTAATGTGTGTAAAGTGTTTGCATCCATGCTTGAAACACAAATGATGTCTTTCTATGAGGAACAGGAAACCTTTGGTGAACTGCAAGGTGCATATAGACAAGGTCGTAGGTTAGAAGATCACTACTTTAGTCTCAAAAGTCTATGTAGTTTAAGAAAGGACAGAAAAGAAAAAACATGGTTAGCATTTATTGATATCAGCAAAGCTTTTGATACGGTAAACAGAAATCGGATGATGTGCGAACTGTGGAATAGTGGAATTCAATGTAAAACATGGCGATTAGTACATAGATTGTACGAGAAGGTGGAAAACAAAGTTATATTTGGTCCTTTTGAAAGTAATTGGTACGAAAGTGTTAATGGTGTGAAACAAGGATGCATTCTATCACCCACGCCATTTTCTGTTGTCATGAATGATCTGCTCTTTATGCTTAATGAGCAGAGGTTAGGAATAACCTATCATGATGAACTTATTCCCGCCTTACTTTATGCAGATGACATTGTTCTGATGGCAAATGATGATAAACAACTACAGAAAATGATTAATATTGCACATAGATTCGCTATAAAATGGGGAATGAAATTTAATGACACAAAATCAAAAGTTATGGTAATAGGTAAAAAAAATGAATATGACAAGGAAATGGTTTTTGGGAACGTTGATACTTGAAGAATGCACTATGTATAAATATTTAGGTATTATATTTGCCCAGTCATTACAAGACTCTCCACACATAAAGCAACACTTGAAAGGTAAACTTAGTCGCTTAAATGGATATATATGTAGTATTCTCTAATCGCACGACAATATAAATAGAGTAACGTTTGGTGACAATCTCTGGAAAAGCCTAATAATGCCTTCACTCTCACATGGCAGTGCAGTATGGTTTAACAATACAAAGGAAAGCACAAGTATTGTAAGATCATTCCAGTACACGGTGGCACGAGCTATTCTACAAGTAAGAGGTACCCCTGCAATGGTGGCAACACTAGGGGAATTTGGCTGGCTACCACTGATAACCATCTTGAATAAACAGAGAGTAAAATATTATCATCATGTAAAGTATAACATTCCAGCAAACAGACTGTGTAAACGAGTACTTTGTGACTTAGAAACAAATTTTCACTCCGGTCATAAATCTTGCTGGCCATACATGTCACAGATATCCACAATCTTGTCCGAGGCTGGATTAGATAATGTAAATTGCAGAGATACTGGTGACTGGATCTATCCTTTTTGTAAGTTGTCCACGCAAAACTACGTATATGACATTTTTAAAGATATCAATGAAATGTCCTCCTTGTCATACTACAAATTGATTAAGTATTCCACGCTTAGGGAGAGATACATGTTCCAGGTAAATGACTTCAAGGGCACTAGACTAAAATTTATGGCTAGAACCGGATGTCTAGGATTGGAAGAAACATTACAGAGATGGAACTTGTCCAACGGAATTTGTAAACTATGTAATCAAGGTATAGAAGATTTATTTCATTTCACTTTCACATGTGAACACTCCAAGGAATTAAGAATTAAGATTTGGCGAAATTTGGAAAAATGCCTGTTGGAACATTGTTATACCCATGTATGGGAACATTTTACTCGCTCTTCCTTAACTACGAAATTTACGCTACTGTTTGGAATATCATTCAATTATGACCATGCTGTTAATGAAATATATTGACAGTGCTTGTAAAACTTTCCTAAAAGAAGCATGGCGTTGCCGTATGGTAGCTCTTGAAGGTGCTGGCTGTGACAATTCTGTGTAGATTCTTAAAAAAATTAACTGTGATATATAAGCTAATGTGTGTATGTGTGTATGTATGTATGTGTATATGTGTATATGTATATATATATATATATATATATATATATATATATATATATATATATATATATATATATGTGTGTGTGTATATATGTATATGTATCTTCAACTGTGCCTGTTCACAGTAAAGAAATAGAGTTGTACAGTTCCCTGTAAGGTGCAGATTCCATAGATTTTAAATGGAGCTCCTATATTGTATGTAAGTTTTATCTATTTTGAAGTGTACTTTAATTTTATACATTGTAAATATGACGATGATAAACATTTATTTTCTACATTGTAAACCAAAAGTGCACGATGTACTTGTCCTTACGCTTTCGTGAGTTTTCTCCCAATGAGTGGTTTATCTCTAGTTTTAGCGCGGGGGACAAAATTATGATATTGATGATTGGTTACACCGGTTGAAAGCAAACTTTAAATGGGTAAGATACTTGGACGCATCATGGAATAAACCCTGTTCCATCGATGCCCCCGGTGTAAAGGGGCAGTTTTAAAAATAAAATTATTTATTTATTTATTATTTACAAACCATTGGCAGTGGGTGCGGAATTCGCGATTTGGTATTTTGAAGAGGTAGCATCCAAAATGTATGTGTGATTAGTGTTAAGGGAAGGTTAATTTGTCAAAAGAATGTAATGGACAATATATATGTATATATACATGGAGCTATGAGAAGCCTATTGATGGTTGCATGCGCATGTAAAAAGTAAATTTCAAATGGTAAATGGATGCTGTTCCACGTACGGCTCAATGCTGAACGTAGATACAGCCCTACCACACACAAATCTTTACACAAATCCTTACTTTGTAATATAGACGGCTTATTGTAATATACTTGGACGCATCATGGAATAAACCCCGTTCCATTGATGCCCCCGCTGTAAAGGGGTAGTTTTCCGAATAAATTATTATTATTATTATTATTATTATTATTATTATTATTATTATTATTATTATTATTATTATTATTATTATTATTATTATTATTATTATTATTATTATTATTATTATTGTTATTATTATTATATTATGACAGTCTAGCAAATATCATAAAAAAACAGTGAAGCAATGAATCTCTAATTTCTTGTGACTTTGCCTTCTTGGACAAAATGTGGTGATGAACTAATTCAAACTAATAAAAAAAGATATAGTAGATATCTGTAGAATGCCGCTCTGTTTTAAACGCTCCTGCTCATTATGTGAAATAAAAATCAGAGAATTCAGTGTCGCATTGCCCGCGAATCGCATAGTGTGGTAAGCCTATACACAAAAAGCCTATTGTCAAAACCTATTTTCAAGGTCAAAGGCGCTCCAAATTCTTTTGCGTGGATAAGAGTGACAGGACCGTTGAAAACACGGGTAGGTCTATTTAGAGACGGCAATTACATGTTTAAAACATCAATTCCGATATCAATATATATTATAACAATAACAATAATAATAATAATAATAATAATAATAATAATAATAATAATAATAATAATAATAATAATAATAATAATAATAATAATAATAATAATAATAATAATAATAATAATAATAATAATAATAATAATAATAATAATAATAATAATAATAACAATAGTAATAATGATAAACATATTTATTTTTCCCGGATTGCCTGGTAGGTTACATAAACTGATCTTGAGGCATAACACACACATCACTATTTACAACACAGACAGGACAGACATGTCAGTCATATTCCTAGCATTTCTTAAGATTTTGTTCGCCGACATGACTCTCAGGCAAGCTGTTCACAGGCCGAGACGACTTCATGTTGAAAATCGTCTGCTCTTACGAATGTAAACTTGCACTGCGGAGAAAATAAGTTCGTCTAACTCGACATCAAGAGCAGAACTTCCTCCAGGGATAAGCTGTAGGATATAATTTTTGTCAAATGATGGGGGGGGGGGGGGGGGGCTGATTCCAGGAGCCTCCATTAAGGAAACAATTTGTAGAAGGGTGGTTCTGATGTCGGATAAAGGATGACGACAGCAGAGGAACAAATGGTCAATTTTTTTTATTTCCGATTCCATAGGAACAAGTCGGTAATAATACATACTCGATACAAGTCATAATTTAAGGATGAATGTCCGAGGTTAGTATGGCATAAATTTGGAAAACGCTGCCCATGTACAAGGTAAGAAGGGGGACTACCTTCGAATGATTAACACTTGAGTTTGGTTTTGAATAAGAACAAGGAGGGAGATTGACGAATTTCGACTGGACGTTCATTTCACAAGTGGCTTGTCGACGGAAGAAAGGATTCTTTGAAACCTTGTGTTCTAAATTTAATTTGTTTCAGGTTATGGGAGTTTCTTAAGATACGACCAGCAGTCATTTCAGTTGATGAGGGCACTAGGTTAGACAAATACGACGGAGCATGTTTATTTTACATTGTTTTTGAACAATGACACGCTTGAAATTTTTGCTACGGATGGTCAGTGTTTCCCAACCGAGATCAGCGCGTAGACCAGCACGATTTGTGTGATGCAACGCGCATGTGCACGTCCTCGCTGCTGGATATCGGACGGGTTCTAGCATATCTAATAAGGTTTGACCACAATTGGCGAGCAAGACACAACCGTACCCAAGTATAAGACGAATCAATGACATATACACCTTACAAAAAGCATTTCTGGATAGTTTCTATTTGAATCGCTTGCGAAGTGCTCTCTTTCTACTCTCGTTATCCGTAATTTGCAGAATGTGTTCTTTCCAATTTAAATTTGAATACAGAGTCACGATGTGTATGATTGGTGCCCTTTGGCATTTTCCTTCCATTCCGCCACGAAAGTCCATGAAATGCTTTGTCTTTCCTACTGGAGAGAATAGGCGAAAGAGATTTTATTGCATTAAAAGTTACTTTCCAAAATCGAATTCCAAAGGTAGAGTCTGCGGGAGTTCTTACAATTTCTAGAAAGGAAGTGTGGTCAGCAAATAACCGCAAGTCAGTAGTGATATTATCAACCATGTCATTGACATAAACCAAAAATAAGAGTGGGTCTAGAATGGACCTGTGAGGTACACCTGCTTTAACAGGGAGCCAACTCAATACTTGCCCTAAAAAAACAATCCGCTGAAAAGGGTTCGAAATATAGTCCTCCACCCAAGATACCAAGGAGTTGTGAAAACCGATTGTCCGTAGTTTAAAAAGTAAACCTTTGTCCCACACTTTAGCAAAGACTTTAAAAATATCCAAAAAGACCATGCGTATTTTATTTCCGTAGTGAACATCGCCGCATACTTTAGAGATGATACTTATAAGCTGGATCACAGACGAGACACCCTTTTGGAAGCCATAATATTTTGCAAAGTAAGAAGATCGTTCTGGGTCAAGTGATTATTAAATCTCTTGAAAACCAGTAAATCAATTACTTTTGAAATTTTTCAAGAAATGTTTATATACATATATATATATATGTATGTATGTATATATATATGTATGTATGTATGTATATATATGTATATATATGTATATATATATATATATATATATATATATATATATATATATATATATATATATATATATATATATATATATATATATATATCCGGGGCCTGGCGGGAGATCAGCGTTTTACACTGAACCAGTAACCCTGGTAAAAGAATAGAGATCAAATCAAATCAAATATATACACACATGCTGTGTACACTTCAGTTAAAGATACCCTAAAAGCCATTTCGTAGGGTGGTTTTAACCCCCATTTCTCCTTGCAAGCCTTGGCCGCAGAGCTCATATTGACCTGGTCTTCAAACAACACTCAGTAACTTAATCTAATTGCAATTATGCAATCAATGAGATAGCACTTTAGTCAATAGATTAGGGACTCGTACTAGCTGCATCCAGTAAGTTTGCTTTTCAAATTTAACCAGCAATGTGGCAATCATTTTAATTTTCGGAAAATGCTATATTGATTTGACACATCGATCATAATAATCGGGCAACAGAAAATGAAGTTTTGCATCCATTTTGTACCATGAAACAAAGGAAACTGGACACGGAGAGCTGTTCAAGTCATTTTGAGAAAGTGACAAACTGGCTGGGAGTGTGTTCGCAGGGATCAGCTTCCAGATTCAAAGAGACTTGGGCAGGGAAAAGAGAAATGGGGCCAAATAATATATTTTCTTGGTAGTTGAGGTGTACACATCATGACATATATATATATATATATATATATATATATATATATATATATATATATATATATATATATATATATATATATATATATATATATATATATATATATATATATATATAATATGTACATATATGTATATTTGAAATACCGCCATTTCAGTAGTGGCACACGAATTTAACTGTATGTTTTGTAAAATTCTTTGTATAGATTTTTTGTTTTTGTTTTTTTAAATCGGCTTGCCAATGCATGCCACAAATGCAGTTAATGGACAGGTAGAGAGCCTCTCGCTGGAATTGTTGTTACAAGCCTGGACGCTTCACAGATAATCGTTAAGAAGTCCAGTAAAATGACAGATATATCTCATTGAGGCTGGATTTGTTGGTTTTTTTTGGTTTGTTTTGTTTGTGTGTTTTTCCTTTTTTTAAGTTGGGGGGCGGGGGGCGGGGGGGGGGGGGGGCAGAGGCCTAAGTGTAACAAGTCCTCACAAATGACATCGACAGGGTCCTAAATACCCTCCCCAATAGTTGTAGGCTTACTGTCTGCCTGCATCATGGTAAGCCTATCTTCAACAATAAACTTCTGTCCAAATTTTAAATTGTTATTTTTGTGCAATTTTCCCTTTGGTAAATTATGCTCGTACGCTTTCTGGTGTGCCTGACACATGACTGAAGAGGCGTGGTTCACCTGTTCGCAAAGCTAGGAAAGGGTAGCGAAAGGTTCATACGATGTACCGTCTCGCGCAACACAAGTGAATGTCTGTTGCACATGTATTGCCTGTCACTCACTGCGTGCCAATCACTTCAGTGTAATTTTGAATAATAAGCGTTCTAAATTGGTTATAGTCTTTTATTGGGCTATACGAGATTAAGAATGGACTGCGTTCCACGGCGCTCCACTCCGCCCACTGTACATTGTGTATAGACCAATAAAATGCTATAACCTATGCTTCTCAATCTGGATGAATAGATAGTGCACTGGAGCCTGGTCTGCAGCGACAGGGAGGTACCAGTGACTAAGCGCATTTAACCAAACATAAAGGAAAGGATAATCTGTGAGGTTGAGGTCCTATGTTACATTGTTATCGGAGGCGAAGCCGAGGTTGACTTTGTACCTTGGGACCGAAGTCGAACAGATTATCCTCCATAGTGCATGCTTGAGGTTTTTTTACATATCGTGTCCCTCACAAAATCAAAATTCGGCCAAAAGTTAAAAAATTCAGGAAATAGCCAAAACAAAAAAACAAAAACAACAACAACAACAAGAACAACAACAACAACAAAAGAAAAAACACACAAAAACAACAAAAAACAAAAAACAAACAAAACAAAAAACAAAACAACAACAACAACAACAACAACAACAACAACAACAACAACAACAACAAATAGAGTAACACACCATTCTACCCTTGGTAGTTTCTGCAGTGGGATAGTCCATCTTTCTGTATTTTTTTTTGTATTTGTAAATCGGTACAGTGGGGTTACATTTCTTGAATGCTGGATTACTTTCCGTGACAATCTCCTTTGTAACATGGGTGGTAGGACCCGACCAGCAGGGGGTCGAAAAAAGTGTTGACTATATCACATAATCAATTCTTCCTGTGAAAAGTGTGGATTATGGTCTTCCTTCACAATTTAATAACAAGTGAAGTAAACACATAATCAACACTTTTGACACAATAGCATTGCTGGTGTTGTGCAGTGCAGCATGACCTACAGGCAGTGTGTTGTATGAACGGTCGTTGTTGACACCTACTCTTGAACAGCCCAAACTAAGGTACTGTAAAATTGTTCTACCAGGATCTGCGCAGATGAGCAGAACACTTGGACTAGTACAGACGTGTCTCCCTAGAACTTCCCTAGTCGTCTGTCATATATAGCATGATATTACTGTCAGCATAATGTAAGTTACATGACTCAATTTACAACACTTAATCTGTGTCCATGCTAAGTATGAACCTTGAAAAAATAAATGAATTTAATTCTAAGGTTTCAATAGGTTTCTTGTAGCCTGCAGTCTCGTCATTATGACACGTACTCCTCCAAATAATAACCCATGAGTGGGAATACAGCCCAATTTACCTAAATCTGTCATTTTGGCTTTCACCACCTGGTCTTTCCACTGCCATATCGATAAGTGGTTGATACATGAGCAAGCAGTTAAACTTGACTGTGCATGTGACAACTAACGTAAGCGGCAAACTACACTATGCACAAAATGGTAGGGGAAAATGCCATGCACCAAGCACTATCTTGGTCCGTTCCTATCACCCTTGTTACAAGTCATTTATAACACGTCACAATGACCATAATGGCATCATAATCGACTCTGTCTTTGACCTTGTTGTTTATGTGGCATAATGATCATGCGACATGTTATAACTGTCATGATAGTTAAAAACATTTGCTAAATATGGAGACAAGAGTTGCATTTGTCCAGTAAAAAAAAGTCTTGATTCTTATTTTCATTTCAGCTAAACAGTGTAAAGCCCCCATCACTGCCTTTCTGATTTTGTCCTTTAAAAAAAATGGGTAAGTTTCTATTTGAAAAGCGCATGAATACCATGTTCATTTAACAATATCATAATTTAATCCAAATTTCATCAACACTTTTTTCTTTAAAAAATCGAGGTCATCCAGAGATATGGGATATTGACATCCTTCCTTTGGACGTACCATTGTGTTTACCTCGGGTTTGCATTTGATAAGGCAACCTAGGAGGGAAAACTGAAGACTATAAATTCAGGTCCATTCCTGAATTCTGTTTAGCGTATTAGTTGAAAACATATATTTAATAATTATGGAGACAGGGTTGAACTTGTATAGCCAAAAAGGTCTTGAACCTTGTTTTCATTTCAGCAAATCAGCGAGGATCGACCCCCCCCCCCGCCTTTTTCTTTCGTGTTTTTTTTCTTATCTTTTGTTATGTTTCTACGTAAAATGCGCGTGAACAGAACGTTTGCTGATTACTTTGTTCATTTACCAACTGATTTCAAAGTTTCATCTAAATTTTATCCAAAACCGAGGCCATCCAGAAATTATTATTTTTGGGGTATTGACATTGCTCTTGATTGCATATACATAGCGTATTTCGTACAACTTTCTCTACGCTGGCTTTAAATGGTACGTTTTACCTTTATAAAATGCAAAAAACATTAAACATTTATTGTCAAAAAGTGCAAAAGAAGTAATGAACCTTGTTTTCATTTCAGCGAAACAGTGAACACCACCCCGGCTTTTGCTTTTGATGTTGTTTTTTAATTAAGTTTCTAGGTGCAATGCGCATGAACAGTAAATTTTGTAATTTACCATGTTTATTGAGCAACTGATTGAAAAGTTTATCTGCTAGTGCATTGACTTAGTGGAAAAAGTCGGGTCTTGGGACCCGCAAATAAATTATGTTTAATACCCGGGACCGGTAACTGGTACACGGGTACCCGGGTACCCAGGTGTCAGCTGCAACCCCCCTTACTGAAATGATACACAGAAACATATTTGACACCACCATTCGACAAGTTGCTTATTCCTGAGAGAAAAAAAAAGAACAAAATAGTAAAGAACATTACAGTGAAAAGGGCAGAAACACACATAGATCTATAATTTGTTTATTTATATCGAAAGTAGTCGGGTATTAAAATTTGGATTCTGGACTCGACTTTTTGGCATTTTGACGGGGGTGGGGGTGAGGGTGGGGGTGGGGGAGTGCGGTAGCTGCCTCCCGAGTCAATGCACTATTTCTAAATTCTATAAATTGTCTCTCTCTTTTTTTTAATCGAGGTCGTCCAAAGTCTATTATTTTGGCGTATTAACATCCCTCTCTTGCACATTTATAGAACATTTTGTACCATTCCTACTAGGCTGCCTTCACGTGGTATGTCTGAAATTTATAATATGAAACAAAATAAGCAAACATTCTCGTCAAACCTTCCGATTTTTTTCTTTTTGTTTTAGTTGGTCATTCACAAATTTATAACCCAAATGCAAAAGCAAAACAGCGACAGATATCGCAGAAAATCAACATATGAGATTGTAACTTTATTGCAAAAATGGCTGGAAATGCACGGGAAAGGGGTCCGGTTGTTATCTAGGAAAAAATTGCCTAACTATGCTATAGATTTGCAGATGAATGAGTCTGCAAATTGTGGCATTGAAGCAAGAAAAAAAGCCATGGCAATAACCGCAGATATAGAGGAATCACTTGGGTCCAGTGGAATTCGGGGCGATGATAATGCATACAGCTTGTGAAGCCCAGTGTTCATCATTGGAATTAATTTCGGGCTGCGTGGAGGACAAGGGCACAGAGATTTAAGGGTGCACAGTTTTGTCTTTTGGAAGAAACCAGGCGGCAGAGAGTATGTTGATTATACACAGACAGTATCAAAAACTAACCAAGGTGGACTAGCTCAGAAAAAAAATTCTCCCCTCAAGCAAAAGCATATGCAAATACGAATTTATCCGCGTGCTGCCCTGTGAAACTTCTTTGAAGATATATATCGAAATGTGAACCAAAAGAGTCCTAATTCAGCCTTTTATTTGCAGCCATTAGCTAATCCTAATTTTTTTTCACGGTGGTAAAGCCAAACTGCAGTAGGGCACAACACATTTATGAATATGGTTAAGTTGGTCATGAAGGAAGCCGAGGTAGAGGGCCCTAAAACGGACCACAGCTTACGGGTCACCACCGTGACGCGCTTATGTGAGGCTGGATGCCATGCAGAATGGACTAACAACAGACGGACCAAAGAGTAATGTTGTGAATAATGACAAACGAATATCAAGCGACCAGTCGAAAAGAGTATCCGAAATAATTCAGGACAAAAAATGTACAGGGAATAAGATTCCAAAACGTGACCAAGGCAATATGTCATTACTGACACCAGACGCACCAGCTGAGGACACTAGTGTCGCTCCTTCCTACAAAATAGGGCAATTAGACTTATTCTAAATGCAGCTCCAAGAACTCATATTGAAGACAAGCTGAACTAATTAAAATGGATGAGCACAAAACAGCGACTATTTTATAACAACATGATCTTGATGTGGCGAATAACTCATGATTGTGCCCCCCCCCCATATCTCACGAAACATGGTTGCTTTGTCCCTGACCAGCATGATTACAATACCAAAAGTGCAAGAAGTGATAATTTGTTCTTATCACGTGGCCACAGACACTCGCTTTTTAAGGAAAGGGCCTCTAAATGGAACTCTTTACCAGACAATTTGAGAAAGATCACATCAGGTCCGACTTTTAAAAGAAATGTGTCTAAGTATGTGGTATCAAACTGCTCAAAGTTTTATACTAAATCCCTCCCCCTTTCTATGAGTGAACATTTTCAACTTTAGCCTTATGGTATTTATGTGATCCTGAGTTTTACTGAGCACTGTACTTTTATCCTTTTACTGCAGCCTTGCCAATTCTTTTGTGCATATCTTGTTTTATTCACTGTTTGTGTATATGTCTTAATATGTTTTATGGGCATAAGGTAAAACAGCCTGTACTGCTGGTCTTATTTCCCAATAAAACAGCCTGTACTGCTGGTCTTATTTCCCAATAAAAACCTGAAACCTGAATATGAAAACTTCCAACTGTGTTAAACTTGAACATGACCTATTTATTGTGCCACCTCAAGATATACATTATCATTCTAAAAACTGTATTTTCAATATTTATGGAGGCAACATTACATTTAAGGTTTGGGCTACTTATCGAGGAAAAAACAGAAAAGAGCTTAATGACTCAGTCCAGTCTTTTTGCTATGTATACCTGTCAGAATGGTGATTTGTCTTAATGGGCTTCACATACACCCCAATTTGATAGACATTCATTTCGCTTAAGTATTTGTCCATTTTGCACATATCTGGTTCACTATTAACATATTTTTTTTAGAATCAAAGTCCAATTGTATTCGATTGTGGTTAAAAGCAAAACATTTTGAATCAGGCTTTCATTTTCAAACGTTATGGTATTTTTTTAAATAAGAGCTATTTCTAATAGTAGTCATACTTATGCCACACATATTCTTGTGCTCAATTTTTATTATATAATAAATGTTTTCCAAAGTTTTTATTTCAGGTCGGACTTGAATGCCCCAAGACCCGATACTGGGGCTTGTGGTCGGGGCTGCTTGGTTCCGAGGTATAAATCAAGTGATACAACATGAATTAGTGACCCCCACTGATTGGTCTATTGTAGCATAATAGTTTCCAGTAAAACAGTTGTACCGAACGCTCCCATCACTGCAGCTTCAGGGACCAATGAAGCGTTTGGTTCAGGGTCACCAGTTCTTGATCCCTACACAGCCCCAGCCATGATGGCCGTAACGTTGGTGAAGCGTCCCCGGTCAGCCCCAGAGTGGGAGCTATTCGCAATCAAGCGCTCGGATGACATCCCCAATTTCAGAGCTATCCCATTCAAGTCGGCCGTCGGTGTACAGTTTGTTTATAAGCTTGGAAGGCTAATCCGTGACATACATATAAATGGACCAATCGGGATGGCCCATTCCCCTTCTCTTAGTCTTCTAATAGCTCTTCCTCATGCCACACATATGACCACAATTATTTCAGGGCGGAGTCAAAGAATGCTAATAATAATTACGCATATAAGCCAAGAAAAGATCTCACCGGGACAGGTGTTGCAGGGAACAGGGCTGTGTATCAACAATACAGTCTCGCGGACGTCGACATTAATCACATTTTTTGTTCTCCGCTTGATTTCACAATACATAAGAAAAAGACAGAAAGTGATCAATCAACGGATATTTTCTTTAAAAAACAGAACAACAGGTACTAGTGTCTGCAAACGAAAAGTGACAGCGTCGTAAAACTTTGTGTCCACTGAGTCCATTTCCAGGGTATCCATCCATTACCCTGTTTCGTAGGCTTCCCTTTCAAGACATCAACAGCATATTTGGTACTATTTTTTAGTAGTGTGAGCATTTTTGGACAACACTAGCAATACAATGGACTCCTTTCCCAGAGCCAGCCAAGCACGCACTTTATTATCTCCACCTGACTGGAGAAGTCATTACGGGGCATAACACATCTCTTCATGGGAGAGTGCATATTAATGGAATCAAAGTTCCGTGTAAATACCGTACTTATCCTGGCAATTTTAACACATCAGTCTTAAAAGGATATCTATGAGCATTAAGAATAGAAAAAAATTACAAGGATTTCATGGAAACTAAGTAGTCTGAATTATGGAGCTACTTTCATGCAAAATGTGTTGAAAACACCGCCAGACTATTCACACACACACACACACACACACACACACACACACACACACACACACACACACACACACACACACACACACATATATATATATATATATATATATATATATATATATATATAAAGTTTTTTGACCAACAAGTACCCTTGAGAATGAATGTAACAACTTACATGAATGAGTTTGTAAATGATTTCGAATTGAGTAAATCCTTTATTATATCACAAGCACAAAGTAGTTAAGGAATGGGATGGTTTCTTTCAAAACCATTTAAGGACTAAAATAGCCCTTCTCCAACTTCCATGATATGGTCAACTTAATACCTGAGGACATTGGCACACATGGATGTCTTTACTATAAATGGTCTGACCTGCTTTAAATTTATCGATGATCCCTAACAGTAGTTGTTTGGTAAATATTAACATTTTACTGACAAGCATGATGGTTAAAAAAATCCCATGTTGTTTAATATGCTAACGTTTCTAATAAATAGCATTATCCTGTGACATAATATGCTGAATGCTCTCCTAAACTGTTAAGAGTGGGGAAATAAATTAACACATTCAGGTGTGGATGTCTTTATTTGATGCATGGGGAGAGGTGATTGTGACACATTTGAGTCAATTACTTGCCTAGTTTTTGACATCTCTGCATGAGTACATTTTGACATTGAGGGATGTCTGCTTGCTACCATGCAGCAGCATAGTCAACAGTGACCATTCCCCTGTCATTTACGTGTGTGCACAATATGAAAAGATCAACTGAAGGGCAAATTTCATGCAGACAATTCACAGAGAAAATAGGGTTTATTTTCGAAAAATCGCCTTCATTTACTGTAATAAGTTGTCACTGTTTTGCAAACATGGTTGCAGCTGACTTTCCACCTTCTTTTCACACACAGCTATCTGATCATGTATTAGTATTTTCCCATCACTTGAGGTTTGGTCCTGGTTAGGTGGCCATATTAAAAGCATACAGGCAAGCAGGCTTGCCCCCAAAAGAGGATTCTCTTGTGAATGGAGGCAAAAAAGCGGTTGTGCACAGTGGCTCCACTTGTGGGGGAAAAGTCCTGAATTACTACAGCATCTGTATGTTGTCTGCACGTTCCAAAAGAAGTGGCCTACTTTACATTTGGCCATGTGGGATGCTCTCTTGGTCTCTGATGAACAACTCTCTTGTATGAGGTGACGTTGGTAGAGAAGCACCCGACCACCACTGACGGATGTATTGGATCAGTGTTCAGTGTATCTGAGCACTGTAACCGATAACAAGTAAATGTGGTATGCAGGTAAGTGATTAACACTCACCACAGCAAAATCATTTATGGAAATATTATTATTATTATCATCATCATCATCATCATCATCATCATCATCATCATCATCATCATCATCATCATCATAGTTTTGTGGTTGTTGTTGTGAGCTGTTTATACTGAAAATTACCCCATTTACAACCGGGCCGTACTCTGCCGGGGCAGAGCAGAGGGGCATCCACAATAAGTCATTACTAAAATGCACTGAATAAAAACAATTCAAGGTCAGAAGCTGCATGTTTCTCTCAAGTTAAAAAAAAAACGTACTAAAACCTGCAAAAATGGACTGACAAACCGTCCGCAATATATATGAGAGCTAAATTTTACACAGTGTTATGAGGGTGTGTTATCCTGCCACAGGAGCATCCTCGTGATAAAGAGACGTATGCATACTACAGCTGTCAAACAAGCTGATGCGCGATGTTTTGTTCCAGTTCTTTTTTTTTTTATCTTACTGAAGGTTTTACATTTTAACACTCTATAGTAAGGCCATGTAAGAAGTAAATGCGGTACATCCTCCATCTCTAACTGGCAAATGTCGCGCATGCCTTCACTGGTACCAAATGCTTTTTGTCGGCATTCAGCCGTAAAGTGACTGTACGTGCTCCAACTTTATTTTGTTCTCCCTTGGTTTAAACATATTTACACCATATTTAAAAATCTCCCGACAATATGAAGCCACGCCTACTGAAACTTGGACCCATATTTTGGCCCCCAAACACTCTTTGCTATTTATATATGACCAAATTCATTGTGCCACGCCGCGAATATAACTGACTACGCGTGTTTTTATATTTTCAGGTTTCAAATCTAGCCAAAATCGATCATTTTTTTTACATGCGCACGTCACGTTTGAAGACGACCCACATTCTTCACATACCGAAGTGATTTGACGTTGAGGGTATTAAATGAAAATTCCCACAACCAAGCGACCACCCTACCAAATAGTGAAATGGCTAATCCATCACACTAAATTGGTGAAACTAGCTTTAAAGACTAATTTATATCATTTTTTATCGCTTTTCGTAACATTCCTTTAACCCGGCCGCTTGTCAATCATTCACTTCCAGTTAGCAGGACAGCTCTGTAAACAGTGTGACGGCCGCACGCCAACTGAGGCGATTCACGACTTTTCAAAACTATAAATGCAATATGCACGGATATGTTAATATCATTGTATTAGTCATCCAGAAAAGGTGGAGAGCGTGATAAAAAGTGATAGAAAATTATATTTGAATACCGAAAGACGTGCGTTAGCGGGCTGTCATGTGGCAGCCATCGTATTTTCAGCCAATTACAATGCGAACCAGTCATTTCTCCGAAACATTACCAAGCGGGACTCGATAGGGGTTTTGATATTCGGACCTGGCAAGCAAGGACGTTTTTGTGATAACTGAATCATATAAATGTGTCTCAAACCACTAAATGTCAACTTTTACAAATCTTTAACTTGAGGTTGTAAGAATTTTGACCTTCCTATGCATGACTCGTTGGTGCTGACATTCAAAGCGCATATGTAAACAAAGCCCATCAGCAGCTCTCGTCTCGCATTGGAGCACCCAGATGGCTGGTAGATTTCGGGTGTGCCTTATTACCGGATTTCACCGGATTGCACAGTAACAGATTGTACCGGATTAACAACATATTAGTTTATTAAAATACAATGACGTAAAGAATAAAGAATAATTCAATAGATGTTCCGTATCAAAAGAAAGTAATTTTTAGTTGGTAACTAGTGTGTTTAATGCATATGCTCCACTATAGGAACTTTGACAATGCAAATATCATGAAATTCAATAATAATAATAATAATGATAACAACAACAACAACAACAAAAACAACAACAACAACAAAAATAAAATCCTCATTTCTCCTAGAATCAGTATGGAGTGAAAGACTTGTTTATTTAACCTAATTGGCCAACAGGCACACAAGCTTATATTAAGACCTCTTGTACAAATATGAAAATACAACACTGAAATGGCGAACACTGCTACACAGATAGACAGATGTATACAGGACTTAAAATTAAGAAATAAAAGATGAAGGTACCGAATCGGTGTGTGAGGTTACACATATTACAGTCCTTAACAAAAGTGAAAAGTGTGATTACTGCCCAAAATGAATATTCCTCATATTTTAAACCTTCCAGAATTCTTCATGTACTCATGTAAAGCTTGGAAAATATTTTCGTTCCAATCATTTTTTAATTCATTTAACACTACTTCCAAAAAGTAAAGTGCTTAAGCTGAAATATCCAAGGGCGATTTTATATGTTTGTAGATCATTCTTTCGGGAAATATATTTATTACACTGACAGAAAACTATATAACTGAATTCTATACTCGTATAACATGAACATAAAGGAGAGTCTACAACCGCTATTCTGAAGAGGTCACCGTTCAGTTGATTACAGCCCATCCTCATTCTGGCATGAAAAACTGCAATCTTCCTTTCACTAATATAATAAAAATCGTTACATTTAGGTTCTGTTTAGTTCCCTCTTAAAATCGTCCACATGATCAATATTTCTAGCAACTCTAGATGGCAAATCCTATTAACCCCGCACTTGGCTAGTTCTGAGCGAAACTTTTTCAGGTAATAATTAAAAAAGATATCCAGGAGCAAATCCATCAATAATCTTGAAAAACCGTACCAATTTTTGCTTTCTCCTACGTTCTGCCAATTTTCCCAACCTGTCTTAATACAAATCTGTTCAATGCTTGTTAAGGTGAATGCTCAGTTACCATCCGGGCTGCCTCCAGCTGAATAGTGTCAAGTCGCTCCTTGTCATGTTGAGTACATCCGTCCCAGACCACGCTTGCATAATCAAGACGAGGGAGCACAAACAAAAAGTAGAGTGATTCCAACGTTTTCCTGTTGATTTTTTTTACAGTAAACGCTTAAGGATGCCAACTAACCTATAAGCTTTGGAAACCATGTGTTCCACATGAGTTGGCCATGAATGATCCTTACAAAACCAAACACCCAAGTGCTTATTTACAGTGACATTTTCAAGATTCTTATTATTGAATATCAGGTTGGGGTGATCTACAGTTTTTGTTTTCTTGCTAACCATCATTGATTTAGTTTTGAAAGTTGGCAAGAAAACAAAAACTGTGGATCATACTTTGTACTTACGGAAAGTCATATATGACAAGACTGCAAATTTCCATTGACATAACAGATACAATGGAAAAACGGCCTGGTGAACCACTAAATGTCAAATTGGTTCTCTATAGACGCGTGTGCATGGCATCTTCAACCTTGTGTTTGAAAGGATGGGCCGTCCATGTCAAAACTATAAAAAGCCTTTTTTGTGGAATGTTCTATACATATATATATATATATATATATATATATATATATATATATATATATATATATATATATATAACTAGATGCTTAGGTTTCTTTTCGAGTTTTTGAAACAGTATATCATTTTGGCATATGTGAATAGTGGTGATGTAATATATAGTTTATATTGTTCTCTATGAGGGAAGTCCACATAGTCACGCTTCGTGGGTTTCGAATTTTTACAAATTTTTGCGTCCGTCTTAAAAAAATTTCAAAGAGAGGCTTGTTCTCCAAAACTGTCTTGCCAATAACATGGACTCTCCTGAGTACCCCTGAGTTCCATTTTGTTTGACTGATTCATTCATTCATTCATTCATTCATTCATTCATTCATTCATTCATTCATTCATGTACTTAATTGTTTACTTATCTATTTTATTTTATTTTATTTTATTTTATTTAGTACATGTGACTTATTTTTAAGCGTCCTCTTCACATACGCTGTGATCTGGTGGAAGAAACTGGTGAAAAGGTTAAGCACATTTGTTAGGTACTTCTGCTTTGGATCCTTGATTTTTAAACGAATTATGCAATTTTGGTACTTGCTTATTGTTGCATATATTCCTGCGGATTACCATGCATGCCAATTTGAATTGCAATGGTAGTTTTCATTTTCAACTGCTCCAAAACTGCCTGCCAGATTCCCCTTGAAACTTTGCAACGAACCCTGGTTAGAAGGTTGTTGAATTTGGTCCGATGGTCACGCTCCAGTCATTATCAACGTGAACACCTTTTGTTAATTTTCCAGGAAAAGGACAATCTTCTTCGAAGCTTGTAGACTAACTACTCAAATTTGTACAAGGTCATGTCTAAGAACACCTAGACCGTAGGTTGTGCTGCTATGTTTTTCTCTTTTTGTATTTTGTTTATGCTATTCTTAGTTGATCCTAATCAGCTCTTCACACTTTACTGACATGTATGTTGACTCAAGGTACACTAGCTTTGGTCGAATATGGTGCTGCAGGTATTCAATAGATTTGATCAATTTTCTAAAGTACTAAATTCAGGTAAAGGTACATGTAAATGTTCACATTGTCACAACAGGATCGCCATCGACTCTGACATACTGGCTTCTGTCCTATCAATGCTGAATTCCAGGCCCCTGTTTTCTATAAGGGTAATGTTAAACCTGGCAACGTGACTTCTTTTTTCGGCCAAATATCACAGAAACGGCCATCCCTGACATAATAAAGCCATATACTTAATTGAGAGAAAGTTTTGCAGAATCTGCCTGCACTCAAGATGGAACTCAACTTCTAAAGTTGTATAAGAATGAGAGTTTTGGGAAAAAGGGACTTTTTTTGTAAAATTTGGATATTTCTCGAAATACATTTAAGATAAAGTGGTCACATGTGTGCTATTATAGTATCAAAAGAGGTGTATGATAAAAATTCAGGAATTTTGATAAATGTATTTTTTTTACAATGGTGATGCAAAAGTTGGAAAATGATTGCTTTTCTGAAACTGATGAAGTTTTGTCTGACTCATTTTGACAAGCATTTAAAAAGAACTGATATTTGCATTAGAAAGAACTGATCTTGACTTAGAAAATCTCTGATAGAGTTTAGCGCCACATGACTTTAAAGTAAACAAGTTTTCATTGATTAAAATCAGGAAACTCGTTTTAGAGAAAAATGCATGTGTGACATCTTTAAGAGAAGATATCTATATTCAGTAGTCAAGATCCAAGGGTTAAGATGTTCCATTGACTGTCATGCTAACATTGGAAGTATTTTGTTAATTTCCACAGATAGTACTGCGGTTAGAACCGCTGAATTTCCACATCTGATAGATAACATATTTGCCGACCAAAAGTCTACCAGATCTCAAAATGATCAAATTATCCAAAATCAGTCGGGCTGTATCATAAATATCAAAAGAAAAGTACCATTGTTGTTTCTTACGGCGTTGTTTATTTTGACATTGAGTAAACTTAAATGGCTGAACTGACGTGCTGGTCTTTATCTGGAAATGGTACGTCCTGTCCCTTTTGTGTAAAAAATAACTCCAGAACTGTACAAGCAAGGACTTTAATATGTTGCAAACAATTCGTCCGAAATGGCCAACTAGACGGCACAAATCAGGGTCACATGACAATGTGCTTCCTTACGCTGTTCTCTTGAGATCGGAGGAAATATCACATTCCTATGTCTTAACATGTTCACACGGTACGGTGGTAGCCCATTCTTTTCTTTCTTTCTTTCTTTCTTTCTTTCTTTCTTTCTTTCTTTCTTTCTTTCTTTCTTTCTTTCTTTCTTTCTTTCTTTCTCTCTCTCTCTCTTTCTTTCTTGTTATTGTTATATATATATTTTTAACACCAGTCAACATGTATAACTCAGCTAATGCAATAAGATGATCTGTCGTCCACCTCTCTACAATTCACATCATCGACTTTGTCACTGAAAGCATTGTCCAAACCTTCTTCAAACTAGTGTGGAATCTGCCTCGGGTAGTTTTCTATCAAGTTTGTTCAAAGTTCACGCCCTACTGGGTTGGGGACTCTTCTGGACCGAAGGGAGAGAGGAGTCCCGCAAAATCTTCTCCAAAACTTTTTTCATCAAATGCTTTGAAAGTGCACAGGAACACTTTTGCGTACCCCTAAAATTTATTAAAACGTTACCGCCACTTTTTTCCCGCATTTTCCCTTATCTTTGACTTTTTGTGTACTTTTGATTTCAAGAAAGCACGAAGATCTCTTCTATGGCTTAATATTTGAGAGAATGATTGCGATATCCCAATAATATTTCACAGAACATATATTTGCCACGTGTCCACTATAAACTTAAATTGCTTTCTATTAAAAAAATCTGTTAATGTGAACAAGAGCTATGTCTCGTGAAAAATGTGACCAGCTAGCAACATCAGCCTTGAAACACCAGCCTTAGCGACAAAGCCCCGAAGTGACCGATTTTTTGAAATGTAATGTTTCCATTAACGTTTCGGTCTGCATTATATGCATAAGTCAAAGGGTAGTCAAGTAAAGGAAATAAAACCTTATCTATATCTTCAGTAAAGCTCGCATGAAAAATTCAGAAAAAAAAGATATTAGAGAAGATCGATTATGTTAGTACAAATGGACAGGCTACCGAGATTGGCCGAGTTCCCGCCTATTGCAAAAAAGATACGTTGGGGTTACGTTTATTGTTCATTTGGTAAACATTATGTTATGCACTTGAGTTTCAATGGGATAAATAAGGTTTCTGTCACACAGTTCAAATGCATTGAGTTGTGCAGACATGTGTATGGACGATGCATAATAACAAAGCTTGACAATTACCCACAATTCATGTGAACTCGGGGACTGCTGTGCCAGTTTGTGAACTAGGGTACGGCAATGAGGGCAATGTAGGAAATGTGTTGAGGAATTCCTGGCTCATTTGTTCCAGATGTAGTCTTTTTATTTACTCTTTCACAAGGGCTTATCATGAAAATGAATAGCAGATCATTGTTATCTTTCGGGAATAGTTCTGTCCTTTAACTAATTTATATTAGCTGATGTTGAGGAAGGAAGATTTTGCGCAGGGAAATTTTGCCCCATACTCATTATAAGCTTAGCGGTAAAGTAATTAAAAGAACATCCGACATTGACTATGCTGATTTATGGAACAACACACGTAGGCAATTTGGGCAGTTACAGCCTTGTATACATTGCGAAGCATACTTTTTTTTGGGGGGGGGGGGGGTATTGAAATGTAGTGAAGAATAATTATTTCCATATATCCGATGGGGAGGGTTACGATAAATTATAGTATTGTAAGCCTGAACCAGTATACTTTGAAATTATCTTCATCACATTTGACAAGGATAGCGTAAGTATGCGATAATATATATATATATATATATGTGTGTGTGTGTGTGTGTGTGTGTGTGTGTGTGTGCCTGTGTGTCTGTGAGTTTGATTGTGCATTTGCAAAACCATGAACCAGGTCCACTTCAAAATTGGCCGTGATGTATATTTTGCTAGTTTTCCAAACTTTGTGCAAGAAGGCACCGTTCAGCCAGTTCTTCGGTCATTGCGGGACATGCAAGTGCGCTCCTAATATCCTGGGATGGGGCTGCGATTGCTTCAAAGTGCGTAGAGATCCTTCCGGACTCCCCTCTTTTTAAGTGTATCTAACGTGTGGTGCTGCAATTTGACATATATAATCATATAATGTTTTTTTCTTTACATATGGATTAGATCTACTTCAATTGTGGTCGTAATGTGCCTTGGGCAAATCGTACCACGTTTCTTCAAATGATATTGCTCCAGTGATTGTTATATTGTTATCATCATCATGATCATCATTTTTAATATTTTCAAAAAGAAACTTGGCGTATGACCTGTTAAGGGTATAAGATTGAGCTACGGTATATCCCCATCTAGTTTTAAACTAAGGAGGATAAAACATGTGATGGTAACTGCAGATACAATCAATCCTAAACCCATATAATTGACAACTACAGTAATCAATATTACTATATACACTTGTTGACCATCACACAACATGATAATATGTAGGAAAAATATGAAATGAAAGAGGCGCCACGTCGTGAGCACCTTAGAACTTTATTAGGGAAACATTGATCATGTTACAAGGACGTTTAACAACAACAACAACAACAACAACAACAACAACAAAAAATAATAAATAAACCCCCCAAAAAACCCAAAAACCCCAAAAAGGAAAAACAAAATAACCAAAAAACAAAAAACAAAAAAAAAACAAAAAACAAAAAACAAAAAAAAAAAAAAACAAACAAACAAAAAAAAAAAAAAAAAAAAAAACAAAGAAAAAGAATAAAAAACTTACCAAAAACAATTAAATGACAGGAACGCCTATTGAACAAATTCAAATTTGCTTTAATTCAAAATTGTCAAAAAGCCAGGTCAAAAGAAATGTGAAGAATTGAAGCATAAGTAGTTGCCCACACTTGAAAGATGTTGACTCAATGCACACACCCACCACGTTTGAATAGAATTGGGCAAAGAATTTTAAGAGTTGCTGACCGTGAATAAAGCGGGAGAAACTGTTAATCCGTCTTTGGAAATTGTGCATTACTACCCATTTGTTTGAGTTGGGAATCAGCTGTCTTCTTATTTTCGTGCAAAAAAAAACATCGGAGTTTCCTGGGAAACTTAACAATGCCGTTTTCCGATTTTGTGGTCCTGTCATGGCGGATATTATTATTGAATTTAATGCTCCCCATCGACTCACTGTGGGGATTCTACGACCGACATCAGTGCCATGACCTCGGCGCATGGCAAGACGTCGCTCATAGAATCTACACAATGCATCGATGGGGAGAATTAAAGTCTTTTCTTTTATTTCCCAGTGAAGTTCACTCTCAGATTTATCCATTTTCAATGCCTTTCACATTCTCCACACTGCCCTTGTCAAAGATGGCTAATTCACGCTCCTTCGTTATGAACTGTGTATGGATATTGTCAGGTGCCGCGTCACCGCCAAAAAACGACCAGCAGTAAGCATGTTAAGGTGGAGGATCTCAAGCCGGGACCTTTGGATAACCTCTAATCACTTTTTCATATTTTTGGATACTCTGATACTTAAACTACATGCTCCCAAAAACTCAAAGGCGTGAACATAAAATTTATATGAGATAATTGATCTCAAACTTTTGTTTACGCTGAAAAGTTTAAGCCGTGCCGGGCACATGTGTTTGTTTGCATGGGCATTATAATGAGCCATGTCATTGTTTGCACAGTCATTAGTCCATGACCCCTGGAAACCAATTCAGCCATTGCGAAGGGTCACTCACAGGAAACCATAAGCTGTGGAGATAAGAATGGGCCACTTAAGACTAATCACTACCATTGTTCTCATGACTTTGAAATTCTCTATTGATGTAAAAACAAATTAGCACAGTCCACTTACTGGTCTCCAAATATGGAAAGCCGCATGTGAACCCACACCCAAACAAGCCAAATGTGGTGTTCCCAAGTTAAAAAAGGTAGAGATTTAAGCCACAAAATATACTTTTGTTTCCTGATAACATCACAGAGGTAAAGCTACAAGTTTATTTCACACAACAATCAAAACACAGGACAGAAGAAATGAGTAAGTATCATATTACAGCCATAAATGTGTAACAATTGGCAACTTTTTCTTTCCATGCGATTTTCTCGGAACTATTTTTTTTTGCTCAAGCTCTACAATTTGTATCACGCCTCACAAACGTACGAATTGTCCTATCACATTAAAATCAACGGACATTAAAAAAAAAATATCATATTCAGGAACAGCTCCCATGATTTTTTTCTGACAACCCCTCCCATGACTTTTGGAGCAATTTATGGCAAGAAAATGAACAACCTGTCAGGACTAAATAAAAATTTTTATAACTTTTTATTCATGATATTTCAGGACTAACCATTGAATTCGATCCTGGACATGGATATATATTTTAAATTTCTTCTGATTTCAAATGGAAATAAATAACAATTTGTGTGACTTCTGTGCGAAAAATGTGAAAATCCTACCAAGTCAGAAAGAATGCTATAAAATTTCAAAAAATTCCATTCCTGCAAAAACTCTATGGATACAAATCTATGGATATGTAGTAATCAGAAAATATATAGTAGTGTGGGAGCATATATCATGATTTCAAGTCCCGTGGGATTTCGATGAAGATTTCATGCCACCTATTCAGAAATATTATTTATACCCTAAAGAACATAAAAAAACCATGTTGGCACTTTGCCAACATGTGAAATTCAAATGTGTGAGGATCATTGGGATAATAATTGTGGAGTAATGGCATCATAAGGTTTGTAACTTTGCTACATACGTTCCTTTTCTTATTATGGTGCTACTGTGTGGAACAGCTTGCCGGACGCTATTAGACGTGTAGACGACATATTGTCTTTTAAGCTCAAATACAAACAGTTTTATTTCACAAGGACCAGAGAACAATCTTAACGTTTGGACCATGTATAGTTTTAACTTTTAATGGGCTTTCATATTTTAACATTGAATTTTCACATTACAGGTTATGGTTTTATGTGTCTTAATTTTACGTATGTCGTGGATCTGATCATGTTTCTTTTATGTACCACTTTTCATACTATGTATATTTTTGTACATGATTTTACTGGGCCCGATTGAAAAACAGCATTTCTGCTGAATCGGATTCCCAGAATAAATATATTCAATTATTATTATTATTATTATTATTATTATTATTATTATTATTATTATTATTATTATTATTATTATTATTATTATTATTATTATTATTATTATTATTATTATTATTATTATTAGTTTGTCGCAGCGGCGGCAAGGGTGGATAGGGAGTGCACATTCACTTGAATTACGGTACCATCTATTATCGGCCATGGTTACTACCATTGGAACGCGGAACCAAAAGTAATTAAAACATTGCATTTCCGTGGAAGATAGTTGGTGAACGTTTGCTGTAATTGTTTTATTAAATGAACTAAGCAGCCATACATTTCTACGTACTTTATTAATAATGGTGAAATAAAAATCCAGGGACTCATATGGGGCGGTAATTAAGTGGGGGTAAGCACAACAAAAAGAAGGGTCATATGGATATAGTAGATGTTATAACACAGCAAACAAAGCATTTAATCACTGTAGTCTCGTTTTCACACCGTCTCCTTTATTAAAATTTATCTTAAATTACTTGACGGAATGAGAAAAATGAAAATTGGCATCCCTTTATAACTATTTTAATAATAACAGCAGCACCAGCAATTATCTGCAATAAGTTGTTGTGCAAATAGACAATCATTGACATATTCATGTCAGATGTTGAAAATTCCTCACCAATGGAGGTACAAGGCCTAGTTGATGTTTACAGCTATAGGCTTATCTTATTTTCTTCTATATTTTACATTTAAAACAATTAGCAGCGAAGATATAATTTGAAATTGAGCCCTTATTTTAACCTCAAAGATCACATTTCGTTTCTTAACATGAATTTAAAAATAAGATTTATTTTGGAAAACTGAGAAGGCATCCCGAAAATAATAATAATAATAATAATAATAATAATAATAATAATAATAATAATGATGATGATGATGATGATGATGATGATGATGATGATGATGATGATGATGACGACGACGACGACGACGATGATGATGATGATAATAATAATAATAATAATAATAATAATAATAATAATAATAATAATAATAATAATAATAATAATAAAAAGGAATCAAACAAAAAAGACAACCCCCAGTTGCTTTAATCAGAGATAGACCTGTAACTTGTGGGTGTCTGAGCCTTACAGTAAGTCATACTTTTGCATTTGTTTTTTGACAGGCTTCTTTGATGTTAAATATTCGTTCATTTGTTAGACATATATTCAATGCGATGAGATTTTAAAAAAATAAATTTAAGGAGCGCTATCTAGCGGCAAACTGAAGGCCTACTTTCACATTTATGATTAACTGGTCCCTTTATTCAAAGTCTGATGGGAAATACTATGGCCGGTGGTTGTGTGCGATCGTGTATTTTGTTTCTTGGTGAATGACTGGATGTTATGGGGTCATTTGTTCACCCAGGATGCAAATCTTGTACCAAAAATATGAACATAATGTAAGTAAGTGTTCGGGATTCATGTTTTAGTCGATAACGTAACAACAACTACAGCATGGGAATAGTTGTCGGCGAGACAACCGAAATTTTTGAGTCCCACATGTGCGAATTGGTGGCACACTTAGCATGTCAACAAACATGGCGTTTGCAAAGTGAAAAAAATGGTCGCTTGCAAAAATTTTCACAGCCCAACCTGTTTGTCTATAACTTGACTTTTCTCCACGTCTATGAAGTAATCATTAAGGGAATTGAAACGGCTTGTTTTGGGATAATCTAACAAGTATTCGGACACATTATTCCAGACAGTAAGCAGTTCTGGCAGAATGCCTCTACTTTACAGTGTGTCATCAGTTTTTTTTCCGTCCAAGTCTAAAATTGTACCCCACTTTTTACCCCAGTTTCCATGACTTCTACGAAAAATGTTAGGTAACCCAGGTCATTTTTTATGTCGACAACAATGTCATCTCTTCCATGGTAATCGATATTTTCTCCCAGTTGGAAAAATCTTTGGGCACATGATGAAGGTCCATTGTAGCAGACGAATTTCTATGGCTGGCACTACTTACACAACTTCTTTAAAAAGGCGCCTGAATCTAAGGGCGTGTTGCATTTTTCCCAGGTCATGGTTGTCTTAGGTAACGATCTAAGAGTAGCGTTCTGATTGGCTGATAGGCCTTGACAGCCATGCAAACATAAAAAACCCTTCAAATTAGCACTTATCATGGCAGGCCAAAATTGTGTGGGTGTAGCATCTGTCTACCTACCTACCTACCTACCTACCTACCTATCTACCTACCTATCTGTCTGTCTGTCTGTCTATCTATCTATCTATCTATCTATCAATCTATCTATCTATCTATCTATCTATCTATCTATCTATCTATCTATCTATATATCTATCTATCTATCTATCTATCCATCTATCTAATATAGATATAGACATAGAATATATGGTAACAAATGTGCATTTAGAGCCTCAAACAAACAAAACCAATTCAGTGATAGCTTCAAATTGTGGTCCAAACAGTATGTTGCGGAAGAACTTGTTTTGTTGATGGAAACCAGAACAAACATTCTTTATATCCAGTAGCAGGCCATGTGAATCTTCTTTGGCTAAAAAACTGAATTCTTATGTTGCCAATTGTTGTGGTGATGAACTCGAGTTCCCTGAGATGGCACACATATGTGTTTCTTGTTTATTTTGGTGCGAGTCTGATTCATTGGTTTTAAACAATGGTACACATATGCTTTTCAAGTATCCTCAATGACCCCATATAAAAATCTGCACATATGCATGATTACAAAGTGGTGCAATATACAAAAAAAAATTAATAGCCTTTTATTGAACAGATTCTTCTTTATAAATTTTAGCACGAGGCATGCTGATGTATATGGATGCATTCAAGACTCCCGGCATGTCAAGTCTGGTTTATGCTGATATCACATTGCAAGAAAAAAGAAATGATTATTAATAGTCACAGCGGGATATATAACGTTGCATTTTAGCTATTTATATGTACGCATACGTACTATGCAGTAAATGACTCCACATAGGTATCTTTTACTGTTACTATTATAATTACATGTATAATAATAAAACTACACGAGTGTGAGTACCTGGCTGTAAATTCTGCATGACAGGAGCGTACCTTTGTAGCGAAACAATTAACGAAATGCTGCCCGCCGCAGGCGGGCAATCGAGCGTAGCCTTCCGCTTCACTGGTGAGCGAATACCATGGAGAATTTACGGCCAGCCGATTACAAAAGTGTTGTTTTATTTTTATTCCTTGTATGTGTAGTATAGAGTATTCACCGCCATTTCAAATGATAAATTGATAGTGTTGTGTAAAAACAGCGATCTGTAACAGGTACTGAAGCAGACGATGAATCAACATACTAGGTGCGCGCGTATGAAAAAGCGGGCGGGGTTGGGCCAGTGCAAAAGTAGGGGGTGTACGCGACCGTTCTGCACAGGTGTGTGGATCAGCAATAAATTATACACGGTGCAGCATGTCCCGTGCATGGTTAATCTGGACCATAAATACAAGGGCTAAAACTACATACCAACCACCAAGATACATACATTTTACTCCTTACTGTATGCGGCTGCCCCACACCAGGGCCGGGAGTCATGCAGTCCTAGGGTGTCCAGAGCACTTGGCTAGAAATTAGCAGTGTAAAAAACTTGGCTCATTTATTATGAAACATTAACACGAGGGTCGGAAGTCAGTCATAGGGTGTCGCGAGCCTTTGGTCATATATCCCCAGTGTTTACTCAATTACCACAAACTTGACTTATTGTTTTAAAATATTCAGTCAGAGTTGGCAACAAAATATAGCTCAATATGTGGAGACTTTCAGAGTTAGGGGTATGTGTCGTGGTTGAGTTTATTTAACATTTCTAGTACAGGGTGTCCATTGTTACTACACTTGTAACATCCCTAGGTCTTCACAAGTGTCCAACTGTAACTGTTTATTTTATAATCAAGGGACTTAATATAATGCCCTAGTTTGTTTCCAGTTTGGTTATATATTGGCAGGTGGTTAAACCAGCGTGAGCTTTCATCTATAATCAAGGGACTTAATATAATGCCCTAGTTTGTTTCTAGTTTAGTTACATATTGCCAGGTGGTTAAACTAGGGTGAGCTTTCATCTAAAAAGGATGCATACTAGTTCATGATGAAGAGTAAGCCAAACTATTCTTATCTGAACACAAAATTAGTAATGATCTTTGGTTTGACAGGTATTGTTGATTCATATCTAGGTACTGCACTTACAAGCAAACTTTCATTTATTTAGCTAATTCATCATTTGCCACGTCCGTGTTGAATTATTTATTAATATTTCCCTAAACCCGTACATGTCTCTGATTATTTGGCTAAATACGTGAATGGTTTGTTTATAAAAGCAGAGCTTCATAATGAAGGAAGAATACATCTCAAAACAAACATAATTACTAAACTTGTATGATACAAGTTCAGATAAGAACATTTGACTTACCCCTGAATCAGAATGTACGCTTTCTAGCTGGGCAGCTTATCCTACTTAAACCACCTGCCAGTTTATAACAGAAGCTGAACCAAGCTTTATGAACCACAGGCTTTCAAGTTATAGTAAAAAAAAAATGGGGAAAATGAGAAAGCTTTTGGTCATAACGAAATGTTCTTTTGCGATAACTGAACGTTCTTTAGTTACAACAACAAAAAACTTTTGGTTATGACGAAAGTTTTCATAGATATAACAAAAAGTGGTTTGTTGAATGAGAAAACTTTCTGTGACAACTAAATATCATTTTGTTTAAGGAAATGTTTCTTAGTTACAACGAGAAAACCTTTGGTTATATCGAAACCTTCTTTTGTTATAACGGAACGTTTTTATTTATAACGAGGAAATGTACGGTTGTAACCATAAGTGTTTAAGGTATAGCGAAAAGTTTTTTTTTGGTTACAACGAGAAATATTTTGGTTATCACGAACGTTTTATAGTTCAGACGAAAAAGAAACACTTTGATTATAACGAAACATACTTCAGTTATGACGAAAAATGTTTTAATTTTTTGTGATGGTAATACACTTCAATGGTTCTTTTTGTGTTTCAATTCAATTGAGGAATTGTGAAAAGGTGAAAGAGTCAACTGGAACACTCAATAACTTTGATGATTTAATCTTTGTAGTATTGGAATATGAGCAGGGATATCAGTCAATTGCGTTTGTAAGTGTCATCTTGGAAGTCATCTTAAATTTTTGGTAACATTTTGTTTCTCCCCCTTTGAGATGCAAAGCTATGAGACGTACATCCCCCAAAACATATATTTACATGGCTGATTTAATAATTTGCGAGATATTGAAAAGTAACGTTTTGGTCGTCATCTGGGCCGCCAAATTTGATTTCGGGTAGATGGAGTAATGTAATAGCTTGCCTCCAGCTTTGATTTGAAATAAGCACATCTTAAAAATTCATGCATGCAGAGTTTCATGGTTCCTGCCTGAAGTGAACATCTCTTTAACTTATTTTTCTGACTACTGTGTTACGTGTACTCCACAAGTGGAGTAAAGGCACCATTCAGCTCGGCCTTTTTAGTAGGCATTAAGAAGCTTTGATAACGTGGTCTCCATGCAGGTCAACCTCAAGGTCAACAAATAACTATTTTTCCTATGATGAACAGGGAGCTTGTGGAAGAAAATTTAGAACGGTCCCTTTCGATGGACAGTTGCATGAACCAGCTAGATTGCCGCTCATGCATGTGTGATAGTCAAGTGTTATATGTATATATCATGAAAACATTAATAATGCAAGTTCACAGCCTTGTGTTAAAGCAGAATTACATAAGCAGAGATAAAAGACGTAATCTCTGTTAATGTATTTCTATTTCAATACAAGGTACACAGCCTGGTAGTCAAGTGATAGCATAAACATTAACTTTTTCATTTTAGCAATTTTTTCGTGTTTTGTGTTGTCCTTGCGTGTTGGAGCTTCTCTCTTACCAAATTAGTGTCTGCCTTTGTATTTTGTCCTTTACACTTTTTCAAGTTGCTTCAAAAGATACACTCTGGTGTTATATATGATATGGTATACTGCAAACTTATGTTCTTTTTTATTTTAACAGCTGTCTCAATGTCCTTTTTCTTGTCACATATTACAGATTCACATACTCTCAAGAGTTCAATTTCCGGTGCATCAATCGCTCATGTAATTGATCACATAAATATATCACCTACTTTAAGCATGCTGTTGTACATTTCCTTGCCACATTGTACATTAACGTCCTTAACATATTACGTCATGTACAATATAGTGTGTATTTTCCTCCCATTTATATGTGTATTTCAATGGAGTTGTAAACTTTACCATCCAATATACTACTTGTATCCGAATTTTGGAGCGACTATTGTTTATACACCGCCTCTTATTTACGCGGCAATTTCAGTTTTGCGAGCCATTCTGTCAAACAACCTCCAAGTATTGTCAATTGTTATTTCTTGTATAATTGAATTATTAGTTAAATGGTACATCTACTTTACATACTTCTGTATTATCCACATTCCAGTTATTTTCTGGGCGGCTCTCAGCGCGCAGTGGCTTTACTTTGGAACGTTTATTTCAGTACATAGTACTTCATCGACAATACTTGTGTTTTCTATATATCAAAGAAAGCTACTTATCAAGATTATGCTTTTGTGCTTATTATGTTTTGACCAAATATGGGTACTGAACTTCAACACTATTCTGATAGTATTCACCAAGACAATGGTTGTGGCATTCCAAGGTGTCTTTCGTGGTACAGGTGACACTATTTGTTTCCTTCAATTGTTTTGTACCTTCCTTGACATAGAAATTATTCCTTACGAAAACTGTCCCAAAACGAATCTCTACGAATATGTTTCTATTTACATTTCCCTGGCAGTTCTCATTCAGAATACTATTTCGACTACAATGAAAAAGTCGCTTCTTTCTTATTACGTTTTATGCACTCTTTTCTGTATATACAAGCTGAAGTACGAACATATTCTTGCCATTAATGCGCTGCTACTAATCTTAGCTGGCGACGTTCATATGAATCCTGGGCGTACTCATGATTTGTGAGACGTCTCGTTTCGTCATTCAAATATTCGTAGTCTCTCTGCCGACAAACTTCGATCCATTCGCTCGGACCTTGTACCTGACTTTGACATAATCTCTTTGTCTGAAACATTCCTTTGTCCGAATTCTTCTACGGAAAATCTCCGTTTGACTGGCTACCACGACATCAACCGACGTGATCGTGCGGGCACTGTCGGCGGTGGAGTCGCATTGTACGTTTCCACAGCCCTGCATGTATCCCGGCGTGCTGATTTAGAGATCGCAGACATCGAACTTCTATGGTGCGAAATCAGAATCAACAATAATAAATTCCCTTTTTGGTGTCGTGTATCGTCCACCTAACTCCGCTGTCTCTGTCTGGGATAAGCTCCAGGATAGCCTTGATATGGCGCATAACACATGAATTCACAATATTTTACTATCCGGTGATTTAAATTCTGACTTTAATACTCAATCGGGTCGCAAGCTTGTTCACTTTGCTCAAACCAACTTTCTTAATCTTCATGTTAATGAACCCACTCGTGTCACTGCATATTCTGCCACTTGTCTTGACCAAATAATTTCAAATATTCCCAATTATCTTCATGAAATTTGTGTGCTTCCTCCGATTGTCAATTGTGATCATTGTGTCGTGGCGGCTAAGGTGCTATTTCGTCGGAGAAAGGAAGCGGCATACAAAAGACATATATGGCAATACGACAACGCGGATTTTGATAGCTGTAGAAATCGTCTCCATGCGGTCGACTGGAACACGTGCTTTGCATCCGACGACATTGATACATGCTGTAATTCTTGGTCTAGACTATTTTTAGATACTGCTACTCATTGTATTCCAAATAAAAATATAGAGGTGAGACCATCCGATCTACCTTGGTACAATTCCAGACTTTGTTGACTCAAGCGCCAGGTTAAAAGAAAATACGATAATGCTAAAAAATTTAATTTCATAATTGGTGCATGGACCTCCTTTTGACAACTCAGGAATTATTGTCAAGAGCAATTAAAAATTGCCGAAGATGAATATAATAGTAAACTCCGTGCAAACTTAAATAATTCGGCTCAGAAAAACAAATGCTGGTGGCGCACCGTTAAGCATTTCTTGAACCGAAATAATTCAACCACTGTACCATCTCTCTTACATGACGGGAAAGTTATATCGGACAATGTGTCCAAAGCTGACATTTTTAACACGTTTTGTCTCCAGCAATGTGACGTTGTCACCTCTACAGATTCTCTGCCTGAAATCGTCGACCCTCACGTGTCAACCTTGATTCATTAGTTATTAAAGAATCTGAAGTTCTGGACACTCTTTCAAGTCTTGATACTTCGAAAGCTTCTGGTCCTGATGGTATTAGTACCAAGCTTTTGAAGGAAGCAGCACCTACCATCGCAGCTCCACTTACAAAATTATTCAATACTTCTTTAATAAAAAAGCAGTTTCCTTCTGCATGGAAAAATGCGAACGTTTGTCCACTCCATAAAAAAGGTCCTGAAAATCTATGCTGCAATTACAGACCGGTGTCTCTACTCAGTTGCACAGGGAAAGTGTTTGAAAAAACAGTTTTCAAACATGTATTTAATTTCTTCCGTGACAATCTAGTTATTTCTTCTCACCAATCTGGTTTCATCCCGGCTGACTCAACTATTAACCAACTGCTTCTTCTTTACCATGAGCTTTGTCTTGCTATTGACCAACAAAAGGAAGTCCGCATAATATTTCTAGACATTAGCAAAGCTTTCGATAAAGTTTGACATACTGGTTTGTTATTTAAATCAAGGAAAGCTGGTGTTTCTGGAAATCTTCTTGATTGGTTCTCGGACTATCTGAGCAACCGCTACCAACGTGTTGTAATTCAAGGTCAGTCGTCCAACTGGGGCAAAACATGAACGCTGGTGTTCCTCAAGGTTCAGTGTTAGATCCACTGATGTTCTTAATCTATATAAATGATACTGTGGACCTTGTCCAATCTAATGTCAGAATGTATGCTGATGACACTTTTCTTTACCTGACAGTTGATGATCCAATCACTGCAGCCGATATTTTAAACTCGGACACACAGGATATTGATCAGTGGTCTAACGATTGGCTTGTAACATTCAATGCTTCCAAAACTGACTCCATGCTTATTTCTCGGAAAAACAATTCACCCGACCATCCGACAGTTGTTTTCCAAGGTCACACTTTGGAAGATGTTAGCAAACATAAACACCTTGGCCTCACTATTCGCTCAGATTTACGTTAGTCGGACCACATTACCGAAATTACTGGTAAAGCTAGTAAACTGATTAATATTACGAAGATATTGACAGTCTTTCTAGACAGACATACCTTAGAAACTATCTATATCTTTTATCAGACCGATTTTGGAATACGGCAGTCCAGTGTGGAGTGGCTGCACAGTTGCAGATGAGGAGAAGCTGGAGAGTATTCAATTGAATGCGGCGCGTATCGTAACTGGTGCACTGCAAGGGACTAGTGACTCCAAGCTTTGCGAAGAGATCGGGCGGTCAACCCTGGCAGATCGACACTCGCAATTCGGCTTCTATCCATATATTCAAATCGAAAGTAGCCAAACAAATAAGAGACCTATTAAATTTTCATAATTATACAACCTAGGGAATAAATTTCTACCTGTTCAACACACTCGCCTCCGTTTAGACGCTAGCCCTTTAAATTCTCATCTTTTTAAAATTGGTGTAAAGGATTAACCCAAATGTTCATGTGGTGCACCAAATGAGGATGCATGGCACTTTTTCTTCTCAGGTCAAAGATACACTGTACCACGATCTCACCTTCATGCCAAAATTATATGTCTTGCTCCATTTACTCTGCAAACACTGTTATACGGCTCGCCTGACTGCTCGCTCTCTCAAAATACTGAAATTTTCTTGGCTGTTCACAATTTCATCTCAGCGACTGGTCGCTTCAAACCAGTGGGTATTGGCTAATTTATTTATAGAGCAACCTTATCTTTCTTTCGTGGCCGGCCGCGGCGCCGGGCCTCCGCTTGCTTGGGCAAGGGTCTGAGGGTTCCCTCTGGCCACTTCCCGGTATGCGGTGGGAGCGGTGCTGGTGTCTGTGCACGTGGGCAAATATCGCCTTTTTCAATTCCTCCTACCCACATCCTAAATTAAATTAACTTCTCAGCTGCAATTTACTTCTCCACATATTCCGACATTTAGGTATGCCTGTCGTTTACTTCTTCTTTTTATTTATTTAGTTATTAATACTTTTTTCACCTTATGGCCCCTCTGTCTGTCTTGTCCATGTCTCGTTCCTCTCTCTTGTGTTCTGTTCGTGTCAAGTATCGTCTTGCGCACTCGTCTTTTCCAGCGAGAGGGATTAAACCAACATAAACAGAGACTTGCCTGTTAAATATAGTATTTTCCTTGACTATATGTGCCAACTTTCAATAAGGTATAACGGAAATACAAAGAAAGCAAGAAAAGAGAGAATGAAAGAAAAAATTAAAGAACGAAGCAAAGATTTCCGTAGGTGCAATTGAATGCAAATGTAATAATCTGTCAGACTTTTAGGCGTGATTATTGGGAAAAGCACCAGTCAGTCTTGACGTGTTCCACTATGTAAAAGCTAAGGACCTGTTCATTAGTGCCTGCGGTATGGGGCATATTGTTATGTTTACACCCTTATGTTTTGCGTAATGAATAGAAAATATATAAATTCTTTAGAAAAGTAGTTCTGGACATGAAAATAGAGGTTGACCAAATGAAAATTGCCCATATTTTCAGAACTCATATTTTGCAAATATATTAACTTTACTCTCTTCATTAACATTATAAAGGGCTGTTGTGTTTTGACAGGAACAAGTTATATAATTTGTATACATTCATGACAATAAAAGCAATAAAAACATGGCATACTTTACAACCATACACTATCCATGTTGTCCCAAATGAAACATATATAGTGTGGGAGTGAAAGAACTATAATTTAGACAGCTGAAATGCAACCAAGAACTTTATATGTGAATTAATCATGGCAAGAACTGGCGAAGGTTATCTAGATCTGTCTTACATATCTACTTAAATTTTGGCAACTGTATTTTCCTGCTTTACGGAAGGAACACAAGAACCTGACATATATATATACATATATATATATATATATATATATATATATATATATATATATATATATATATATATATATATATATATATATATATATATGATACAGTATGATTACAACTGATGAAAATAATATTCTTCTGGGACATATGCTTATGAACTGTGAAATCTTTATATGCTTTCCATTGCTTAACACTGGCCACTGGTATAATCAACCATACACAGCGTTTCTTCGAGTCAAACTTTGACTGGTAACATTTTGGTGGTCTTTCTCGTGTCCAACGTAAAGCAATATCCATGACCAAGAAACAGTCCAAGTGCCACTAATAAACTTGGGTATGAATGCTTAAAATAACATACACAAGTGCTTATGGGAGATGGGATAGGGTAGGGGTGGACGGCGGAAGGCTTAGGGTAGGGATGTTCGCCCCTGTAAGCATAATAAAAGTGTTCAATCCAACGTTATTTTGGGATTGAATATATCAAATGTAGCTATTCTCCATTTTCCTATGTAAAAGAGGGATATTCTTTACATGTGAAACACACCATTAGGCTCGGATATTTTATATTGATGGTAAGTTCAGCTTACTCTACACATTGGTGACAGGTGTACTATGCTTCATTCAGTGGCTGTAAGTTTCAAGGAGATTCCTTCATAAGGCTCAAAGTAATTCCTTTGTTTCGTACCTATGGCTAGCAGAGGTGCATAACTATATCCATGTAGATATAGTGATGCATGCCCAGTATATTTATCTTTTATATAGGACTGAGCATGAAGAATAGGTTTAAGTAATAATGAATATCTGTATATGACACCTGCTCAATATATCTGGTAAGCTATTCGGCATTATGATATACACTCGGATCGTGACCGATAGAAGACTCTTTAGTTTATAATCAAAAACCTTATGTTTGCCATATTTGCACGCCCTAAAGCAAATGGTCAATATGTTTTTGACAGAAATAATAAACTGTAGTGTTACTCGGAATAAGTGTCATGATTTTGTCATCCTTTGTCGCCTTCTGGACATGTGCTTGAAAAAAAGGTGGGTGTCCAAAACATGGAAACCCCTTTAGGCTTTTGAGTAACTGCAGAGCAAGCTTTGATGGAAAAATTCCCTGACACATGCATTCTCAGCACAAATGTAAAATAAAAATGACAAAAATAAAAAATATGAACGAATATGTAAGCAGTTATAGGCATACTTGAACAGTGGCCTGACTTTTGATAAATTTGCCAGAAAGCTGATATTCAAGTTGGATAATAAGGCTAAAATTACAGTCGTATTCAGAATCGTGTCGTCACGTTCATTCCAGGAATATATATTTTAGCATGTTTCTATTCATATATTCACACTATGAACTATAACTTGGGGTTCTTGCTTTGGTGTCTTAGCTGTCCATAAAGAGATGTTACCTTTATACTGAAGGTCACTGGACTACCTCAGTCTTGCTTCCAGGGTCACCTTAGTACAGGACTAGCACAGTTCTTCTTTTACAGTGTCACGTTAAAAAAGAACGTACATAGTAGTTTTACGTCATGGTACATAAGCCCCCTCCAAAGTTTATTATGACCAAGATGCCTATGTTTTACTTTTCCGTTGCTGTGTGTGAAGCCAATCTTCCCAGCCATTTGAACCATCCTATTGGATAGTCCAATTCGATGGTGCCCTTGGACGGATAGAAATATTCTCTTTACGTTTCTGTCAAACAGCTATTAAAATAAAATTTCAACCTGTCAGATATATAAACATAAAAGGGTTGCATAAATTTCACAATTTAACCATTCGTTCTAACCTCGTAAATTTTGTGAGGTATCACAAACATATTCAAGTAAATCGGCTATGCCATATGACAATGTAAAGCTGTAATCCAGCAGTCTGTCAACCTTTATGGTTTGGTAAGCTGTCTACACATAAGATCCATAATGGGCCTACAGGATGGTCCTAAGAGATGTTTTTTTTGTTTTTGTTTTTTTTAATAAAGACTGTTTGACGAAAGATAAATTATATGAAGGTCTTTGTTAAAAATATGACACGTAGAGATGTAAATATAGTCATACGTATTTCATAGCGATAGCTTTTTTTTCGGGTACCTACAAATTCTATCCAACTGGATAGTCCTACTTGATGAAGTTTAATATTTGTAAGCACTAGTTGTTAACTTCTTGTTAGGCAAACAAGAAAAAAAAACATAATGTTTTGGAACATACATACTGTATCGTGATGCATTAATGTTCAAGGACTATTCATAGGTACAGAACGTTGTGAAGGTCTACTGTCATGGACATCACAATAATGGGCACACCAGGTTTTGTCCATTCATAAAATCATTCTGTGGAAAATGACATTAACTATATATATAGATAAAGAGACATGTATGTTAGCAGCAAAAACGGCAATTCATGGTTTTATTGTGATCCAATGGGGTTAAGCATATCACCTGATCCTGATGGATCTCATAGTATCCCATGGAATATATAGACATCCAATGGGAAATTCAGTAGGATCCAATGGGACAAAGTGGATTAATTTTTCAGAATCTCAAATAGAAACCTCTGGGGACTTTTTTATGTGTAAGAACACAAGGACCTCATGAAAACGTATGGCATAGAATGGCCAATAATTACCAGACGTTTTTTTAGCTTAGCTGACTTGTCATTCAGCTGAGCTTATAGGATGGTCCTTTGTCCGTCGTCCGTCTGTTTGACTGACTTCATACTCACTTTTTGCAGGATTTCTTTCTTTTCAATCTTCATCCAGCACAGTGGAAGAGGTGGCTTTCAGCTAACACCTCTAGTCAACTTATGGTGCTAAAAGTTGTATTACTATTTACCTGTTTATACCAGTTTCGATATGGTGGAATAGTGTATGAAGCTTTTAAGTTTCAAAGGAGATGTCTGTCCACAATTCACATTTTCGACTTATTCTCCAAAACCGGATTTACTTCAAACTTAGTGGAAATGTACTTTGGGTGGGTCTTTACAAAGTCTGATCAAATGGTCATGCGCCAAGGATTTTTGTATTTTTTTATGATTTGTTTGTTCTTTTTGTTTGGGGGGGGGGAATCTTTAAAAATCTTCTCCGAAACCGCTCACCCAACTGCTTTGATATCACATAGGAACACTCTTAGGTACCACTGGTTCTTAAGTTGTTCACCAGGTGGCACTGCATTTTTTCCCTAATTTTTATGAGTTTTGTGTGTTTTTGCTATGTTCGACTTCTTCTCCAGAACCGTCACTCAGAGTAAGCTGAAACGTGGTGGACATATTTCTTTTGAAAGGTCTAACAAAGTTGTTTGCTCGGTGTCACTGCTGTGGATTTCTGATTCTTAACTTTTTTTTCAATTTAGGTACTTATCGGTAAATGCACCTTTCCCATCGATTACTATCTAAGTTAATGGGCATTCTAATGCTAAAACACATCTTTGTCCCCTTCTCCGAAACCATCACCCAGATTGACTTCAAACTTGGTGGCAATGTACCTTGGGTGGGTTTCTACAAAGTCTGATCAAATGGACATGCTCCAATGATTTTTGTATTTTTCATGATTTTTTTGGGGGGCTTTTTTGGAGGGGGGGGGGGGGCAAATCTAAAAAAATCTTCTGCAAAACCGCTCACCCATTTGCTTTTGATATCACACAGGGACACTCCTGGAGACTCCTAGTTCTTAATTTTTTCACCAGATAGCACTGAATTTTTTCAATGCTTTTTTTTGGTTTTCACTGCGATTAAGCTACAACGTGGTGAATATGTTCTTTGTTAAATGGTCAAACAAACCTGTTCACCAGGTGGCACTGATGTGGATTCCTAATATTTAACGATTTTTTTTTAATTCGAGTACTTTTTAATACATGCACCTTTCATATTGATTACAATAAAGTCCATAGGTATTCTAATGTTGATTCACATTTTGGACTTCTTGGAAGAAACTGTCTGTTAGATTGACATTAAACTTGTTGATAATGTACCTTGGGTAAATCACCACCAAGTTTGTTTGAATTTTCACGCTCCAGTGATATTCTTTATTTTTTATGATTTTTTTGCTGGAAAATTTTTAGAAAAATTATAATAGGAAAGTTTACATGGGGATTTCTTTTATTGGTTATAACTTTAACAGTTTTTGCCAGATTTGTGTCAAATTTGGTAGAATTGTACCTTTGATAAGTGTCTACTTATTTTGTATAAGAGGCCATGTTCTAATGATCTTTGGACCTTGACCTCATTCCCAAGGTCACAGAACACCTGACCTGAAATCCACTGTCCATTTGATAACTTGAGATCCATTTTGAGTCAGGACCTTGATGCTGCACATATTAATGTTTCTGTATGCAAATGATGCTGAGACAGTACATGAGTGACGTTGACCTCGTTTCTGGGGTTACAGTGCAACATACATCAATTTTACTCTTCACAATAACTGGAACTAGGACCTTGATGTTGCATCTGGTAGTGTTCTTCCATAAATGTCAGACTTTTTCAGTACATGGGTGACCTTGATCCTGTCCCAAGTTCACAGAACCACAAGTGTGATGAATCTCCAGGTCAGCTGAGCATTGGCTGTTCACACAACCCTCTTGTTTAATTATGTCACCAGACAGATACGGACTGCTCATATTCCAAATTTGGCCTGCATATGTTATTGCAGTTTGTTATGATTAGATCTTGAAACATCTTTCATGGGTTATTATCAGTTTGTAGATGAATATATTTGCAACATTCTTATCTGTAACTGCTAATTCCATTATTATTTTTAGTTACCCGCTGAAGATCCTTTAATTTATTTCCGCTAAAACAGCCAATGGCAAAATTCTACAGAGAAACGTGTGGAATATGGACAAGAGTACTTCCATATGTATATAGGTTATACAGTGACAGGTTAGCTGATGGAGAGTAAAGAGTTTGGACTGCGAAATAGGGTAAGGACCACTAGGAAGTGTTTTTGGACAAAAAGACACTAGTACAAATATGACCGAATGCTTGCGTTGCATGTGCATTCAAATTAGACTTAGGCGTATGCAAAAGTACCATTTGCTTGTGGAGTTTCTCCTAACAGTGAACGTTCATTGACTTATAATAAGATATGATATGTTAAAGTATGTCAAATGTGGACTTAATGGAAGCGGAGTTCATGTTGACTCACTCTTTCTAGGATTCCAGCTTCATCGTTCGTATTTGCAGATATATAAACAGATAAAAGTCGCAATTTAAATGGTCATTGATCCATATCCTAAATATTAGATATATAACAACGACGATAAAGTTGACAGGTATAACATGGGTAAGACAGCTGGACTGGACCACTATCTAGAAAGACAGAGACGAGGTTCCTTGATGTGAAAAAACCATTCATTTTTCGTGTTACCCATCAAGCAGCACAGGTTCATTAGTACCTTTAGTAACCAAAACAAATATCGAAACGGACAAAGACGGACCGACTGCTATATTGATAACTCAACACCAATACTTTCAGATAGCATACTATGTAGTTTTGTCATTCTAAACTGTGGCCAAGAATTTCTTCATCACATCACCCGAATAAAAGCTTAATTAATTCTCAATCAACATGTAAATACACCCGTCTGTATTGACAGAAATTTCCGAGTGCTCAAAACGGTATACCCATTCTCCTTACCACAGCTGCTGTTCAACACCATGGTCATTTGTGCTAAGCATTGTTCTGAACAATGACTGTTGTTGGATCTGCTGCGGATGTGAGTCAGGAAAACTTCTAATTCTGGATTAATAAATTGTGCACTAGAGCCTGGTCTCCAGCAACAGGTAAGTATCACTTACTCAGCACATTACCAAGCGAACTATGATTTCTTCCGTTCAACTGTCGTCAAAAACTTGTCTTAGGTTGAATGGTTGGCACCTACCTTGTATTAGTTGAACTTCATATGCCTTCAGTGCGCGAAAAGCTCTATAAAATTTACATTAAAATAACTGTACATTAATGCATGATTACCTATACACCGCTCATAATATATATATATATATATATATATATATATACATATTGACTGGGAGTAGACTAATTCAATTCTGAGCTTGGTACTTGTGGGTTTTTTTTCCTGTGTCTCTTTTCGAAATTCGAATTTTAGAAACAGCACACGCTGTTCGAATATATGAATACTGGTCATGAAATAGACTTGAAATATTTTGCCATTCTCTATTAGGAAGGTTCATATGGTCACGGGCCTGTGGTTTTTCGAATTTACATATATTTCTGTGTCCGTCTTGGCAAAATCGTAAAGAAATTTTCTTCTCCAAAACAGCTTGGCCAATTATATGGGCATTGAACAGGAATTCTTCTGAGTCCACCTAGATCTCAATTCTTCCGACAAAAGGCGTAGGAGTTTATTGATTTGGTAAGTATGACTTTTTCGTAGCCGTTCTGCTCAAGTAAGATACATTTTGATAGACACACACCTTGTGGAAATTCTGGTAAGGGTACATGTAAATGTTAACATTTTTGCAACAGGGTCGGCAGCGACTGTGTCACTGGTTTCTTTCGTGCTAATGTTGAAGTTTAGGCTCAACATTATCACTGTTTATGAAATGAAAGGTGCCAACGTTGTTGGCACCTTTCATTTCATTCCAGCGCCATATAACGTTCAAAGACCTGAGAATGCCAGTTACCGTAAAATTTGATCCGAGGGATAGGAATTCGACAAGCCATGGCAAAAACACATCCCCCTTTTCTTAAACTGTGACCTGCAATAGCAGCGGGATTAAAACTGCCCTTCTGTAGGAAGACGTGGAGAAAATTTACATACGAAACATGTGTTCAAGTGTGTACAAAAAATTAATCAGTTTTGTGTAAAACAAACATCAACATTTGCTAGAAATTGGTTTCAAGTCAAAGGTCCGGTCTATAGAATTGATCCATTTTGTGTACAACACTTCCACGTTTACTAGCAGTTGGTTTCAAGGCAGTTTTGGTTGTTCAATTCATTTGTGTTAGAAAGAAACACATTTGGGGGCCTTATTTTTTAAACAACAAATGCGGACGTGGTCTGTATCTTTTTTATCATTATCGTCTTTTAAAAACCAGTTGACTTGGGCAAGTCAGCTAATGTCATTTGATGGACCGTCGTGCACCTGTCTACAATCACATTGTTAACAAGGCGTCCGGCGGACCCTCTTCAGACGACAGCGGATCTGCTTTGGGTGGGTTTCCATCACGTTTGATGACATAACACTCTCCAGTGGGTTACGGATCCTTTAAACGGGAGGGTGTTTGGAAGAATCTTCTCCAAAACCCTTTTACCAAACGTTTTGAGAGTGCAAAGGAACACTTTCGTATAGCCTAAGCTTTTGTTGTAACGTTGGCGCTACATGTCTTCAGTTTATTATTTACAACGTTCTGTCTTTTATCTACCTTTGATTTCCCCAGAACGGTTTTATGTAAACATCCAATAGCAAGAAGCTCTATTATTTAGCTAAACGTTCGCAAGAATGATGGCACCGCCTTGAAAAGATATGCAACCAAGGATATTAGATTTTTTTTTAAATGGCTCTTTTGAACGCTTTCAGCGCTGAAGAGCACAAAAAATCTTTAACCAGCGAAAGAACATATATCCACATATAGGATAAATAGATTTATTTGTGAATTATATTTGCAATTTATCCAATGTGCATAGGATTAATGTTCTGCGAAGGGGGTAAGCATAGCCTGTCTTTTTACAGTACGTCACGTGTGTGTTGGTCGGGGAAAAGATTAATAGGCCTTCAACTTCGAAAGTACAAAGTAGAGATAAAACGTCTTAACAATATTTTGCAATGTGGACTTTTGCTACGTGTAAACAACAGATTTAACTTCTTGTCTATCTAAAAGAAATATATTGATGTGAACGAAATCAAATGTGTCTAACCACTGGCTCCAGCCATGCAAACCTGTCCCTGGCCATAAAAAGGAAACATAGAACACCCTTGTTAATGTTTAGTAGTTCCGTCAACGCTGAATTCTCCATTACATACGTAAATCAAAGGATTTTCAAGTAACGGGGATAAAAGTGTACTTATCTCTTAGATACCGATACAATCCCCGTGGAACCATAGAGGAAAAAACCAGAATATCGACGATTTATGATTGAGATACAAATAGACAGCTTGCCAAGATCGGTCAAGCTTCCGATTAATGCCCAAAAAAAATCTTCCGGAAACCACCAGATCATAATGTACTTAATTTGTGGTGCTGTAACTTTACATGCATGTGTCATAGCTGTACAATTTGTCTTCAAATGAACACGCGCTCGTCATCATCATCATCATCATCATCATCATCATCATCATCATCATCATCATCATCATCATCATCATCATCATCATCATCATGGTTATGGTTATCGTTATTAGTATTTTTGTTTGGGGGAAACTTTAAAACTTCTCTCTATCTGCTGGGTCAAAAGCATTAAAGTAACGGACAACAATTTCCAATCCTCGTACACCAGGGCGGAACCTATTGTGCGTTTAATATGGGCGTTAGCTGACAGCAGACTATCAACACAGCCCCTTCAGGCCCTCAGACGTAATTTCGTGAATTTCTCTTTGAGGTGCAGTGTAAAGAACAGCAGCAGTATCACCTGTTGAAGAAACTTGACAGAAGTGCACTCAATGCAAATCAGCATCAATTTTGAATAATATTAGGCCAAGAATTTTGAGACTTGTCAAATTTTTGACAAACAACAGTCAGTCTATAAAAGTCAGCCGTGGTAAATATCTGCTGCATGTTTTGCCTGTTTCAGGGCAAACAGAGCAAGTTGACACATGTACATGACGACTTATATATGCTTGAAACATTGACTGGGCCCCACCCGGAAGTTGAGGTAAAATCCAAGGTTGAGTATAATCTTAGATGTACCCTTATGTGTTTGTTTATGCTAATTTATCTGATAAGGCGAGTAATTAGCCCCGAGTGTGCTTGCTGGTACTTTGATTTTATCTTGCATAGAAAGTAGTTTACTTTTTTGCCACTACGTGAGGGATAGTTTTAATCAATCAGTGTTTACGATTACTATTAATATAAGATAACAGGTTCACATAAGGAACTTTCACTTTCTGTACAGTGTTTCAAGGTAGCTGTTTTCAGCATGTACAAGTTTTTACTTATCAGTATGGATACTGCAGTAAAAACTGTTGAAAACTACGCATCGCCATGGACTGGTTTAAGTTGGGAAATTGCCGACTGAGTTCGTTATAAAAGACTGTGGGGTTTCCTCGGAAGCACTGCAATGCCTTTTTATAATTTTGTGTCCTGTCGGGGGGGGGGGTATTATGTTCAGATAAGCAGCTTCTATTGTAAGTCCATACGCATAGGAGGCACTACATATGTATGCATGTACGTATGTATGCATGTACGTATGTATGCATGTATGTATATAAGTGTAGACATATATACAATGTTCAAATCGGATTTCCTCTTAAGCAGCTTCAGACACAATGCACCAAGTCCCCTCAGTGTTTTTTAAACAATGGCACACATACTTGTCTATTTCAGAGGCTTCGCCTTTACTTCTGTTTCACATGTTTTTCGTACGTGTATGCAGGTACATGGGTGTGCTGATTTGACGCAGTGTGCGATGAAGGTATAGTCCATAACTCCAAATGAAAAGTCTGCATATATTTTCTTGATTATGGAGAGCCGGCAAAGTATGAAATATGAATTTGCCTTTATTTATAGCTTCTGTTCCATGTGGTCTCGCACGATGCCTGCTGATATGTATGGTTCTACTCTACATGTCGGTTCCCATATACACTGATATCACAATGCAAGAAACAATATTTTTTTTACATAGTCACAGTGGGAAATACCAAGGTACAGTGATGTTAAAAATGTACACAATGCGAAACAAGTAATGATTTTAAATTGTAACAGCGGAAAATATCATGTTGCAATGAAGCTATTTATATGCACGCATATTTTCCGCACAGTAAATCATTCCACGTTCCTATCGTTTGCTGTGGCTATTAAAATACATGTTAATACATATATATCGAATTGCAAAGCAAGAACAGACCAACAAACTCGAAGAGGAGACTAAAAAGTATAAAGGAGCCTCCTCCCAACATGTTTCGGCCCCCCTGGGGCCTTCGTCATATATACATACATACATACATACATACATGCATACATACATACATACATACACACGTACATACGTGCATACACACATACACATATACATACATACATGCATACATACATACATGCATGCATGCATACATACATACATACATACATACGTCATACATGCATACATACATGCACTCGTCTTTATATCATTTTTTTGCTTCCAGAATTTTTTGCAAGAGTGTACAATAACAAATCTAACCGAGCACAGCCTTCATGTTTTCTTTTGCCATATGTTGGCACTTCCAGCTCTTTGAGAGAGATCTCAAGTCATGGAATCAAGTTTCCATTTAATTCTCGTATTTACAAATAGGCCAGTTATATAGTTAGCATTATTTCGCTTTGTCATGACCTTTGACGTACAGTTTCTTTCGCTTAACAGCCTAGCCGTCTATATTACCTGATTTGATTTTGACAGAGAGCAAAAGAGTAAAAGTCGGGCATCAATTTCTTCTGAGTTGATAACCATTCCCTATGATGTATGACTATATTTTATACAAGTGCACCGATTGTAAATAGAACAACAAGGCCGTATAAATAGCCCGTTCATAGTTGTCCTTGGCATACAACCTTGAATGAATCCCGCATTGGACGTATCTGGGGGCGTTTGATGTCTGTAATTTTAAAGCCATTGCTCAAGTGTTTTTACAGACAAAAAATGTCCTCAAATAAAAGCCATGAAGCACAAAAAGTTGAGCATAACCACTAGAAGACACCTTACACGGTTCACCCTAGGTGCATCTCCATCAAGTTTGAAGTGAATCTTGTTCACAGTTTTGGAGAAAATTGCACATCCATTCATGTACACTGGTATCCATGCATACATAACCTTAACCAAGACGTTTTACTGATGGGTCAGATACGTGCTGCAAATGAGGTTCGAAGTTCACTTCTAAATATGAAGATCGGTCAATCAGAGTGGGAAGATATGCTCAATTAAAAAAAAAAAATATATATATATATAAAAAGCTTTGAAAAAAAACCAAACAAGCAAGCCAGAGGATCGTTTCGTCAGAATACTGTTTTACTCTCACAATTGCAGTTTTTTGCTGCAGTGGTATTTTTATAACATTTTATTTTTTTTTTCGGAAAAAAGGCTTGAAATTACTGTTCTTGAAAATTAGAAGAAATATTTAGATCAACCTGTCTTCAATTTTGCTTAAGCAGGTGTGTCCCCTTTTAATCTGTGATTCTTATTTTTTTTGTTTTAATTTTTGTGATATTCCTCAAAATAGGTTGGAATGCTTCAGTATATTGGCTTCCAATATATATATATATTGTAGCAGTAATTGAACTGATCCTTTCGAACAAAGGGCAACATTTACGTGTCCCGAATCACCCCATCACCCACCCACCCACCTGGCCAAAAAAGATTAAAATCAAAGGACAAAAAAAGTTCGACACATTCTGCACCTGTACCAAATTTGGCATATTCAATGCCGTTAGAAATATAACTGTTTGCAGTAAAGACTTTAATTTCTAAACATATTACAAAATTTGAAAAAAAACAAAACAAACCCAAGTGAAACAAATAAAAAACAAAATAAAAGGAAAAGAAGAAGAATAATAAAACTGAGACAAACATTTTGTGGTGGCAACAGAGCGTTACTTCTCAAGTTTTTTGTGCCAATTTTAGAGGCAATGTATTTCAAAGCATGCTTGGACACAAATACAATAATGCTACAAGATACAAGCTTTAAAATGTAATCTTAATAGGGAAACATTGGTCTTACAAAATATTTCGATATATAAATTGAGTTCAGCATATCTCTAAACACTAACATACACATTTGTACATGGACTTGAAAACAGTTTAACATCAGTGAGCTCAGTCAGCGTTTTGGCACTAATGTAGTCATACCTCGTCGCATTTTAAATACAGATTCATTTCTTTATTTTACGTTTGGCTATATTTCAAAAGCAAAATCCGAGTTCATATCCACAGGTGACTGGATTTACAATGCTGTGTTGTTTTGGTGGTAGTCAACTGATGCTTCTACAAAGTCAAGCGCGGGCTTAAAGTCATAACACTTGGGAGCATGTTGATCAGTCTGATTTGCTGAGTCTATATTAATATAGAATCTATATTAATATAGAATCTATATTAATATAGAATCTATATTAATATAGAATGTGTTCATTAGTTTTGCATGAATAACGGCTGCTTGAGTGTATATCTGACTATGATCATCAATAATGAGAGCACACCACCACGTCCTGGGGAATGGACTTTGGTTAAAAAGTTTTTATGTCTCCCTTTTGCTGTATTTAACGTTGCGCTCGTTGTTTGCTTGAAATCTAGATATATGAAGGATTTTTTTTTGGTTTTTTCTTTACTATTTGGCTACAAGTGTAAAACGAAAATGACAAAAGGTACTGTGTCACCATGGTGAACGGTCAAGCGCACCTGAATGCAATTCAATCCTGTTCCTACAAGAGGAATATACTCTTGGGAAAAGTGTAATGGTGCATTGCATATTTTGACAAACGCCAGTGGGACGCTGAAACGTTCTCATTTCAAGTACCTGCAACAGCAAAGGCTCTAATACAACTGGTACTAGCTTTAATGGGAGATAAGTGGTGGAATTAAGTGGTCTTTGCTCAGCATCCGCTGCAAAGACAGAAACCACTCGCCACAGGTTGCTGTCAGGATTTGCTGTACACTGTCAAGAAAGTTTTGTCGTGATAAATTGGCAACGTATCATCAGTTGTAATGTCAGTCCGAGCTCAATTCTTCGCTGAGGACAAATGCACCAAAACGCATTGTGACCTTGCCAATTACATATCAGTTAGTATCACAGATATGCAATCCAACTGTGGTCTTACAAGGAATGCATCATCATATGCAATACCAGTTATTTAATGAAGCCCTTCAGCCGAAAAGCAAAGATGGTAAAACTGCCTATTACCTTAATAAATAAGATCAAGGTTGCATACTATATACATGCAATATGCGGAATGCACTAGTGAGATTTTTAATAATTCAGTGCCATGATGGAATAATGCAAGATAAAAGAGTCCATAACTCGCTCTGGAAGGTCATCGTTTGTTTTCTTACAACAATTTAATAATTGAGCCACTGAGGTACAAGTCTAAAATATATGCCCATGCATGATTAAGCCATCGTACAATTTCGACCATTTGATAAAATACAACAGCAACTTAGCCGAATTATATAATCTTTGATCTTTACTAATACAAGTAAAAGCTCATTGTCTGACACATGAAATGAAACAAATATCGCCATTGTTACTGAAAGCATGCCACAAGCTACACTACGACTGAAAGTGCTTGGTATTAGGTTCATCATGCATCTAGATAAGTTAATGTTTTATTCACATATTATTTTTTTTTCAAAATAAGAAATAAATGGACACAATAGAAAAAACCCACAGGAATACAAATTAGGACTAGGAAAAAGATTCGCTTCAAAGAAAATCTGACTTGTCCCTTGGTACTTCACATTCTATTCAGCTTATGCCCGGATGAAAATTTCAAAGTCCAAATGACCTTGACCTTTGATCTTTAGAGGTTACATGTCCTTACAAACAAAATGTGCAGTGTTACATTGGCTACAATTTGAGTCCAACGTGATCAAAATTGGGTAAAAATTGACCAAGTTATGGCTAGAACAAAGCCACCATAGAAAGTGGCCTTTGACCTTGAAATTACCTTTGACCTTGAGATGACCTATACCTGAAGTGAACCTTGACCTTTAAAGTGACATTTTGACCTTAAATTAACCTTTGACCTTGACATGACCTTTGCTCTTGACATGACCTTGACATTTGTGATGACATTTGCTTTGCTATGATCAAACTCCTATACACACGGAACCACATCTACTATAGTGTATAAAATATTGTAGATTGGAAACGTTTGGAGTTACTACGTATAACAAGTTTCAAACGATATGTGGGACAAATTTGTCTGTAAAGAAAGGAGAAAAAAGAAGAAAGAAAGAAGGAAGGAAAGAAAGCAAAAGAAAAAAATCATAGAAAAACAGAATGTCTGTGTTGGCACACAGACATAAAAAGTGTTCATACAATGTAGATAACCCTAACTGTTTTCATATTCATGGTCATTTGGGATCTGTGGGTGTTGTATTTTTTTGGATAATTTAAGTGTTGTTAATTTCAAATGTATCATAAATTGTCCACACGGACAATACAGTGTGACAAACAAAATCCCGGCCGTGGATCTTCATTTGCTGACTGTTATTTGCACTAACCTCTCTGGCTATAATTCACACACTTTTGACACATACTCCATAAGCGTTTGACATGGCGATTGTGAGTTCAAATAATCGAGAAATGTTAATCAGAAAGGTAAAACTGTCCTCTACCAATTCAAATTTTGGGAATATTTTTAGCGTCGTATTTGGTATGTTGCCATTTTATTTAGTACAAGAACAATTGAGCCGAGAAAAGTGATTATTTCCAAAATTTTCTTGTGTTACAAAATGGCATCTTTTTAATTTTATGGTTTCCTGGATTTTTTCCTCTGGCTATAAAGGAAAAAACCGATTCTTACTTTTTTGCGATCGCTAACATATTACTTTGTTGAAAATGGCACCGTTGCTAACATATTACTTTGTTGAAAATGGCACCGTTTTTTATTTTGTGATTTTTAGAATTTTTCTGGATATTTTCCTCTCGGTAGGGAGGAAAAAAAACAATTCTTACCTTTTTCTTAAACCATTTCCCATATTGATGTGCGAGGGAAATACACAAAAACTCTTGATTTCGTTATCTTTGGGAATCTTTAGTATGTTATATTTGTTTTCAAGTGTCGGATGTAGTAGAAAAAACAACTATATATGCACACACCATACACTATACATTAATGCTGGCAAATATAGAAACTGTTGTTTTTCTGCTTAGAGGCGATAATATGGGTAAATATGGGGGGAAAATCATTGTCCCATATTTATTTATTTATTTTTTTTTTTTTGGTTTAAGGTTTCTTCTAATTTTATACGAATTTCATAAGACATTATTATCTTTGGATAATTGCATGATGCGAAATTTAAAAATGTTAAAATAAAACTGGATAAATAATAAGAATTTATATATATATATATATATATATATATATATATATATATATATATATATATATATATATATATATATATATATATATAGAATACACAAACTGAACTCCTATTGTATTGCTATGAGTTTTGATTCGTGTACATGTATGTAAAGTGCATTTTCTATACCATATGACATAGCACATTATGTTAAATTTCCTACATAATTAATAGGGTGAAAACACGTCAAAACTGGAATAAACTTCATTCGTTTATGAATCATATCATTTGCATTTGTGATTTAAGAGCTGGGTGGTGTTTCTATGTGTTTAGAGCATATATTGGTCGTTTTCAAACTTCACAAATTTGCCATTGTTTTACTTGGGCGCCGATTCCTTTGTTGTCGCTTTTGAACAGAAACATCAAGACTGATGACATCGGTTAGAGAAGATCAGCAAGAAGTTGAGAATAACCTTAGTTCAGTGCTGTTTTTTTACAATTTAGACACTGTTTTGCATTTAAAAAAGAAACTTGATCACTTTTTATGGCTAGCGGCACACAAAACTGAAAAAAGAGCTTAACATACAAATACGAGTCTTATAATCATGCTGGCCATCTGGGCCATCAGGGAAAGGATTTTACCGGACCTCAACACCTAACTCACATCTCATCTTTCGCAAGCATCCTATTTTGCCCTGTAGTGTATTTAAATTAGTTTTTAAAACTTATGCCAGTAAACTATACCTAAAAGTATTAAATATTTTATTTGCAAAATGTAATAATATTAATTAGGACATTGGTTTTTGTCACTGTTTCCATCAAATGTACATATTTTGCAATTTATGTTCAACAAGATGTTCTGGACGATACCAATAAACATAGGAACTTGATACCTGATGTCGCTATTTGTGCACCCTAGTGAAAAAGAGTAAATTCCCAAGTATTATATTGCAAAAAGCGAAGCTTGTTAAACTATATAATATGATCACTTAGGCTCCTGTCTCTTTAAATTAAACATTTTACTTTTTAAACTGTGTATTTTGATCCCCGTATGGTGCAATATGTACTGAAAGTTTATTGGTTCATATGTATGTTAAAAGTGTTCATGCTACATGTTAAAAGCATACACTAACTGTGAAAAATATAGTGTATCTATAAAATTATGTAGTACAAAAAAATCTACAGATGGGTGCTCATTTTCATGTCTTCTATATACCCAGTGTCACAATAGGATCCAAATTTCACTTTCAGTATATAAAACTTGCACTATTAAACTTCAAAGCCTATATTGTTTAAAAGGATGTGATTATGTTCACAGTATTATCAAAAAGGGTTCCTTAATATCGCAACATATGCTCTAGATCGGAATGCAATGAAGAGTATTTAATTATACGTACTTGCTAATGTGTGCTTTATTTTTTTACAGTTTCGCTAGTGAATACTATGTTGATTCTTGGCATGTTTTAACTGCAATTATCTCCTAAAAGCCGCTAGATATGTTGCCTAGGAATCTGTCCGAGAAATTTAATACAACATTACGAGATAAATGTTGCACAGGTGTGTCGGTGCAAAGAATTATCAACTGGATCGCAATATTTTTTGCGGTGGCCTCTTTTTCCCCACGACTACAGTTAAATGGGAGATTTATGCACAGCTTCTGAGACAGGCAACTGTTTATTTTAATGAGCCCATGGGCGTATTTAAAACTCGATTATATATCAACCTTTGTAAGGATGACGTATGTCCCCAAATTTTGACCATTGTGGGATTTGGCCCGTTTAATTAGGAGATAGCATTTGCATACTTCATCAAGAGTAATTCCAGTATATCTTAATGTTAATCTTTCAGAATGACAACATCAACAATGCTGAGTATAGTTTGTCAAGAACATAATTATCCTGAATAACTTGGGTATATACACTGTTCCTCCCAAACAAAATGTGACTTAAAATTATAGCACTGTCTTCTTTTTTTTTTAAATATGACTGCAACAAAAAGACAACAACAACAACATTGTTGGATTTGGATTATAAAGACGTCGCAGACCTGTATATCTGGAGAGCATTTGATCAAATTGAGAGTGCATTCTAGGTATGTTAGTCTCTCGCACCCATCCACTTGTGAGTTGAATTATCACAGTAGATGCACTCGATTCTGGAGTAACACCACACAAATTTTTTATCACTTCAAATTTAGTATTTATCTTGATATTTCCATACAGCTTCTTGTTGTCACTTGTAAAACGAACGAAAAATAGTAAAGAAAGATTTGCTTGAAAGCAAATATGTGTGTGTGTGTGTGTGTGTGTGTGTGTGTGTGTGTGTGTGTGCTACATGGCGTGCCCTCTCACTGCTTCTGAACAGCAGTTGAATAAACTTGGCTTGAAAGTACGCGTATCAATCAGTGGGGGATGGACTGGTCACACTGGGAATTGCGAAAGGGCCAACGTGCATCTCAAGAATTAGATAAAATTGGTTTGGGGAACTGAGAAAGTACTGATTTGTATCCTGGAAATTATGGTTAGATAAATTATTTACTGGGAAATGGGATTAATGTGTTCTGGAAACAAGGAAACACTCTTTATCATTTCATGGAAATAGGGATTTGAATCCCTCTCTAACCCCTCTAATTAGATAACCTAAGCTAAGAATAGACAGCAATGTTTACACTGCTCCATCCAGTAGTTGGAACCTCTTGCCAGGGCCAGGACCTAATTAACAGTCAGCAGATGATAAGCAGTGAGTGGGAAGTTACAGAAAGCAGGGATAGTTGAATTATCTGGCTAACCGTGGAGAAAGCAACTAAAAGAGGTGACTACTAGTGTGGAGGTGGCCACATAAGAACACAATCACATATTATTGAAAGTTTATATCACACATGTTATTAATAATTTATATCTGTGGTATGTTCATGCTGATGTGACAGTGAACCGGCATCCAAATCTGGTGTCCATAGCAACCAACTGACATAGTTCCAGAGCACAGATTATAGGAAATAGGTGAATCTACATGCAGGTGTACATGGACTGATACGCGACATGCATATTAATTTCCCGCCAAAAGGCACGGTTTTGACACCTCTCACTCACGGGGACGTGCAGGCACTTCCCAGTCACAGACAGGGACACATGCCCTTTCCTAACAATATGAGTGGTTTTCTGACAAATTCATGTTTACAAATGCCAATGCCATATCCATCTAGTACTTTGCTATCTGGATATCAGAAGAAATTAGAATTTGCCTGTAAAAAGTATTCTTTATTTCCAAAATATCAGCAACATCCCGCCTGCCCACATAGACAAGTGCCCATATGTAGCTCCAATTTGTGTCCAATATGATCAAAATTGGATGATAATTGGCCGAGTTATGGCTAGATAAAAATTTCAAACGACAAAAACGACCTTGACCTTTGACCTCTGGAGGTCACATATACATTCCAAAAATGTGCAGTGTTACAATATATACAATTTGAGCTCAACATGATTAAAATTGCATGAAAATTGAAAAAGTCATGGCTGGATGAATTTTCAAAGGTCCGAATGACCTTCACCTTTGACCTTTAGAGGTGACATGTGATTACAAAAATGTGCAATGTTGAAATATCTATAATTTGAGCCCAACATGATCAAAATTGGATTAAAAGTGACCGAGGTATGGCTAGATGAATATTGCAAAGGTCAAAATGACCTTGAGCTTTGACCTCTAGAGGTCACATGTAAATTTAAAAAATGTGCAGTGTTACAGTAGCTACAATTTGTGTCCAACATGATCAAAATTAGATGATAATTGACCGAGTTATAGCTACATGAATGTTTCAAATGGCAAAATGACCTTGACCTTTGACCTCTAGAGGTCGCATGTAAATTTAAAAAATGTGCAGTGTTACAGTAGCTACAATTTGTGTCCCACATGGCCAAAATGGGATGGAAATTGACTAAGTTATGACTGGATGAATATTTCAAACGTACAAATGACCTTGACTTTTGACCTTTAGAGGTCATATGTAAATTACGAAAACGTGCAGTGTCACAATATCTACAATTTGGATTCAACATCACATCATCAAAATCGGATGAATACTTTGGCAGCCAGAAGCAATTGAATTTTTTTAACTGCCCTAATTTGCATAATGTTCAAAATCTTGACTATTCGGAACGATATGCATAACTTCACTGCATGTGCTATTGCCATGCAAAGTTTGGAGTTATGACTGGATGAATATTTCAAACGTACAAATGACCTTGACTTTTGACCTTTAGAGGTCATATGTGAATTACAAAAATGTGCAGTGTCACAATATCTACAATTTGGGTTCAACATCACATCATCAAAATCGGATGAATACTTTGGCAGCCAGAAGCAATTAATTTTTTTAACTGCCCTAATTTGCATAATGTTCAAAATCTTGACTATTCGGAACGATATGCATAACTTCACTGCATGTGCTATTGCCATGCAAAGTTTGAAGTTTCTAGCTTGCATGGTGTCTGAGTTTTAGACGACACAAAAAATCTGGCAGAAAGAAAGATAGGAAAGAAAGAAAGAAAGAAGATTGGGTAAAACAATATGCCTATGCTCACACACCGACATAATGAGGTCAGTGTGCTGCAGAATCAAATTCGCCATTGCAGACCATGCAAATTACACCAATGAGGTAGGTAATGCTAAATTATACACTTTTCATGGCATCCGTTTAACACATGGCAACATGGAATACAATCAGATAGACTAGACAACATGCCTGCGTCTGGAAATAGGATATGGTTACCTTGCAGAGACACAGGAAAGAAAGTGTGCATTCATTTATCGTCATTTTTTATGGGCACCAGGCGGACTAATAACAGTCCCACATGACAGTAAATGACTCAAGCATATTTAAATTTGGTTACGCTTGTTTCATTTAAAATAACATTTTTTGGTCTTGGTGTGGTTTACGGTTTACCACATAAACGATGTCAGGTAGGTGCAGATATGGGCTAAAACACAAAAGAGGCCAAACGAATTGAGCTAATATCCAACAGGTTGTAAAGTCTCCACCGTCGACCTAAGATTAGTTACAAAAAAAAAAAAAAAAAAAAAAAAAAAAAACCTAGAGGAAATACCCTTGGCGTATTTTGTAAAACAGTGAAGATCTGGTTGGCTCAAACAATAACCACAGAATAACGTTGGTGTATTCTGATTTGGAAGTGTAATTGTACCAGCGGAAGTGCAGTGGAAGTCCCCTAAGTCTTGAGATATTATTGATGGAACAATGGATATCCCCAAAGACTAAATGTGCAGTAATATTGTGAAATGTATTATTGTGTGACGCACTGAAAAGACCCAGAGTGTTAAATTCAGTGCAGGAATTGTGCAAGAACATAACCTAGAGACAGTCAGGAAATAATGAATCAGTCCAGAATGTGTGGGGAAGTTACAGGATATAACAATTATCTATGACAGCGATGGATTTGAGGTTGTGCAATACATGGAAATGTGTTGTATAAAACTGGAAATAATTCTTTTCAGAATTAATTAAATGATAATCCAGTTGCATAGTGAGATCATGACAAGTATGTACATATAAAAAGGTAGTCTTTTCTATCATGTTTATAAGTGAACGTGTTCATCCTAATATGTCATTTCCGGTATGAGAATAAAAGGAGGGAAAATTTCATATGCACAGTAACTGGTAGAGGGAGCCATTGTACAGTAAGGTAGAAACATGTTTTAGGGTTTTGACATCACTGATTCATACTTTCTTTTGATTAGACGTAACAATAACAGGATTCATCTGATTATGACTGGATCTGGGCAGACAGAACTGCTGCTTAGCACTTTTCTATGGGATTTTCCATTTTCATGAGTCACACTTGTGTATATAATTAGGAGCAGTAGTTGCCATGGTAGGCAGAGCTTTGACTCTTAGCAATATAAGAGAGTGTTACCTGGAGGAACTTATGAAGGGGAACGAGCTCAACCAGATCTACGACCTAACAAGATGATGTATTGGTCAGAGGAATTAAAGATTTGAAGTAGACGTTTACAAGAACATGGAAGAGTTGTTTGTCATTGCCGAACAAGCATACCTTGTGTGACCATCCAGTCACTCTTACTATCCTAAAAACGCAGTACCATGTACTACAATTTCAATATAATAACAATGAGTTGAAACTAGCATTGCTTTGTGGTTATTCTCAATAAGCTTGCATGGCAAAGTCACTTTTCGAATACATTTTATCTATTATGAGCAGCAAAAAAAAAAAAAAAAAAAAAAAAAAAAAATTCAGCAGATGTACTTAAACAATTTGGGGGATACATTTTCCTGCCTGTGCGGAAACCAATTATTAATTTGTCTTGACTACATTAACCACACTATGAAACTACATTGAATTGGAACAGTCGTCCATCTTGTTTTGAGAAAGTTTATTTATAATCAGCGTCCATTTACAAGATATGCATGTACAAATATCATTTACATTGGAACAAATGTTCATTGTCATAAACTTAATTTATTCAAATACAATTGTAGAGAAGGACCAAGCCATATTAACCCCTCTTACAGATAAAAGACATAGAGATAAAACAAACTGATTCCTATTATTGGCACAGGAATCAGGATAAGGCTAAGATAATTTTGATATAGGAGGATCTTATTAGGCTAACACAGTGAAGGGAGTATCAAAAAATCTATAAGAGCGCTACTGGGGAAATTCCTACGGCACATTGAGTGGAGTATATGTGTGTGAACTATGTAAATTCGTGAAGCTGTATTACATTCAGTATGCAGATCATAGAGTGCTTGAGCTCCGTTGGTTTAAACATATTTAATTTCCAAAAACGATTGGGGAGCAGGCAAAGCCTATATGAACCGTTCTCGCGTTTGAGCTCCGTTACAAATTGTATTAAGTGTTGCCCCATGGCAATATATATCGAGTTTCATCTTAACACTTGTTTGGCACCCTTGTTTACAATGTGGGGTACAGGATCGTTCCATGAAAGGTCGGATCCAATTATTATCCAAAAATGCTTGTGCATGCTTGTGCTCATCACCATTTTGTAACAGGTGATCTTGAAAAATAAATGGAGGAGGTTACACATGGCTTACTTTACGGCATTTTAACATGGAGTCTGATTCAATGGCATCAAATGTCTAGCTCTTTTGATTTGATCTGTTCAGTTGGTTTGTGGTTCACGCACATTGCAGAAATATGCTGAAAAATGTTTGAACGCCATTCATTTGCTAACTTCACTGTTATCTACAGATCATGAATCAATATGTGACAGATCATCACTGAAATAGTTGCAGCTAAATAAAGATTGCCTACAGAGAAAACAGGATGTATCATTCGTAAAGAGCTTAATATTAGAATGAACCGTGCCTGCTGTGTCATATTGGAAATAGAGGAGAACCATGTACACAGCCCGAAAGGACTCTAGCATTAATGGTACCCTAGGGAGATGCTTACCTCTAGATAAATATCTGCTCGTGCATATCAAATACGTAATATATGGAAGCCAAGCAATGAGCTGGATATTCCATTGGGTTCAATTTGTAGGGAAGGCCCTTGTGCCAGACATCATCTAAAGCCTTGCTTCTGTCTAGAAAAAAACCAACAGCTGAGGCTTATATGAGGTGGAGCCATAAAGATGGTGCATGGTAAAGTCCACGAGTATAAGCACTGCCTGATTTGATGAGCAGTACATTTTCTCCGAAGAAATTATAAACATGTTTAAAATTTACCTTGTCCCTAATTTCCCCATGCAAATGAATAGAAATACAGCGCCGTAATTATTCTAGAAAGTTGACACCCCTTTCGGAAAAGGGGTAACATGACCCTTTTTTGGCGTACCAAGGGAAGTTTCAGGGTGAAAAGAAAGATGATTTCGTTAATGGAACAAAAATATATGGTTTGCCTCCTTTGAAGTCTTGCACTTATACCGTGGGACTGATGGCCTCTGTGACATCTGAACGTCTCAAAATATACAAACCTTCATTAAGATTGGTTTCAATGGAATTTAGTACGACTGCTGTTGGATCATTAGTATGTCGTACGAGCGCTCTTGTTTCACTAGAGCACGTGTTGTGGGAATTGTTATAAAACTAGAGGGCCTTTTGAACATTCAGCACTTGGCTGACCTGGACTCCTTACAGGAAATGTTTCAGCCTGAGCTGAGCTTAGTTGAGCATTAGGCTTAGCTGCAACTTGAACTGAGGTAAGTGGTTCAAAACTGAGTTTAGCTTAACTCTAAACTGGCAATATATATATATATATATATATATATATATATATATATATATATATATATATATATATATATATATATATATATATATATATTTAGATAGATAGATGGATAGATAGATAGATAGATAGATAGATAGATAGATAGATAGATAGATAGATAGATAGATAGATAGATAGATAGATAGATAGATAGATAGATAGATAGATAGATAGATAGATAGATAGATAGATAGATAGATAGATGTGGGCTAGCTGAAAAGTTCTCAGCCTAATTGAGGTATATTGATGGGATTGAAACAAACTTTTGCCACCAACAAATACAATCATTTAATGAATCATAGACATTAGAACTGCAATAGTAGTGTGATTAGTGTCTTTGTAACAGACCATCTTGTGAATCTACCAATTAAAATCATCAGAAATGGACAAAACTGGGTATAGGGCAGTCATCAAGTCCAACACAGCTACATGCCGACATGGTCTCCATGTAAGGCGATGATGCACCTTCCTTTTGTACTTTTAAGAAGTGGGCTGCAGAAATCAAGTATGGAAGAGAGAGCCTTGACGATGAAGCGCGTCCAGAAAGGTCTTCAACAGCAAACATTTTCGAAAACATTACCCGGGTGCATGACGTGGTGATGGCTGATCGATGATTGACTACCCGACATATTGCCACTGGTGCAGGCATCTCTCATGAGAGACTTTAGTGCATTATCATCCAGGAGTTGGGAATGACAGTTCCTGCAAGAGGCGCGCCAAAGCTCTTGAAGGTATTTCCGAAACTTGTCAGATTCCTGGCAGTTCGTGACAATTTATGCTGTTTGGAAGCAGATTCCGATTATTTTTGGGCCGATTTGCAACTATGGATGAGACCTGGATCTACGATTTACCCCCATCAGATTTCCTCCTGTTACCCCAAATGAAAAAGGGACTAGCCGGTCGCCATTTCCCTTCTAATGATGACGTCATTTCCGCTGATAATGACTTTTGGGGGTGGCTGAAGAAAATTTCTTCTTGAACGGGATCAAGGCCTTGCAGCATCGCTGGCAAAAGTGTGTAAACCTGAAAGGGGACTATGTAGAAGAAAGAATGAACCTGTCGACTTAGTACGGGTCTTTTACAGCTAGGGTTAGAACTTTTCAGGCAGCCATTGTACATATATATATATATATATATATATACATATATATATATATATATATATATATATATATATATATATATATATATATATATATATATATATATATATATATATATATATATATAATAAAGCCGTCGACTTAGTACAAGTTTTTCACAGCTAGGCTTAGAACTTTTAAGCCAGCCCCCCTATATATATATATATATGTGTGTGTGTGTGTGTGTGTGTGTGTGTGTGTGTGTGTGTGTGTGAATGACCAATATATTTGGTATTTGTAATTTGTAACATATAGTTTCACTACGATCGTGCTTAGCTACATCCCCGATATGATTCAGAAATGGCGCTGGTATACGGTTTAGAAGATATATAATCATACACATGTGCACTAAGTCTTTCATTCTTAACCATCCGATCATGTGTTGTTTTCACGCATCATGGAATTTTGGAACTTTGTAAAACGAAAGAAACGACAATAGCGCCACTGAATGTATATGCTTTTGGTTTGGTGGTAAATGGGCTGCATTTTTGGTATGTGTATTTTGGTGAAAATTTTTTTAAAAAGCCCCCCCCCCCCCCGAATGAAAAAGGTTAAAAAAGGATCATACGGTTTAGGGCACCCACACGGTATGAATTTTTTAAACAGTTGGCCAAGTGATTTCAGACAATGAATTGCTTTCTTTTAAAGATCGCCACTCACCCACTTCCACCCTCACCCTCCTAGTTCTACCCCACACCCAACCCCTTCTCTCCAAAATGAACCAAAATAACTCTGTGAAAATACCGAAAATCACTGGGTATAACTATTTGAAGAAATGCCATATAGACCCAGGCAAGATACGTCTGCACCAAGTTTGCATATGGCAAGTGACTTTTCAGAAATAAATAAAACGTGAAATTGTAGATGACGGTGGACAGATGACCAGCCCATGAACTGATCTCTTCATTGCCCGCTTTGCCTGCTAGATGGCACAGTTGAACAGATAGTCCGGACCACTTTATTATTTCCACATTCTTTGATGTTTCAAGAAAAACAAATACAGACAGAAAAACAAAACAGAACTTAAAAAATTCAAAATTGCAATGAAGCTTAGAATATTTGAAGCGAAATAAGGTAAGCAAAATGTTACATTCTTTGCAAAAGAATATAAACATGGGCTTTTGCATTCGACATTTTTTTTGTATTCAGAAATATCTCTTTATAGCCAGCCCCAAAAATGATTGTGGAGATGATTTTAAAACATTACTGAGGTTAAGTTGCCACAAACTGTGACGAGACAAACAGGGAAGTTGCCAACATTTAGATCTTCAATCATATTTCCTTTTTTTTTTTGCAAGATACAAAGTGTGAGTTGAAAATGTAGAGTTATTTGTGACTACAATTTTAAAAGCGAAGATAAGTAGGATAGTTGTAATGGACTGATATCTTATCTCATTGACAGAAGCTGTGATATGAAGAAGGTGACAGGGCGGATATACGTAGTGTGGTGTCCAACCAGCTCAAATGTACACTTGAGACACAAGTTGGAGGAGAAGACATCGCCTACTTCATCATCCAGTGTCTTTTTACGTGTCGGGTAGATTGTATTTAGCATTATACAGTTATGGACTTTTCAGTAGAATGACACAAGCTGTGATATTGACCAGAAAAACCAATGCCTCGCCGAGGTCGACATTGGTATTACTGTTCGATATCCACAGCGGGTCTATTCGCTGAAAAGTCCATTATTATTTTGTTCAATAATAAGAACATGATTTTCCATATTTGTTGTTAAAGAGTGATAAATTCTTAAATAGTGATTATAATGAACAAATAATAGACATGCTGTTGATATCGACCAGAAAAAACAATGCCGACCTCCCAGTGTTTTCCCTGGGCAGATTATTCTAGCAGTGTAGTGGGATTTCCATGTTTAAACACAGCTGTGCAAATTTGAAGAATTATAGCCCTATCCGCCTATACCTTATAATGAGAACCCTAATTTACAGCCCTGACTTCAGCATCACAGCCCTACAATTTGTAAGGCTCAAGGGAAAACCCTGGGCTCTGCTATTTTCCTTGGACAGTGGCACCTGCCGTTGACGCATACATATACACAAGACGAAAATGACGACTGGCTTGCAGACATCAAATAATAGCAAGGCCTCACATAACAGAAATTATAAATTAAAAATGAAACAAAATATGTTCAAATAGAGATATGTTGTTCTTTATTATCTTTTAGCTATTAATTTATGCATTTCGCCTTGATGATGTGAATCAACGTGGTTATTTATGTATGCATTGGTGAAGGAATATCAAATATCTGATTTTGATTAAAATTGTAATATGATGCTGTTCCTCCTCTTGATCATGTTTGATCATCATTATTAGCTAAGCACTGTAAGGGCTTCACTTTGTTTTTGAAGGTATTTAATGTATTTAATTGAGAAGTATTGAAATTATTATTATTATGAATTTACAGGTCCCCACTACACTGCTTTTTTTTTTGAGTTAGCAAGACTTCAAGTCATGTCTATCATTGCAGATTTATGAGTACCCAACCCATTCATCTAGAAGATACCGTTTGTTTTTGTTTGTTTTTGTTTTTTGTTTTTTGTATTCCTGTTGATTGTTCATGTTGTTTGATTAGTAGGATCCAAGATCTGGTGAAGGTTTCCATGTGTATGAAACAACTGGACTTAAAATGTGTATGGACCAATGAGTAAAAAAGTTAAATTGATCAATGATCATTCAACTCAGAAATTGGGGATGTAATTGCAAACTTGAGACTCTTAAAATAACCAATCAGATTGTCTCAGTACACCAAGGATACTGCTTGGTTGCTTGCTCAATATGTTCATCATGAATTTCACTAGGCTACACATTCTCGCTGCAGGTACTTTTCATATTAAGCCCCTGCTGCAAGATGGATTTACCTTTAAACAGCAGAAGAAACGTGTCTGTCTGGCAATGCCAGGGTCCACAAGAATTGAGGATGTATTACTCCAGATCAACACCAGGCATAGCATGTCCAAATTCCAGGTATATTCACCAGTAATATACACTGCTGAAATGGTCTCAGTTTTAATATTTATATATAGTAGATTAAGCTTGCATATCATATTTAAGGAAGTTCGCTGATCAAGACTGTTTATCTATCCTCCTTTAGCAGTTTAGAGAATCAATTTCTAACACATTCCAAAAGTAAAATAACAGATAGTCCTTCAAAAAACCATACGTGCACATATAGTTACTATTAGTGCTTTTAAATTAGTTGAGACCAGGAATTAGTGTAAACATATTTATTTTCACTGTATTACCCAATAGTGCAGATAGTAACTAATCTAGGGGTTCTCCAAACACAATCTAGGGACCAGTTCCTCCTTTAGTTGTAACATGTGTCTTAACCCTTTCCCCCTCAAACCGGCCAAAACCGGCTGGTGGTCAAATGTCGTCTGCTTCAGTGTTTTCAACTAATTTCAACAGTTATGGGAAAAAAATTGACTGAGAAATGTAGATGAGACTTATCAAGATCACATGCCCCAGGTCAACGGCTTTCCTTGGCATGGGTTGGGCACTTAGTGCCCAACCCGTGCCAAGGAAAGCTGTTGACTCAGTCTTAATTCAAGGGAGAAAGGGTTGAGTACTGGACATATGATTGTTTTGAATATGTGGACAATTTGGATCAAAACGTGGGGGTCTTCTGTTAATTGGGGCTTGCATTCCAGTCGGAAATGCAACAATAGAATAGTGCCAGAATAAAAGTTTCTGGGCTAATGTTGTACAAGCACTGCAGTAACTAAAAGGCCAGGACTGCTTATCCCAATACTTGTCATTGTAATTTGCAACTTAATACCGTGAGAAATTATTTGATGTAGAGGCACCAAGTGTCTCAGATATATGCCTCGAAATTATATAACCTTAGGCACCAAAGTACCCAATTGATTTAGGTCTTTGATGTACAGCTCAATGGCAGTCACCTCTGTCCCACAATAATCTGGTATATTGGGTGGTGTATTCTCTTGAATATATATAATTTTTGAATTGCAGTCGCTGTCTATGCAAAGGGGAAGATCAATAATAGTTCTTATTTTTTGTCATTATTGGTCAGTTTAGGTGTTTATTTGACCAATTTTTCAACATTTTTTCTCAAACAGACATTTAGTTATGGCTATTTTATATTTCCAGTAGGTGTTCTGATGTGTGATGTCACTGCGGCTACCCTCCTTATATAATATACAAACTTTGAGGGGGACCAAGCTGAGATAGACGATATTAGCGGGTATATCATAGTTGTATTTGTGTCTTTTTACCCAAAACCACTTCCAAGTCGTCATTACCCTATTCCACAGTCCCAACTCTTTACTCTCCGTAAGTTAACCTGTCCCTGTCTAACCTATATACATATGGAATTACTATTGTCTGCATTGCACACGTTCCTCTGTAAAATTTTGACATAGGCTGCATCAGCTCAAATGAATTAAAGGGTCTTCAGCGGGTAAATACTCAACATTTTTCGGAGCCTATTACCCGTACATTTTTTTCTGAGTAGCGGCTCCTTGTCGAAGCTCAATATTCAGCAAAGACAACCCACAAAAAATGAATAAATTGAACGTGACAAATGATGAATTAGCTAAATACGGGATGTTTTGCTTATAAATGCAGAGCTTCATCATAAAAGAAGAACACCTGTCAAACAAACCATCATTACTAAATTTGTATAGTACAGGTTCAGATAAGAACAATTTGACTAACCCCTGAAGCAATATGTACCCTTTCTAGCCGGACAGCTTATCATAGTTAAACCACCCGCCAGTGTATAACTGAAGTGGAAACAAGCTGAGGCATTATATTCGGTCCCAGTTATTGTAAAATAAACAGTTGCAGCTCGACCACCTGTACAAACCAAGGGAAATCCTAACAAGGACTGCAACAATGGACATCCTGCACCAGAAATGTAAAACAAACTCCATGATTACACCAACCCCTCAAACAATTAAGCTCTGTTTCACTGCCAACACTGAGTCAATGTATCACCGTAATGTATCAGGGTTGTGACATTTGAGAAAATATTGTCAATTTTGAATATACATATCTATTTTTTTTTTAACATTGAGTAAGTGTGCATTTAGGTAGGTCAGAAAGAACGAAAGTCATCAGCATTTATGTCCAAAACATGTAATCAAAATAAATTTTCTTAACAGGATTTTAAGTAAAATTAGGCAAACATGTAACTGTCGCAGGCCGCTGCTAGCTACCGATAGCCCCGGAGGGGTTTAACCTGACAGAAAACATGCAAGCCTAAAATGTCTGCAAGTGAATATTAAAACAGAAAGATGCCAAACGATAAAGTTAAATAGCAAAATAGACAAGTTCTTCTTCTGTACTCTGTAAATCACCCTCCTGGATCTTATAACTGTGGTATATTAGTCGTTGCCTGCTTCAATAATTGAATGCACCACCACAGGAGCTGTTAGCTTGTCTGCACTGATTTCTGCATTTTTGCAAAAACAAATATCTTAGTTTGGTAAATTTTTCAGTTTACTAAATTTGATGATATCCTGCACACTGCTTCATAGATAGTAATACGTGCACTTGGTCAGGTTTCCATGTTTTTTATCAGAGTTTCACTCAGAAGTCATTGCATTAGCTGCGGCAGTTCGTCTAAGGGACATCACAACCCTTCATTTATATGTCTTAGAAAAATTGATCTCTGCTTGTCCAGTTAAGGAAGAAGTTTTTTTTTTTTTTACCTTTTGATATGGTTTTTATTCGAAACAACTGAACAATTGTAATTAATCACCACAGTATCCCTTTAGCTTCATTTGCAAAAACTCCTGAAGCCTAGTATTTGGTTTCTGCAACCAAATACCAACAACAATTTGAATTTGAGTCAACATAAGTCTTATCGTAAATTGTAAGTGGCCAGGTTCTCATGCGCTTATGGTATTTAAATACATGAATTTGTGTATATTGGTCAAGGTAACTTTGACCATACCCACATAAAATATATATATATATATATATATATATATATATATATATATATATATATATATATATATATATATATATATATATATATATGTATATACATGTATTAAATCAACTTCCTCGGACAGCGATGAGAGTGTTCGAAGACAGTATTTATTCAGTACATGTAGAAAAATAGTCATAACACACACAAAAAATGAATATGACACATAATGATATTTGTAATAGAAGCACATGTAAAAAACCCATTGATATATGAATAAGAGTGGACACATAATGTGCCAATTTACCTGACCAGAATTAAACAGGGTGACATGTAGATGTGGGGCCTTAGGCGCCCTAGGGTTGGGTATTTCCCATCTAATACATTGAATACACAGCCCTAAACAAGCGAGTGATGCATATACAGACAGGAATACCCTACCCTATGTTATCTACTTAGAATATATGTACATTTACACGCTTGGCCATTTTAATTATGAGAAGTCCCCACTTGAGTTTTGTCATCAATCTTATCAATACATGTTTTATGGTGTGTTCATTTTCAGTTGGAGGTAAAACATTGGTACCTGCTATAAACTAAATTTCCCCTATAGCTCTTTTTTCTTCTTCTTCCCTTTTTTGATATATCCACTTGATAAATAGACTACCCTTTTTCATGACTCCAACAATCTGCCTCCCACCTCCACCCCCATCCCACCACATGCCCTACTTAATGTACTATATTACAATGTTCCTTAAAACCACATTCTAGGCATCCATGAAGCCTTATCTCCAACTACAAATCAGCATATTAAAGACACTTTACATCAGCATAGGTCAAGGATGCTAGTCTTAAGAATTGCCACTTTGAATGATTTAACAAGACATATTTGGTGGCGATGCAAAATGAAGGGGCCTATTCATGACACCAACTTTCTTATGTAGGTCTTAAGACATAGTCGCTGATTTTGAATGGAGACATTTCGACATTGACACTGAGTGGATGTTGATTCGTGATGTGTTTGTTCAAATACAAAAATAAGTTTGCTACCTGCAACATATATATATATATATATATATATATATATATATATATATATATATATATATATATATATATATATATATATATATATATATATATATGTATATATATGTGTGTGTGTGTGTGTGTGTGTGTATGTATTTATTTTTTTGTACTCGAAGTACAATGTCTAAAATGCAAAAAGAAGTACAAAAATGAAAAAGCCTTGACAAAATGCTTCTGCTCAAGGCCAGAACTCCCGAGAGACAAGTACAAAGTGTAAATGTTTCCTCAGAGCAAAGGCATTCAATGATGTCTAGCAACTGACCAAATGAAAAAAAAAACAACACCTTTGATATCTCGTATCTATAATTTCAAGTAAAATACTACTGACAATTTTATCTTCGTCGGACAGTGTGTTATGGGATATTCTCTGAATAGACTGAATGATGTGAAAACTATTAGTGAACGGCATGTCATACTACTGATTGACTTCCTAGAAAAGCTGTTTTACTACACAGCTGAATGTGTTCATTGTTACTTTAAAGACACTTTCGAAGGATATTAATCATTCTTTTCCGTACCTGACCCTGTACTGGTAAGTCCTCGCAAGTTAAGCGCAAGAAACGACAATGAGTATTGTAGGGCATATTAAATATACGTCTCATAAATTTTCTTCATGCTGTAAAAAACTTAGTAGCATATGTATGAAAGAAATCGCAAAGTACATCACCATAAACTGACACACAGTAATATTGAGAAAAAAACTTGTACTAAACAATAGACGAGGCATTACAAAACTGAACCGAAAGTAAGTCACACCTATTGTTAAAATCTTCATCAATTTGACATAAACAATTTGACTTTTAAAAATTTTATTGCCAAAAGGTGAACCCACGAGTATATCCTTTTCTGCATATTCATTCACAACGCCGTGAACTATTAACTAGTCAATGCAAACAAACCCTTCACTGGATGGACATTAGGAATATCACTGAAACTGCATCATATGTACAATTACTCTTTGGGAATTTGTTAATACAATCCCATCCAGGTAACCATATTTGTGGAACTAATTGCGACTGCATATGCTCTAGACCACAAACTTTGCATAGTAGCTATATCAGGCCCATAACCAAACTTTGATTATGGGGTTGTCTCCATTCCAAAATTTTGGACTTTTTCTGTATGCTGGCTTACCATGCTCTAAAGTCAAAAATTCATTGAAGGATGCGCCTACATCATATCATGCATATATATATATATCTTCATATATAATGTACGTCAGGTCGCGGATATATAATTTTTACAAGTACAAGTACACGCTAAGTTGTAAATTGAATGAAATATTGGCCTTTTACAGCTGAGCTTATTTCACATTAACATTCTTGCAGATCATCGTATATTCCCGCACAATGTACAATATTATCATGTGTATGTACATGTCAGGCGAATGTACTTTCTGGAAAAAAAACCCAAGATATTCATAGCATGGAAAATACCTTCATGCTCTGATGCTGAAAACAGTTTCACATATATTAGGACATGATAGATATACAAACCTTTTTGTTTTAAAATTTAATGTTGAAGGTGGCTTGTACTGCCAATTAAACTGCATAAAATGCAAATTTGCATGTTAAGACAGAATAATCATAATAACTATTTTTTTTCATATAATAGTGAAAACTCCCTCAAGAAAAACTTTTGGCTCCGATTTGATCAGCCATTATTTCTGATGATAGTCGAGCCATGCCCCGGCAACCTAAGTACACTATCACCTTTCGTGCTGCATGAACTGAAAAGTATTTACATAAGTCTAAGTAAAGTATATATTGTTTAAATGGCCATGATCAATAGATTATAAAAGAAGCTAAAAAAAAGTTCACTTTGGTTTGAATTATCATACGGAAAACAACTTCTTTGATCAGAAATTACAAAGAAATGTAACATGAATATGCAAACGTGGAAATAACACCATTATGGTTTTATCAAACTGCAAACTGTTTTCAGATAGTTCCTGGTTACATATGTGGATGAAAAGGCTTCCTCTGGAATTTTTATTTGTGCTTGTTAAGCTGTAATGTTACAGCGCTTCAAAATTGATGCCACTGTACATTGTGGGTTTGTTTGATTTAGCCTTGAAATTCTCACTTTTTAAGGCATACCTGTTAGAAGCAATTCAGTGAAAAACAGTACAGAATATGATTACAGCATATATTTGTCAGCAACTAAAAGGAAAGGGTCATACTTTTATCTTATAGTTGATCTGTTGATCATGGCCTTCGCAACAATGTATCCTTGGCTTATGTATATATGAATTTTTAAATTAATGGAGTGTGACACAGGATCGTGAAGCCTGTTTTCCGGGGCATAGCTCGATTACATTCAAACTAGTCTTTACGGTGTTACAGCTCTAAAGCTCTTTATGTAAAAACATACCAACTCTATTAGCCTATTCTCAGCCAGAGTGGGTTAAATACCCAGGTAACCACTAGAAAAATATCAAATCTGGGCAGTATCTAACGGAATGGAAACTTTTGTAGTCAGAATTTATGTGTTTAGAAAATGAAATTTACTAAATTTGGTCGTAAGGTTTACCCCCACTCTCAACCCAGTACATTCATCCCACCTAATAATAATCCAAGGTGCATCTCAGCTTATCCTACTAGCTGGTCATTGCCATGTACAGCACATGTAGAACAGTTCACATATCACTTGTGTACTACAGTTTGATCTTGGTGAACTTCTTGCCTGTGGCTCAACTGGCATAAATGATAGATTTTGGATGAAGTACCAAAAGTAAATCCAACATATTGATGACTCTGGAATTATGATGAACTGCTTTCATCTTCATTGTCCAAATGAACAAGTCAACTGCTACGCCAGACTGCCACTGTATATGGCAATCACCAGATACGGCCAGCTTCCACTGTGTAGGACAGTCACCAGCTGGACACCACAACTCACAATATGAGAGTGACAATGATGAAGACGAGAACGATGATAGTTAAAATGGCTATCTTAATCACACAAGTATGAACTTGGTAAAGGAGATGACGATGTCATTTAATGTAGCAATACACTTTAATGTGTCATAATGTTGTTTCAATGTTCACTCACAATACGAGTGTAACAACGATGAATATGAAAACGGTGATAGTTATAATAGTTATCCTAATCATACAAATATGAACTGGGTAATGGAGGTGATGATGTCATCTATTGTAGCAATACACTTTAATGTGTCATACATAATATTGTTTCAATGTTAACTCACAATATGAGAGTGACAATGATGAAGATGAGAATGATGATAGTTAAAATAATTATCCTAGTCATACAAATTTGAACTATATAATGGAGGTGATGATGCCATTTATTTTAGCAATACACTTGTTTCATAATACTGTTCCAAGGTAAACTCACAATATGAGAGTGACAATGATGAAGGTGAGAATAATAATAATTTAAAATAAGTCCCCCAGTCACACAGGTATGAACCTGGCAAGGGAGGTGATGATGCCCTTTATTGTAGTAATATACTGGTGTCACAATATTGTTTCAATATAAAGTCATTTATCTCGGTTCGGTTTACTTCTTTTGATCCAATGATTTGATACTTTTAAGACAAATATGAGCCTAGATTGACTAAGATTCAATTTGAAGATAAAAATCCAACTTTATAGCCGGGAGTTATGAAAATAAATACCCAAATAAGGTGCTTTATACTGCAAGTACCTTTAAGGGACCTGTAATTGGACAAAAATTAGAAATTTGGCAGCCATTTGGAAAAATGGCGGCCATTTTGAATCTAAAAGGTTGGCAAAGTGCCAACATGTTTTTTCTGTTATTTCAGATGTATTTAACATTTCTGAGTAATTTTTATAAAATCTTCATCAAAAGCCCACGGGACTCCATGTGCCCCCACACTACTTGTTGCACTATTATTATGTACCAGATATACCATAATGAAATACATTGCGAAGTCGTGGTACCTGGTTATTAAATAAACTGTACTGTACGAATGTGGACCTTTCACGAAGCTGACAGCTATCTGTACATAGACCTACTTTAAACACATTGATATAATAAAAGTTGAAAAATTGCACTTTTTGAATTTGAATGCTTTATTTCACTCGGTATATTCTAGTATTTCTATTTTTACTTCTTTCTATGTGCTTTTTTTCTTCCTTGTTTATGCATTTTTCTTTTACTTTATTCAGTGTTACATGTTTTGATTTTCAGATTGAAAATTGTTTCCTTACGGCAGTTTTCCAATCACACCGACATACAAATAATGCTGCTTCAGTGAAAGTGACGCTGTTGAATCGGGACCTGAAATTACTCTAAATGTGTCGAAAAGGGCCAATATTGGAGAAATTCAGGTTAAAAAGAACCAGTATTGCTGAATTAAGTTTCAACATAAAACTTTAAGGTCCAATATCAAAGAACCAGGTTTTGACATAACAGTTATTGAATGTAAATAGCTCTCTTTTCATTCCTTCATTAAAAGAAATTAGCCATTTAGTTTTGTTTTAAAGAGCATTTCTGAAGCTGGGTTTGATGTATCAATAAAATGGCAATAAACTAAATAAAGGTCCAAGAAAAAAAAATAAAACAGGTTAAAAGGTGCAACATTTGTCTTTCATTGGTGGGATATTTACCATCAATAGCATGCTTTCCAGTGGGAAGAGTGCTACGCAAACATGGATCTTAAACAAGTATTGACATATTGAAAGAATGTACAAATTGTGAACTGATTTTTTTCGTTCTTTAAAGTGCTATAATCAGTCAAAATAAGTAGAGTATTCTTGGTTGAATGATTGTTGTGCGGATTTTATGCAGAGAATGATTATCATTGTGAACATATCTTATTTTTCATTCCCGTTTTTTTGTGTTGTTGTTTTATTTGATAGGGAGGAAGGGGTTTAATTGGACCTTTTGGCACTGGTCGGGGTGTCCATCGACAACCCCAATACCCCTTGGCTACGGGTCTGTTTATGATATTTATATCGAAACAGAATAAGAATATTTAGGGAGAGAAATACAAGTCTTTTAATAACTACTCAAGAACCCTGCAAAGCCTATTCGTGCAATTTGAGCAAATGACGTAAGGGAAATTCTCATCGCAGCTGGCACAACTATATTCACGGCGCACTCTTCGAGAGCTGGGGCAGCTAGTGCTGCACATTGACTAAAGTACCAATTCAGACCATTCTATGCACAACAGGATGGAGTAATTAGCACATCATTGCGAAGTACAATGCAAAGGAAATTCCAAAGTTTGAACAATTAATTAAGTCTTTATTACACAAGGCTAATAACGGAAGCTTCTTCGAAATAGGGTACAATTATTAAATAATGTTGGACAACTCAAATGTTCCCTTCATGTTAGAAATTAACCAATATATTTCGTGTACTAATTGTTTGAACCTATTGAGTTCATAGTTTGGTTGATCATAGATGTTAATAAAATGTCATTTAAATGGAATTGGTTCAATTGTCATATGGATACAATACTCTGTATATCTCACAAGATATCGTAGTACCATGGAAATTTAAAAACTAAACGAGAATTGCCCGTGAGGTCAGGTTTGGTTGTAATTCCACAGAGCTGAAATGCTACGTAGAGATCAAGTGCCCACCCAACATTTCCTTCCCTGGGTACATGAACTTATGCATCCATATCCCATACTCTAAATCCTGATGTTTGGCTCATACGCGCCATATCACTTTATCTCTACGTACTATTTCAGGTCGGTGGAATTACATGTACAATTGAACCGTTCACTTTATTCCGAAAGCAAGAATAGGTCTTATTATTTGGCAAAATCCAAAGGATACAAAGAGAATGGTTCAATAGAGTTAGTAATAGGTGAGTGTCATTATCAATAAGGGTATACGTACTTGGCAATATACATATGCTTAGTCGGCAGATCTATATTTCAGAATCGGGGATTTGAGGAGCCTCTTAGGTTAGAATTCTGAGTGGCTGACCTTGAATCGTTTTGGATTGGCCAGCTTTCCTGCATTGTACAAGTGACAGAGGTGCTTCCAGTATTTTGCGATGTAGTACAATGCCAGTCTTTGTTGGTGAGTTATGGAGCTGGAGAATGATGCAGTCCTGTTTTGGAAAAAAAAAACTAAAACGCAAAATAAGGTTCTTTGTTAAAGTACTTATCTCTGGATTTCATTATGAAATGGGGAAAAAGGCTGAGTAAACTTAATATGACAAGTAACGAAGTCCACCCGCCACACGAATTTGTTCCTTTCATGCAAATGTGCGGTATAAAGCCCCCACATTTCTCCAAAGTGTGTCCCAGAAATCAAATGTTGCACAGTCGTTAGAGCTTTAAGGAATCAACAATCTAAAAAAAGACAAACTTTAATGACTTTTAGGGCAAAAAAATGTTTACAAGGTGACCCAAATGTTCATTTTATTAATATGCTAATGCAGGAAAGTAGATTCATCTGTATCAATTTACAGTATATTCATGTGAGACATCTGCCACATAATAACTATGCAACAAATAAGCTGTTAACAGAATTATGTTTATACTGAGTCCTAATCAGTCAACCGTTTTGATTTGCATCACATACTAAGGGTGTGAGAACAGGGTTACAGCAATCTGAGACACTGGTACTTTCAGTCATTTGCCTGGCCGTACCTAGTTTTCATTGAATGTGTGCATTTTGGACAACTTGACAATTGGTTTGCCTGCTAAACATCCGTTCTTGGCGGTCTACTACCCCCCAGCGAACGCTGGGGGCCAACATAGTGTATCGCCCCAAGAAAGTCTGCTTAGGAGGCAAACAATTAGTTACCTTTAAAAATATTCGTGTTTTTTCAGATTTTGGTGTGTCTTTGTCTGGGGTGGGGGAGGGGTAGGATTCCGTTTTGTGTCCAACATAGTTAACGAAATGAATTTATGGAGTGCTTTGTTGAAGTCACGGGCCTCGCAACTATAGCCTCCGCTGCGATTTCTAGGAGCAGCATGAACGGTTACTGTGATGTGCTGCCATCTACTGGTAGCACGCCAGTTCAATGGTCCGTTCCTGGGACATTGCACTGAATAAAGGTGGACAAGTGTTTGTACTAGTAAGGCACTGACTGACCAGAGTGTGCCTCAGCATTAAACGCTTCACAGAACACTAGGTGTCAGCGATCTTCGATAAAATCATTTTTATGGATGCCGGTATGCACGCTGAAAGATACCACTGATGTTGTCTCCCTGGTGGCATTTGATTCCCTCTCGGAACAGCTTAAAACAGAAATATGCAGAAGACACCAAATTACACAGCAAGAGAGCGGCTTATGAAATTATGTCAGTATGTGAAAACACACACATTTCTTTCTTTCTTTCTTTCTTTCTTTCTTTCTTTCTTTCTTTCTTTCTTTCTTTCTTTCTTTCTTTCTTTCTTTCTTTCTTTTTCTTTCCCTTCTACCTTGAGTTATCTTAACATCGCGTTAGCCAGAAACTTCAGTTTGCATATCTATGGCACCTAGAGTCAAGTTATGTGCATTGTTCAGAATAGCCATGACATCGAAAGTTATTATATATTCGAGCCATAAAAACGCTTTAATGTCAACTTTGCTTTTCTATGGGAATACACAATACAGCTGACACAACACAGAGCTTGAGTCTGCATTGGAAGCAAGGCAATATCCGAAATTGAAATGTTGCTTAATGACATGATCAATGTTTCTAATTGATAAAAGATCGATGTCCCATTCCAACTTCCAGTTTATCCGTTTGTGCAATGCACATATCCAGTGAACAGTGATATATTATCGAAGCCCATACACAAAATTTCACAATTAGAGTGTAAATGAGGATTCATTCACCCTTCATCACAGAAATAGGTTGGTTCGCTCTGATCGTTTATGGACTGTAGTGCTGAGACTGTTAATTCACAATAGATTTACATCATAATTTTAATCCACAATATCCTGTGCATGTCATAATTTATATCCAGAATATCCTATACATATCATAATTTACGTCCACAATATCCTGTGCAAATCATAATTAACATCCATAATATCTCGTGCATACCATAATAAAATCCACAATACCCTGTGAATATGGTAATATTCATCCACATTATCAATTGAATGGCCTAATATCCAGGAAGCTATGAAAAGAGCGTCAAGAAACCAGACAGACTTCTATATGTTCTCTCGAATTTATTTAGCAATTTTGATAAATTAATTATTTTAATTGAGCGAGACAAAATAAACAGACAGAACAGCCCATCCGTTTGAGTGCCTCGTTACATGTGCCTCCATGCATGCATAGGGTCATGTGTTTTCCCCGAGTTGAAGTCAATTGGGCACAACGGACCTCGACTTGCACATTAGCGTCTTCCAGCGTTTACTCATTATTTCCCTATGGAATTGTACAACACTACTTTGAAAGGAAAAAAAAGGAAGGGTAAGAAAATTAGAAACACATCTTATCTGAAGACCAGCCAATCAACCCACCTCAGCAAACTTGTGAGACATTCAAATCACCCATACCTGTCGCCGCCTCACCAGCCAACCAGCCAGTTAGGCAGCCAGGAAGCGCCGGGCGGCTGATAAACAGACCAAAGAAATCAGGAAATAAACAGAAGTCGTGATTTTGGGGTCAAAAGTTTTTATTGAGAAATACCAAGACCTGAACTTTGACCTTGTGTTGACGTCTATAAACTACTCGTGCAAAAGTACTCGGAGTCTAAACGGCACAACCATTTTGGGTTTTCATGAACATAGAAATACATTGAAAAAAGTTCAGAAAAATATAAATCTTTGTAAACAAGCAAAACTTGGCATATGGACATATTTACACGTGTCACCAAATGCAACATGCAGCACACGGCGATATCATGAGCTTAAGTATAGCACTAGGTAACCGTCGTCACACAGGGATACTGAAATATCCCGCTCGACACATTTAGGCCTTTCATGCTCAAAATAAGTTAGGCATACATTTTAAATTATTCGGTGTCACCTGACTTATTTTGGGCACTGTTGTAAACGTGAACGCCGCCTTGAGCTGCAAAATACTCATAACAACATATTACTTGTCCATCATAGTCCATGATACAATCACAAATCTCTTACATATTTACACAAGCAGCACATACTGTACCAAAACTGGCATATATTATGTTCATATATGATTATATCTACTCTGCAGTGTCAAAACAAGTCATCAAATCGAATGTTTTCATTTTTGCTCGATTTATGTTTACTTGTCATGATGCCCTCTGGCAATATTATGATGACATAGTAGTCTTAAAATTAGATGGGAATGTTGGCGAGAATTCTACAAAAAACTTGAAGAGAGTAGTGCATGGAATCTTCAAAATTCATGGAATGATATAAATCGCCGTCTAACTACAGATGTCACATAAAATAGTCCGTCAACTTTAACGCGAATCTTACCTATATTATCGCCAGGCTAAGGAGTACATGTATAATGACGCAGAAAATTTAAAGAAAAAACACACCATTCAGACCTAGAGAAATAGAAGAATTAGTCCGCTTTTGTACTACTCATTGGTTTTCCTGCTATAGCACATGACAATGACCGGTTTCCACAGAAGATTTAGGTTAACATTTTATTCACTGAACAATCTTTTAATATGGTAAAGACAATTAAATGAAACTGAAATGGTTACATACATTCTGAAATATTACATATACTAAAAGAAATAATAGCCAGACTTGACTTTGAGTCTTTACTACAACAGGGAAGGGAGTACGGAAACGAATCACTGAAATACACTTGATTCCATAAATGTAACGTGATGAATGCGAAAAAGGAGTCCTTTTCGCACAAAAATTATAATACTGAAGTTCGCCAACATGCGTTTGTTGGCTAAAACATGGCCAATGTCTTTCTCAAGTCAAAATCTGTCTGTCGCATCAACTGCTCATCTTTTTGTGACCAATACGTAGCAATGTTAAAATTAAAGCCCATTTAGTTCACAAGGCTGCTTTCTCTCCTTTCCCAAGTTGTTTACATCTACGGAATTACAAAGAAAATATCACTGTAGTTCGCCTTTACACAATATTACAGAAAAAGAAACTCGAAGGTCAAAACGCTGACATTGAAAATTATGGGTGGTCCCCTAGTCATTTGTATTTATACTAGTACATACCATGCACACCATTATGGGGCTTTAAAACATACATCTGATACATGACTTCATTTAAGTTTGTACTGCAGTTGGTTAAAAATAATAATAATAATAATAATAATAATAATAATAATAATAATAATAATGATAATAATGATAATAATAATAATAGTAATAATTATAATAATTATAATAATAATAATAATAATAATAATAATAATAATAATAATAATAATAATAATAATAATTGGAACTTGATTTAAAAAAATATCCCTTTATCCTTTATAAATAATACACTTTTGTGCTGGTAAACGGCCATCATCGTTAACTTTTATGTTACATTTGAATCTGCACGTTTGCAAGAAAACGTGAATATGAAATGTTCAGCACTGAATCATATAATTTCTGGATTTGTACACACTCTATTCATGATTGAAATTATCATGAAATATTTACACGCTCACCCATTCTTCCGTATTCCAATTACAAACAAACCTCCAGTTATTTATCAATATGCGAAAACAGCAGTCACATACAAAATGACCCTTCGGACGATTTGTGCTTCTCAATGGCCGTCACCGACGGGCCAAGTGGTGTCATGTGATTTCGAGCTGTTCTTTTTCTGAGCGTAGCTGTTCTCAATATCAGTTACTATACTGAGAATGCTGTCGCTTTTTCCAAAATTATTTTTCCTGAAGCTGGTAACATGACTGTATGTAAATCTACGTATTGAAATTCATATTTATAGCGTTCGTCAAGTACACATTTGCCATCATGATATATGTCAGCACACAATCTTCCCACCCTTTGCATCTCAACTTTCCATTCGATAGCGAGGCAAGACTTGATTGTCAAAAAATAAAAGGAAAGTATGCATGTGTCTTCAAATACGATAGATAAAGATTTCTCCAGCAGATTAAAAACGTGTACTACACATTGTGACATCAGTATCGTTTATCACTTTGCTGAACCTCTACATTGTGATTTTCCGTCATCCGTATTTTCAACCAGACGATCTGTTTCGTGGTTCACATTTTCATTTACCTCTTAAATGCCCCCAAATTATCTTCTTATGTGAGATAATGTCTCTTTCATCATACATAAATGAGTACTCCATGGAATAAATGTTTGTCAGCAAGAATCAAACGCCGATGGTTACAATCATAGCAAGTTCCATTCCCATATTTACATTAATGTAAATAAACCTACTTTATGTATTTGTGGGTCAAAAATTACCATTGAATATAAGTAGCGGAAGCTTTTGTTCCACTCTTTCAATGCCAACTACGACTAAATCCCGACTAGTTAAGACGAACTGCTCTTAATTATAAGCAGGATTCTTTTTTCCTATTCCTTGTGAAAATACCTTTCATTCAACTACCAGCATACCAATGGTTCCAGAGAATATAATAGTCAGAGTCAACACTTTTCCTCGGCGCGCTAATCGCGACCAGAAAAGCTTTTGACCGAGCCCAAAACGTGGCACTGAAAGACCCAGATGCTTCATTTTAGCGGCGCAATAAGCAAAATAAAAGTGGCAGTCCTATCTCTGTCTGCAGAGGGTGGCAATATGAGGCCCCGGTGATATTGTACGTCAAGTCACCGTACCACAGAGGTATTGATAATATTAATGTTAACGTATAATTATCTTTCGGTTTAAACTGTGGTGTAGTACTCTTTTTTTATTGTGAGAACTAGAAGAAAGGTAAACAAAGCCATCTATGAAAACGGCGGCATCTTGGTAGTCACGTGACATTTTACATACCACATTGATTAAATTAAATCTTCAATCAGAAAGAAAGATGGACTGGCTTTACCAGAGTTTTGGTTTAAAAATATCAAGTAGGCCTATGTTTATCATTTGGAAAAAATATTACAAACTCTCGAATGTACTTATTTTCCACTTTCTATTCTGTATGCTTACCAGGTGAAAATAATAACGGTCTGTTTATCAAAATACTTAGGATTCCTGTCATACATAGACTTGTTGCAAAATCATGTCGAGTTACCTATTTTTAATTTTATTTATTATTATCATTTTTTTTGGGGGGGGGGGGCAGACATCTCATGGTACGAATAAATAAGTTCTCATTTGACCCACCTATGTGACATACATATGGGCACTATAAAAATACATAAGCAGAAACAAAGAAAATTTTGGACACAATGGACGTTGATGCATTTTAGTTACAATTATATCGTCTGGATCAACACAATTTCCCAGTACCCGATTGTAAAGTGGGACCATCAAACGCTTCACGCACATGTGTAATTTCTGTGCATATAAGGACGTGGGTTATGTCACAGTCTATATTCTATGGTATGCTAAATAAGTAGATGTACTAGTATTTTTACAGATTAGATGTAAAATTACAATTATTTGGCACTATTTTCAATAGCCTTGTTTGGGAAGTTAAACAAAACCAATCTGTCGAGCTCCAAATAACTTTCAACCTCCTGATAAAAAAAGTTGTGTCGTACAATGGTCAATTTGCCCAGGAACGAAATCACATCATCAAGAAAAATATGAATTTTACATACCGAAACACTGCTGCTAATATCCTTTAAGTTTGGTATCACATCCAGCAATAAGTTGTGTTCCGTTAAAACTATAGTGACTTCTGTATTTTATTATACATTAATAAAAGTATACACGTGTTACTTGACTGCTCAAATTAGGATTGTTAGTGTACTTGTCTCGAGTGCTTCGGATCTATTCAAAAGTAGCCAGGCTTTCGTGAAATTCTCATTGGTCTTTATACATTATGTGTATCAATATTTCTTTAAGTAAAATCAACCTAACATGTTGGGGGGGGGGGGGGTTGAATGACAAGGTGTTTTAATCTCATTTTTCCGCTCAGATCAATTCATGCTATGTATAATCCTGGCAAAGCTTTGAAATGAACACCTGTGTTCTACTCCATTTATACAAAGACTCCAAAACGACCAAACAAAGGCACACTCATGTCCTTTTGGCAAATTCGTATTCGGTACACTGTTTTTCCTTTCAACAATCGAACTGATCGTTCATTGAATTGTTTACACATATTATCAAATCTACTAGGTATGTCTAGACTTTTCTTGCCATGTCAAAATATACATCACTCATAGTAATGAGACCCCGCGAGTAACAGTGAGTTTTTGTTACGAGAAAAACAAGAAACCACGACGCGAGAAGAGCAGAGTAGTTTGTTATCTGACACAAGAATCATCCGTACAGGAATGGTGTTCCACTAATAAACCATCCTGTTTGTGCATGATTGTACGAGAGGGATATTCGTTCGTACTTTGTACCTTTGGTTGTTCAACAACCCAAGAAACCGGATTGAACTACAATTCCTAACATTCCGACGCACCCGTTGCATAATCGCTTCCCTTCACATGCGCCAGTAGTTCCACGAACAAAAAACAAACGTGTCAATCAGTTCTGATCAACCCAATGGCATAATGGTTAAGACTGTCGTTGAAACCACACACTTTTCCACAGGAGGCCTGCTTCGAATACCGCTGGAATCCCTAATTTAAATTTTTGTATAAACATCAAATTTCTAAGTCCAGCTACCGCAAAAACGATTTTCAAAAGAAAATCAACAGCCAACCAATAACATCTACTTTCTAAGTTCAGTTACCGCAAAAACAAAAAAAAAAAACAAAAAAAAAAAAAAAAAAAAAAAACCACCTCACCAGTTCATTTAAATAGATGGCTCTTATATGTTATAGGCAAAGTGACTTGTCCGAGTTATTCAGTGGATAGTGTGGGGTAGAAACCAATTGCATTTCTGGCTTTTAATAATTAAAAACGAAGAAACAAAATGGCCGCCAAAATGGCACTTTAAAGTGCAAGAATCTAACATTGCAGCCAATAAACTGCAAAGTATGTTCAACTTACCATTCTTTTGTGGGTCCTATGGTCACACAACGTCTTATTAGCAGGTCGCATATTCTATTGGGTGTTCCGTGTCAACTTTAGGATATTTATGACATATTCTGCTCATTCTGGATTCGCTATATAATGCATATACTAGCCAAACAGCTAAATAGTGGTATCATACAGTTTAATCAGCATGTCACACTGAAGTCCCATCACTGGCCTAAATTCATTTAGGGTGAGTTTACTGTCTGTTCAGTTTCATCACAGAGCAAAGCCATAAGTGGAATGGCCTGTGAGCTCTTTTAAATAATCTTAGACAAAGTTTACAGTTTCCCAGTAAATTACACTCGTGAAAACCTTCTACACGTGGGAAAGGTTTATTATAAAAACCATGGATGTATAAATCTGGTCTGAAAGCTAATGAACACATTAATCTGTTTCGGGTATTGTCAGCAAAATGCCATACGTTGCCGCAAAATTAGTCTCAATTCCTCACTTTGTCATCTTGATACTGATTAATTTAAAGAAGTAGAAATGCATGTAAATGTTTTGTACTTAATCAGGTTTGGCTCTAAAGACATTCAAAAAAGGGCTAGAAACACCTTTGAACCGTATCAAAGGTATGTATCTTTGATGGAAGCCACATAGAAAAAAACATGATACATCATAAAAACAGGACATACTTCTGCATTTTATATGCAAGGGATCAACAGATCTGAAGCTTCCCACAGCAAAATTGATAACTTCAGCTTTGCTGTGATATCCATTTGTCTTGTTGCCTATCATTATTGTATTGAAAGCTGGTATGGGGCAAGCATTAGTGCTAACCATACGTGAAATAGACTATCGTGTTCTGAAGCTTACCCCCTCTTATTCTTTATTCCAAATATGAAGAAATGTATGGCCAAAGAACTTCTATGATGCTGCTTATTAGCTCCTCTGATATTTGCAATTTCCTATCAGGGGAGTGACAAGTAGTTAGAAACCATGGAGCCATTAAAACAAATACTGTATTATGTACTTTTGTTGTTTATATATTGTATCTATTGATTTTACTTCAATTTTACCTTCATATTCATGTATTCATTTTCTCCAGTACTGGAGGTTTATTATTATTATTATTATTATTATTATTATTATTATTATTATTATTATTATTATTATCATCATCATCATCATCATTATTATTATGATGATGATGATGAAATCTAAGGCAGTGTATTATTGCAATAATAAAGCATACAATCTAGGACTTATGTGGTTCAAACATGTACAAAACTCTCCTTACTGAGGCCGAAATTAAAGTGCCATATCTAACTATGTATATTTTAGTTTTTACATACAAGGGCTAATCTCCGCCATCAACACAATCTTATGCACATTTGTTCAAATCAGATTTCGGAGCTCAAAATTAAAGTCCTTGCCTTTGAAAACATGTAAAGCACTTGCCACAGTATAATTTCTATGGCTATCTTCAAAGTGACGGGAAAATCAGGTTTATCACATGTAAAGGACACTATTTGGCGGCCAATTTGAAATCTAGACATTAAATATTGACCAAAACAACAATTTACTTTAATTTTGATGGGCATGATAGGATTATTTGTATGAAAATTACAGAAAGGAGCAAACTTTAAACATGTTTATGTTACCTTTATGTCTGCAATATGGGTATTTGGTGACCATTTTGAATCACTTAATTCTGAACTATTGATCCGGGGACCATGAAGGACAATTTTTGCTGGTAACTTTAGCTGTAACATGCAAATGCCATCTAGCTAATTTTTAGCAATCTTTCAAAAAGCTAGCTGGCTGACTATATCGGAATAACTTGTTTTCACGTTTTAAGTAGGGTAACGCTGTTATTATAATAATTCTCCAATGCGATGCTTAGCTTGCAGCAAACGAACACACTAGATAAAATATCAAAGCATAAACGTTAGAAAACGACCAAGAAGTTACCAAAACACAATCTTGCAGGTGACTGATTTTGGATTAACGAGATTTTTATTTTTGTTTGAATTTTGAATTTTTTTCAACCTCTGTTTTTCTTTAATTTTATGAAAACTGATTTTTCAAGTAATATAAAATCCTATTACATGGATTTCGTGACAATCATTCTGCAAACTTCCATCCAAATTCTTATTCTTCCTTTTGTACAGCTACATTTTACCCCATTATTTAAAGTATGAAATGAAAACCTAATGCAATAACACACACAAAAAAGGGATGCATTGATGCATTGAAAGTATGAGATTATGTTTAAACGTCTGAGAAGGCTATCTGTGTCTGCAGTGTAAATAATGCCACTTCCATTTTTACAGTTTCAAATCAAGGCAATCTGTTTCAGACTATACACCTTACTGGTATATTATAAGTCTTTCCAATGTGTTATTAGTTAAATAAAATTTGTAAAATAATACAATAATGTTCATATCAGTAAACCAGATACGAAGCACTGATAAACTCACATGCTTATGTTTTGTGGCGAATATGGAAGTAAAGATCAACTACCATTTGGACATTTACCAATTTCAGCAGCTGAATCACTAAGGCTTAACCGTATTTCATTTGGCACGCATGCACCCTCAAATCGTATTTTATCCCTCATTTCTTTCACGTTTTGGTCAAATGGTTGCACTTCCATCACATTCCACTGGCAACATTTCGGACACGTAACTGGGCCCAAAGATTCACAAGTGTCGTTTCATATAATAGAAGCCCCACACAATCTCCTGGTTCAAGACCACCCTTTATCGGAGCAAATGTGGGGTTATCAGCTGCGGACATTTCTGGTATCCCAGTTCCAGATGTACTACAGGATCCGTTTTGACTTAAAATCAATGTGCTATCCTTGACGTCCTAGGCAAGGAGCAGGCCATGTTCTCTGTGCCCTTTCTTCTCCATTACACAACTTTTATAATATTCTCAAAGGCAAAGAATGTCTGAAATTAATATTCACTTATGCCTTGACTCCTGAAATTAATATTCCGTATACGTCCAGACTCGTGCTAACAGAGATTAAAAACCGTGTTTTTTTGTTTCCTTAAAAAAAGGATAAAATAGATCCAAGGGGAAAAACAAACAAAACTGTTACTTCGCCCGTAGTTTTTAGTACTTGTGTTTCGTAATCCTTTATCCTGAATCCATCGTGATTCTGAAATATCACTAATGCGAATGAAAATCGTAAAATCCTCCTTTTGAACCATTTTACTCAGTAAGTCTCCATGGTAGAGTAAGCAAAGATGAATGCAATTGAACACAGTTCTTCATCATACGTACAATGTCGGTAACATAAATATACAGCTTTCCTTGCAACCATCAAAGATAGCAAGACGACAATTGGCTTGGTCATGGTACATCAGAAGATGCCACTGTTTTGGGCAGGATCTATCATAGAAAGAAAAAACGTCATATGCGCCACCTCGTGGAAGATAGTCAAAGCACAATGTCAGCTGCAGTGCTGCTCCTGCAGTTGTAAAATTAGCCAAATCTGCTGATGTTACACAAATGTAGCATCAGCAGTTATCCAGGCGAATAATGAGTACGACGTCCAAATGGATGCTATGTTGCACCTGTAAGTTGTATAAAGTGGTTCCAGTAATATCGCTGAGATCATGACATGGACTCTTTAGATAATCACGTCATCTTCAACGGAAGTGGATGTAAAAAACATGGGACTGACCGGCGGACTGGCGTCACTGGCCCGCAGCAATTGTATACCCGAGTCCGAACCCGACGAATTGGAGTCATGTCTGTATTTGTACTCCTGCAAGCAACATAACAACACATGTTAATGTGTTCAGTTAGCTCCCCGACGAAAAAGGATATACAACATACATTGCAGACGTAAAAGAGAGTACAACATAGCAGACCTATCCGTAGGCCCATATTTCAATTACTACCACATTCATTTATCGTTAATTGGTGCACATATATCAAACAGAAAGTGTATCACGTCAATTTTACTGGATTGCTGTGTAAACAGGTGACAGAAACATAAAAACCTTTGAGATAAAGGTTTCTTTAATTTTGGATGAAGAGAAGTAAAAAAAATAATAAAAAATAAAACAATTAAGATTTTAAGTGACAGTATCACATTTCAAGCCACTGATATTTTTAGTGCATAGAAATCCCATAAGAAAACAGAAAAGAATTGTGTGCCCAGGAGATATGTGTGTCATTTTGAGGAGATACCACCGCTTTGAGGGGGGAGCACCAGCTAGCCCTGACTCACACAAAGGTCACACAAGGTCACGTTACGTCACGTCTGCACCTCCTCCACAGTTGCTCGTACCTCTGGGGGTAAATGGGTGTAGGGCCCAAGACGTTTGCTCCGTAAAAGGGGACTTCTCTTACTTCCTCCTGTGGGACTCCTTGGTCTACTGCAGCATTGTTCCGCGCTATTTACCAGTGGCGACAGGAGACTGTGTGGTTGTGGTGAGGCCGGCGCCTGGATGGGTTTCTCCGTAGTTATTTGACCAGCAAGACATGACAGAGGAATCTTGAAGATATTCTGCGTTGCCTGTGCAGCGGCTGTGTTGAAAAAGGTCAAGATCCCACCTGCTGGTGGTCAAATAACTTTTATAGAATCAAGAATCTGCCTGTAATAAGGGTCAAAGTTGACCGTCATTTAAAATAAAAAATGCAAGTTTGATAAAATGAAACATAACCTTGATTAATTTACTTGCTTTACAATATCACCCGGTCGCTTTCATGGTCTGTATCATCTATAAGTATTATTGTTGCAAGCAGCAGTAACACAATGATGATGATGATGATGATGATTGATTATTATCATCATTATCTGCCAAATATCTAAATAATGCTAGATCTTGATGAACTTTCATTTCTTATGAATAAATCACGTAATAAAGTGAAACTTGATAAAATCAAAGAAATGCTGAATTTACCAGATGGCGAGGGAGGGGGTGAGCAGGATGTACTCTTCTCCACAGGGCTACCATTGTTACAAGGGGGTGCTGTCGAGACGAAGTATATGTCACACTGAAAAAAAGAAGATGGCATGCAAGTAATTTTGCTAAAATGATACTGAAGTATGGGTTATGGGATTGACTGCTGTCCATTAGTTTATCTATTAGGGCAGTGTTCATGGGAAAGGCCAAGCCTATCTCATGGGGGAACCATGCCCCAATAATTAAACTAATGGACAACAGACAATCACATAAACTGCTTATTTTCCCCCAGCATGTGCTTGTATCCACAGGGACATATGTTTGACTTGGAACCAGGATACCTTTTTACGGTCGGGTTCTTCGACCCTGGGTTGGTTCAAGTGACTGCAGGGTCAAAGGTCAAAAGTACCTATTTCTGATATGTTAATATGTTGTAAAAAGTTTAGTTTGGATTCCAGCACTATCAGTTCCTTGTGCGGGAACCATAAAATTCTGCATCTGATAACATTGTTCATTAACAAATATGTGTAACTTGTAAATATAGACTTCCGGGACTTTGCACATTTCGAGGTGAACAACTGACTGGCCACATTGAGAAGCCGGGTGGGACCACATTATTAACATGTTTTGTGCGGGAGTCTCTAAGCCTCGTCGAGCACTGCCTAGAAGCCCCAGAGGTGAAAAAAAATAAAGTATGTGTTGTAAAAGTTTAGCCTGGATTCAGTTCCTGGGCGGGAACCATATTATTCTGGAGATGCGTTTTGAAAGGCACCTGATACCACAATGCCCATACACCCTCAATTATCGGGTACCCCAAACAGGATCTGCTCAAGCAGCAAGGGACGAGAGAGGTTTCGCTACAGTGAACATCAGAGTGGAATGCTTGCCTGTGCAGACTGCGGCTGCATTATAAACTAGGCAACAAAAGTAACTCGCCACCTTTTTTGAATCTGTATGTTTGTATGTTTTTATGTAAATGCCCAACATTTCTGTTGACATGTGGGACATAACATCTTGTCCACATTATCTGCAACATCGGCACCCATGCTTGAATGCATTTACACTGGATACAAGTCAGAGTCGAAATGGAGAGTTCGCAAAAACTCCATTGGATAGCACCGTTAACTCCCAATGTGCTTCTCTGAAAACGGAGGATAACAAAAGCAGATATAAAGGTGATCTCTCATTAACATGTGATTTAGATTTTAATAAAAAAAAGGAAGACGCGCTACACTCGGTAAGGTCACACGTGATATAAGCTTGCATGCTCAGGGCTATTTCACACCTTGGGTTAATCACAGTGTCTCGAAAATTATTGGCAACATTATGACAATTGTCTCTGTCACATAATTACTTGACCATATTGATTGACGTCTCAGTCATGAGCGATAATAAGCAGTATAACCACCAGTGTTTGGCACATATTGATGCCATGAAATGAATTTCAAAAGAATTGATTGTTTTGAAATGGATACTAAAAAGGACAGGAAAGCCGCACACTACCTCACTGCTCAGTGCCCATCTGTTTTGCGAACTCTCCATTTCAACTCGGACATGCATCCAGTGCAAATGCAGCCAAGCACGGTCATCAATTTTTATGAAAACCGCAGGTACATTAGACAAGATGTTCAGTCACACATCCCATTAAATATTTTGGTTATTTATAGAAAAACATGGAAAATACAGATTTTGCAAAAGTTGGAGAGCTACTTTTGTTGCTTAGTTTATATTGTGGTCCATTTACAGACCAGCTATATTTAGAAACCCAGCCTCTGCAGCCATTTTGCCACTGCATTAGGACCTACTTTATCTACTAGGTCCTTCATAAACGCCATAAGCATATATGTCCATATCATACCGTCTTAGTAGTTGTAAGAAAATCAGTTGTCCATTTAGCTAAAGCACAGATTTGCTTCATGCAGCCAATATTCTCTGAAATAACTTCAGAAGTTCATGCTCTTGAGACATTTTCCCCAGACATCACACAGTGCTAAGAATGGGCCAGCATCTTTTGATGCCGCTGGTAGTGAAAGTGACTTGACTGACAAGAAATGACCTTGAAACAACACAATTTTGCTTGACATAGAGAGAAAACGTGTAGGCAGAACAGGCTCACCTTTCATACATGATTTAAATGAATGACCAAAAGACAAGTCTGAGGACGTAAAAGAACCTGTACCGATATATCCTTGAAAAAGACACAACTTGTTCCTGGGGCAAGCTGATAAGTTTTCTTCCACAAGAAATGGTCGTACAGGTCAAGCAAAGGGGCCTGTACATTACTTTTTGATATTAGTAGATTTCTCATTTTGGTAACGCTTGGGGATATTATGGCATGTATTGCATTCAATGTGGATTTGCCTACTTTTTTCTACATGGAAATACTACAATATTGGCTCATGGTTCGTCGGATGAAGCGGTATCATTAACCCATAAATCGAAGTTGGAATGGCATCTCTATCTATACCACTTTTTAAAATATCCGAAATTTACATTTTATATATTTACTTAATTTACATAAATTTAAATGCTTTTTAACTTTGGTTCATGGTTCATTGGCTGCGGCTATGTCATAAACCCATGAATTGAAATTGAATGGCATCTCTATCTATAGGATATTAAACATTTAAATTTGGTATATATTTGCCTTATTCGAAATACTACAACTCTGCTTCACTGTTCAGGGGATGTCGCTTTATCACAAACCCATAGATTGAATTTTTGCTTTTGGCTGGCGGAGGCGCTGAAACGCGGCAGTGATTTAACTATGTATATGAAACAGGGTCTTGTTAATTCCTTTTTTGGAAACAATTTCTGCCATTTAGGTATGACAATTACTGGATAAAGTTGATCAATTTGGGAATTATGCATAATGTAATATCAATTGGGACTAGAACCTGGCCACAGTCGTCCCTAAATAGGGCATGGAGAACCCATGCGAGGATGGCGGTGCAGTATTCTGTGTAAAAATATTGACTGGTTTACTGGGCAATAGTCCAAATCCATGTATCCAAGAGACGGTGGTATCCCAGCTTGACTATTGCCCGAGACCACAGGTCTCGGGAAATTTTCATGATAATACCATTGTTCGTGCATATATACTGATTACCATTGGTTCACCATCAGATAAAATTAGTTTGATGGTTGTACATTAACCATTGTGTCCATTCTCTCCTCTTCCTCAGCGTGCACAACTATCTGCTACATGAATCTACTTGGAAGGCCATAACCAATTATCTTTATATTTTACAGGATTGTTCTATTTATTATCCCTTTCCGAACTTTCATGACCGTTTCTTTTCAGAAGAAAGCTTGTTTTGTCCTGAAACTAGGTTCAGGCACACTAAGTCCTGTCACCTGCAGCTTGACATACCTGGGCAAGACGATGATGAAAAAGAGCCAGACGATAAGCGATTTGGGAAGCCTGTCACAGAAGAGCGCATTAAAAATTTCAACGACAGTACGGAATGTAAAAGTACGAGAAACAGCATAGATTGGGCTGTGCTAGTGTGGTAAACTTGGACGGAATACCGAGACACGAAAGGAGCTCGGTTTCACATGCATGATCGTCAGAACATGTCACATCGTCAGCTGCAGAGATGAATACATATATTTGTATCGTTTGTCCTGGAAGAGAGAAATCAGCGGGAAGCACCCTTTCCCCAAAAAACGTCACTTTTGCTCCTGTCTGGAATAATACGTTACATGAGAAGCTCTCAAACAATCGACAATATGAACTTTTTTGATAAAGCTGATGAGCGCTCGCACTGTTCCTCAAAACAGTTGATTCTCAAATGGAACAATTAGCGTGCGATGGGGATAGCCTACGGTATGCATAAGAAATAAGTGGACCCTATTGGAAATAGGCCTAAGGAAGAACAACAGCTGTGGAACGGGCAGTCGGGTGGGCATTCCGTCTCTTCTTTACTTAACGCTGTGTACTTTCACAATTGTGAACCATTCGGACGGGACCGAGTGGTGACAAGCATTGCAACTTGACTCGTTCCCAGTTCAAAATCAGCCGAGAAGACACGAAGGGAAAGTATATACAATTTTAATGACAAACTTTAAAAAAAACATGCAAGGCGCGGTGTATTAACTGTACCGGTACAGTTCTGTGGGAAATGGTTAAAATGGACATACCGGCCTGCGCCTGCTGTCCTTTATGGACAACATGTTGTTAGAGTAAAAAAAAAAGGTGTGCAGGCGTAAAACACTTCATTGTGACATTCCAGTGACAGCTATGGCCGTTCCTGAGGTAGAAATGCCACCCATCCCAACATAGCAGCTCCATGCCTCATACAGGGGTCAGCCTGTGTGAATCTGTCTCTAGTCTAGGGGTAGCCAACCTTTTCGGGGAGAAAATGTGTGCGCTAAATAAGTGCAATTTCTTTTTACGTTAACATGGTAAACGTTACCATAGTGAATTGTGACTATGCGCTGTGGTTGATGAAATGGGACAGAATGTTACCGTTTTTAAACAATTGGTCAATAAGGCCTGTCTTCAGGCCTACTTTCAATAACTTGAGTCTGCTGAACAGTGACTGTGTGTTTACGCACAGATATATATGAAGTCGTAATTTTACCATTTAGGGGGTCAACAAGGTCTATGGCTATCGTGCATTTTAATCCATGTCATTGAAATGTTGCAGTTCAAGCTCAGTTGCATGTTTTGTCTTCAACCAGGGGCAGGGTATGGGTCACGTGGCCTGGAAGGTGACGTTCCCTCCCCCTTCCAAGGGCACATGGCCTCATTATATGATTGACAGTAAGGGTGCAGGTGTCCTGGGAAGTTGGAGGGAATATTTCCTTCCAGGTCACGTGACCCATACGCTATTCCTGAAATAAGACAATACATTTAACTGAACTTAAACTTTTTAATGGCATGCAATAACATTTTCTACAGGCCTTGTTCACCGATTAAATATCACAAAATGTTAAAATTATGACAATGTCTGTGCATTTACACACATTAGTCACTGAAGTAGTGAGTTAGTCTAACGGTCTTATTGAGCCAAAAAGTATTTACAGACTAACGTTATGCCCAACAAAGGCATCATGGATTTTAGTCAACCGCCACACACTGTCACAACGTGACAACTCGTTCACCTTAGCGTCGGACTGGTTGCTTGTTCTGCTCGGTGCACGATGTTGTCAACTTTGCCGTCTGGGTATGTGACGTAACAGGCCCTAGTGCGCGCAAACCTAGTTTCAGGACAAGTGCCCTGGTTCCAGTCAAACGTATGGCGAGCGCATGCTGAGGGGAAATAAACAAGTTATGGGATTGGCTACCGTCCATTAGTTTATTTATAGGGGCGTATTTCACGTGAGATGGGCTCACGTGAACACTGCCCCAATAATTAAACTAATGCACAGTAGTCCATCCGATAACCCATACAAAGGAGCTATTATCCAAAATGACGAACTCGCGTGAGCACCTATCTTCAAAGGATTAGAGTGGCAAGGAAAAATAAAATGATTTCAGGCAGACCTAATTTTAAAGTTAATTTCTGTGTCTTCTATCAAACAGCCATTAGATTAAACGGATATATGCATCTCAGCAAGACTAAGGAGAATTACTCTCTTGCAATAGCAATGGGGGGAAAATGAGACATAAAAACCTGCAGAGCGATTAACCGTCTAATGAGTTCATGATGTCAAATGTCACTAATGGAAACATATGCCCAAATGATTAATCAAGGACAACGTTGAAACCATCGAGTAAAACTTCATCTAAGGTATGTGTTGGGGATAAAGGGGGGATTTACTCGTGTGTGCTTTACGAGAATATAATCCGAAACTGTACACTTTACACACACATACACACACACACACTTTACAGGTTCTAATTAAACAAATTGAAAAATGTCACTTTACAGTTTTCGAACACTTAGATGACAACTTACATTTTAGCACTTTGACATTTAAAAAAAGCTTCGTCAAATAAAGATAATGTTAACATTCATATTTTATCGTTTTGTGGTGATTATTGTTACCATTTATATATTCTACGACCAAATATTAGGTATTTACGGCTGTACAAAATTTTCCCTATACCTCTTTTTTCCTCCAATACCAGATAAAAATCTACAATTAGGGTGGGCTGCGTGCCAATTCTGTTAAATTAAAAATATCATAGCACTGACATACCAATCAAAGAGAAAGTAAAATATTTACCTTAGATGTAATGAGCTGCATGTCTGGCATGGTCATTGTGTGTACCAGACTACCATTGATAATCAGTCGGATCTCTATGGTGTCAGGTGTGAAGGCCATGATGTAGGGGAAGGCACACACTGAAAGGAAGGAATAAATAATCAAAACTATAACTCAATCAAACACGTGCAATTTTGTACTCTTGCCACTTTGATCGCTTATCACAGAAAAGAGAAAAATATCGCATTTATCTGTATACTCACAATGATTTAATACTAAATATCTGACGCGAAGACCGTTTACTCAATTAACAGCACGCTTGGTCTTCCGTCAGTATTTCCAAAAGCTTTCCTCCGACCATTTTGGCCACATTATGATCTACAAATATGATGGTGGCAAAGTTTGACCACTTGAATAAGATTGTTTGGTGTAAGTACAATTTAGCTGCTGACATTTTTTATAAAAAAATGTATTGAATACTGACAACATCTGGCCTGTTTAAGATACACACTGCTATATTTGTAATCTCGGTGCTGTAAGTTGCTTTTCATGTTAAAAGGTCACAGGTGTACCGTTTGTTAAACAAAAAGTTGCACGTAATCCACAAGATACTCAGAAATACAGAAAACAGTGTGTTTGGTCTGCAAAGAAAATATGAAGAATAACAGCACGCAATCACATTTTACACAACAGTTGAAAACAGAATATCACAATGATATTTGAAACTGCCATTTTTGGAGTTAAATTTCAAGACACAAGTGTCTTTTTATTGTGATATCCTAGCAACAATAATTACCAATCGCTTGTGGTTCTGAGTTCCACTTGAAATCAAATTCTTGGGAGCTCTCTTCACAAAGCTTCTGGAAATGACTCACATCTGTAAATCAACAAACACATAATGGCTCAACTAAAATATCAGATCAGGCACATTAGTCCATACATGTCACCAAGCGCAAGAATTCAGGACTTTCCCCCACAAGTGGAGGCATTGTGCACAACTGCTTTCTTGCCTTCATTCACAAGAGAATCCCCTTTTGGGAGCAAGCCTGCTTGATTGTATATTTTTAACATAAGCATATCCAGGAACAAACGTCGGGTGATGGGAAAATATGAATACATGTTCAGATAGCTGTGCATATGAAAAGAGTGTGGCAACTCAGCTGCAACAATGTTTACACAACAATGAGAAAAGAGAAACTTATTGCAGTATATGAGGGCAATTTTGGGAAAACAAACTGCATTTCCTCAGTGAAATGCTAGCAAGTACCTTGTTCTGAGTTGATTTTTTCAGAGTGTGCACATACATAAATGACTGGTGAGTAGCCACTGTTGACTGCTGCTGCATGGTAGTGAGCAGACATTCCTCAATGTCAAAATGTACTCTATGCTTTGCTGGTTCTGTGAAAGGAGTCAATAAGACCTTTACAGCCACAACTGTGGCACCAGACGCGGGCATTATTTCTTGTAAGTTCGCGTCTCGACCGAGCGAGAGTTGATCACGAGACTTCATCTACGACATCTACACTCCAAATGATATACTCGAAGGAGTGAAAATCTATCATTATGTAAAACAAACTTACGGTTATATGATAGGAGAAGCTCGGGCTCATCGTCCTCATATATATCTGTCGCCGAAACGAGATTAACCTAAAAGAAACAACGCTTCATACAGTTATTCTTTTCGGTTCTTGTATGATGAACAAGCTGACAACAATTCCCGCAGCAAAGACCGTGTGAAGACTGAATACCTCATGCATTATTTAGCGAAGCATATACATAATATACATTGTTGGATCTTTCGTTAAAGTGGAAAGATAATTGCATAGCTAACTGTGCTCATGATGCAGCAGTTACCATAGTTGAGCAAAATGACTGCACAATCTCCCTCACAGACATGCCGTGATAATCTCACTTTTTTTAAATTTAAAGACATTAAAATCAGTGAGCAGCATATAAAAATAAATTAGTGTTGACTGGATTGTGGCTGTAACAGTTTAATGCAATATCTGCATCGCAGTGTCGGGAGCACTGCCTCACTATACTTGCAAAATCTGTTACCACGTTTAACCTTAAATCAATAAGGTCTGCTACATGTACTACTACTATTACTACAACAGCTACGACTAATATTACCACTACTACTAATACTACCAGTGCTACTACAACAACTACTACTACTACTACCACACACACACACACAGACACAGACAGACAGACACACACACACACACATGCCGACGATAAGTCCGTGTTATTCCTAATTGAGATGCACTAGGGCCGCAAAGATTCGCGGAAAATGTTTATTTTGCGGTTCTCTCCTTAGGGGAATAGAATTCCTTACCTTAAGGTACGATTTATTTTTCATACTCTTTGCATTGTTTAAGACAAGCGCTATGTTATCACAATAAAAACATAATTTTTAGTGGTACTCGCTGCACTGTTAGAACGTAGCCAGCGCACATACACCAAAACGCCAGCGTAGCACCAAATAGCCTAACTGTATCGTTTTCCTTTCATCAAGGATATCGTCCATATGTGCATGCTTGATGCATATTTGGTTGAAATATAGAGATACAATGCAAGTATAATTTGGTGCAGGCATAACATGTTTTCTGACATTTATATTGCATAAACACTCATTACAAGATTTCGACAAGAGTGGCTTATACAACACCGACCAAACTGGTTGTTATAGCTCTGTATACTTATGCAATGCCTTGAGTGCATTCCTACCTTGACTGAGCACTAATGAACAGTATTGGTCATGTCATCAGCCAGCTTGATCTTAAATCTTAAATATTTCACCAGGGAAATCTTTTTACCGTTCCCAATTACCTCTACAAACGGAAATTATTGATGAAGCACATATCAGCACAATGCACATAATGTCCTTGGCTGTGCAAGGTATTTAACTACCACATTTATTTAGTCAAGGAATGTCCAGTATTTTATGCAACCCTTTCACTGCCAACTGTGCGCACTTTTGAGCGTAATGTGGCCACAGAGCGTCGAGGAAAGCTGTTGACCAGGACAGTCTGAATATGTTGACTTAGGACTGGGCATAATGTTGCTTGAATGTATATTTTCCCTTCGGGAAATCTGAATCCGGAAATTCAGGCCATCAGGCCTTTTCTTCTCGGAATATGTGAACAAAGAAATTAAAGCCTATGCCCACCTTGGGTGACTCTACATGGTACAGTTGTAGTGTGTCGCCGTTCTTTTCGTTGATAAGATCATACTGGTTCTTGTATCCCACACAGATCTGGTTGTCTCCCTTGGGACCGTCTATAAGGGTTATCAGCTGAGGCACTTCGAACGCTTGTAGTTCCTGTTAATAGTAAAAATGATAACATCACCTGCATACTTTTTGTCAGACGTTACGAAATTAATGCCGTCAGTACATCAATTTATCCTGCATCCAAGTATTTGGTGTGCACACAAGATGCCTCTTTGTCATAATACGACAAGTTCATGTCAACTGCGGGGCTCTTGTACCCCATAGAGCGCAATAAAGAAGAATCCATATGTACCGGCAGATCTCTGTACCAAACAGGAAAAAATGTGTTGCCCTCGCAAACGTCGACAAGAATTTGTTTCTTCTGTTTTTTTTCTTTTCTTTTTTAATTTAGATAGTTCATCATGTTAAAAGTGAGTAGTAAGGTTAATTAAACCACAGTTGGAACCGGGTACCCCACTTAGGAACCCCTCAGGAAAAGGCCTTACGAGGCATACAATAAACAGATTATGGATGCAAAATGTTTTGACATAAAGAATCATCTGTTTCCCAAAATTAAGTTATGGTATAGTTATTCATTAAGAAGCGTATATTCGGTCATTTATTTCAATACTTTATTATCTTCTGTGCAAAAATAAGAATGTTTGTGCTGTATCTGGATTCAGTTTTGCTCCTTTTTTTTGGTAATCGTATTTCTACAAGTAGAAAACACATGGCAGGATATATTTCGCCATGTTTTGCCCACCGTATTAGCAGACAACGAAAGGTTTGTGAGCCAAGTGTTTACTGACTTCTTGTGTGTGTGTGTGTGTGTGTGTGTGTGTGTGTGTGTGTGTGTGTGTGTGTGTGTGTGTGTGTATTTTTCCGGCATACTTGCTGGCGCCTTACACAATTAACTCCAACAAAAAGCGCGCGAAAAACAAGGAATCAAACGTTATATGGTATGCAAGCAGAAAGAAAGTTTATACGATACTGGAAAGAAAAATACACATAGTACATCAGCATAATGACCTGTTCACAGAACTCGAAGCAACTACACGATGTTGATCAACAAACCGGGCAGTACCCCGTAGCCGATCAGTAAATTAAAAATCAGCATTATTTCCAGAAACGTTTGTGAAACCCTGGTGTCTTTATGAGTACGCCCGCATCATGGCGAATGCTTATCACCGTTGCCTAGCAACAGAACAAGCGATGTTGCCGAGAAATTGATATGAACATGTCGTATTATTGCTGTCTCCCATATCGGTTGTAATGCATGGCCCCAACACCCCTACAATATGATATTTATTTTGACGCTTTTTATGTCAGACTTGCTGGCCACTCACTGTCAAAGCGAATCAGTGTCCTGTTTTTCATCACCATTGTAATCACTTCCACCCGGGTCTTTAGTTGCACTGATAGACCGGTCATTGTCACCACTCTCGTGACGCTGTGTCCTGTTTACGAGTCCAACCCCTAACCCAATTAGTGATTTAATTCATCTAGAGAGCAGGTCATTCAACCGATAAAGCACGTGGAATAATAACCTTTAAATCAGAGAAAAAAGCAAACGTTTCAAAAAGAAAAAAAAACCAAACAAACAAACAAACAAACAAACAAAAAAATTAATAAATAAAAACAAACAGCAAAAAAAAGCATTAATCTTACCGTAGTTTTACTCTCGTTAACGCACACACATTATGAGTGGTTTTATTCCTGTGTGATGCGCCGCTGACGCATTTTCAGATCCGACATGGACACTCTAAAAATCGACTCATTTAGATACCCGTACATCTACACCATTTACGGTATTTAATATAATAATAATGATAATGATAATGATAATAATTATAAAATTAATAATAATAATAATAATAATAATAATAATAATAATAATAATAATAATAATAATAATAATAATGATATTAATAATAATAATAATAATCGACATGGTTTTTTTATTCAAAAGTGTCTCTCGCTATACCTTTGTATAGGTCAAACAGCCTAGAGCATGTCGATCGACGTAAGTCACCTGCATTGCTTATCACCCTCTTTGAAATGCCAAAGGCTACCAATTACATTATCGGGTCCTAATCAGGGCTCAAAAGGATGGATCTCGTCCACCTGAACTCTGCACATCAAAGTCCACTGACGCTAGACAACAGTACTTACCAAGGAACATTCGTTGTGTCAGTATTTTTGCTCCAGTGCTTCGTTGCTTTCAAAAAACAATATTTCCACAACATAAAGCGAGCGCAACTTAAAGATATTGATTAGCAAGCACCCATATGGACCTTGCTCTCAACCCATGTTAACATGGTTCATTTCAGGCCAACATAAATTTGTTCCATCAACTGAGAAAGCCACACATGCTCACCTTTTATAATTATTATTGATCAAACGCTTGATGAATATCAAGTAAATTACTTGGGCAAACACTGAATGCATTAGAGTAATTGATGGCTTGGTGAACATATTTCATTGCTTTTGTAATGCGTGACACCACAACGTAATTATTTTGTTTCCGTATTTTACCAGGATGGCTCCAGGGCCGATGTTTGAGTATGGAATTTGGCTGTTTTTCAGTGAGAATATTGTGATTTTATGTATGTATGTATGTATGTATGTATGTATGTATGTATGTATGTATGAATGTATGTATGTATAGTGACATGGTTTATAAATTAGTTCTTTCAATTATCATGTGAAAGTTTAGCAGGGCGTTTTAAATATATTTCACCTGAGTATAAAAGGTCATTTTTTTCTCATATGAATAGAAATTGGTAGCGTTACTCTGCTTCACAAAGATGGAATTGCATCTGATATTGATAAATATCACCTAATGTCGGTACTTAGTGTGTCATAAAACGTTCTTGTAAAAACACACCCATTTAAATTTGTATGAAGTTCTCGTTATATATAACTTTGTGCATCTCATGCAGGTTTTGGGAGTTTCCCATCTCCCAAAGTAGCCTGCATATATTACCAGGCATGGCATTAGGTTCTCTAATAAGGTAATGTGAGTGGGACTGTCATGCTCTGCCATCAGACCACAGTGTCCCATGGTGAGTCCTGAGTGCAATACTCACTATGCTTACATAAAATGCAGTACAAAGCTCTTGACTTTCTTCACAGGGTATGAATGGACTGGCGAATTCAGGGCCCTCTTTTGGTTGCCCACAGAGTGCAAATGTCTCATTTCAGGATTTAGATTGGTTATATTTCCTTGAAATTGCCCCCCCCCATCTGGATCTCAATTTGTCTATAATTCATGAGTTTCTGGGAACAGACCCCACCAGGGGCTCCAGGGAGCCCCAGACCAATCGCCCATCACGGGATCTGCTCATGTGAATGAGCGTCACATTGAGATTGGTTTTCTTTACATACTACAGCTTTTGGAGAAAAATCGTTAAGCCAGTTTCAGATTTTCTTGATGTAGGAATGCAATACATTGGAAACGTCCAATGCTAAATAACCTGAATAATAATGGTTGATTTTCGGGGGGCACTTGGGAGAACACTTTGGTATTCAACGTAAATTTTTAATTCCTTACGTTTTCTCGTTTCCCTTTTACTCATTTTTTAGGCTCCCAATGATGGAAAGGCATGGTCTATTATAATTAAATGACTTCAAGTACTTGTGACAGAGAGCCCAGGGCTTAGATGTGTTGGTTAAGCTGGAAGAACCCCAGACGTCTGCACGGGGATTCCAGCGTCATAGTGAACGTGGGGTAATTGTAAAATACAAAGTTCTCACCCGTAAGTACTGAAATCCTTCCACGGTGTCTGTATCCAGCATGGTGCACCACGCTGACCACGCGGCGGAATGTTTCCACGATAGGACCAGCAGCCTCTTGCCGATAGCAGCCACCAAGCGCAGATGGCTTCCGCCAGTACGGCTCAGAGCGTATAAATGACACCCTGCAGAGTGACACAGAATGTCAGAAAACGACCAGGTGGCCTGAACTTATATTTTGCAGTCAAGTTCTATGTAGGCGAGACAATTAGCTTCCCAACGCTCCACTTTGCTACAAAATCAAAACTATTGAAACCTATCCTTAGTTAAATCCGATTGCCTGCTGAACAGACCAAGCACGGTGTATTTTCCACTCCATTTCTCAACTTACAGGTGTAGCAGCAATAATGTGGAACCTGATCTGTTTTGGAAGCAAGAAATCGCAAAGCAAACACCATTTTGAATCGTAGGCTGCAAAAATGACCCTCCAAAAATCTCATGTTGTATTGTACTGCAGCCTCTTCGTGCAATTGTCCAAAACTGATATTCCATGTCAATGTCAGATTAGAGGCATATGGAAAAACGCCTGGTAAAATATGCAGTCGCAATGTTGAAGTGACAAATAGAGATGACTATCCCTGGCTTCAAAGAGATGTGTAAATTATACCAGAAGTTTTTATGAACTGGCGTAACGACACGTTAGTGTCAAGTCAGTGATCTCTCTGGGGGTTCTTTGAATGAGACGGGGGACTCTTTTACTTATGACAAGAGGAGTACCCATCTTAATCATTAAATTGATTTGAGATTCAAATTCCGTATACAAAGACCATTTATTCAAATAAAACATGCCCATATTCCAAGAGAAAAGAATTATTGTCAAGAGCACCATCTTAGCACAGAATGGAGTTAGGTATTCTTCTTTCTGCAGATTGAGTTTCCAAACGTCCCAACAAGCCGTTCACACATCAGCCGGCGGACACGCGCTTATACACACAATTGCGTTGGCGTTATTACTTACCTTTGGTTCTTTCTATCTTATGGTCACGACAGTCGTTCTTATTTCTAATGATTTCCTCATTTTGCTCTCCCTCAAAATCTGTCAGCCTGAAAACGTGAACTCGACACTCTCGACCTTTGAAAGAAAAAAGAAAACAAGCATTGCTACTCCGCTTCTTTAGCCGGTTTTGTATTTTATTCTTGACAGCCGTCACTACACCGTATACTATTATGTTTGTACAAAAACGTTGGGATATGAATTACAGGCATATATATTCTATTCCTCCATCCGATGCTTTTTGTGTTATCGCATTTTGACGAACGGCAATACTCCGTCTGAGGTGTTCAATACTTTTACTATGGAGAGAGATATAACTGTTGTCGACGAAACTGGAATGTCGGGAACGATGAAATTAGGGCAATATGAACACTCGTTGAAAGCTGCGTCGGCTTCTACTTGATTGATCTTTCAGCAAAATACATGTAGGCAAACAAAGAGATATTTTGCAATCGTAAATTCAACCTTAAAAACTTTCTATCTAAATTACATTTCTGTCATATATTCTACAGAAATAAAATATTTACCCTTTTCAGCACGAAAGATGAGAAGACCATGAGCTTCTGCTACGTTGATTTGTTTAATGGCCACAGTCTTGTCGAAGATCATTCGAGGAGGGACCCCCTCTGTTACCAAGGAAAAAACACAATACTCCGTGATTTTTGTACATTAAGAATGGGTTATAATAATTGGTTCAATGAAACTCCGTACCCAACTGAGTATCAGATTAAGATTCCATTTGCTGGTACTTACCGAGCGCTGACAATAACATGCTGGTAGAAACAGTTTATGCTCAATGGGTTTTAGAAAAAGGTTAGTGTAACTGGATCTCCGAAACAGTTCACAATTGCTGGTTCTTAAAAACAGGTTGCACCAACTGGGTCTGGGAAAGTGTTTCCAGTTACTGGCAATCACAAAGTTCTCAAAAGTACCGGCTCTCAGAAGCTGGCCACAGGACTCTACCCTTTACATGTATATCACGGTTGGAGGCCTTTAGAAACAGGTCACCATGATTACTCTTGAAAAACATGTCACAATAATTGGCTCTTGGAAACATTTTGAAATGACTAACTCACAGAAACAGCTCGCGATAATTGGTTCTTGGAAACAGGTCACAATAATTTGCTCTTGCAAACAGGTAGGAATAACGAACTCACAGAAGCAGGTTACGATACATGGCTCTTGGAAACAGGTTGGAATGACGAACTCACAGGATAGATCAAAATGATTGGCTCTCAGAATTGGGTTTCAACAACTGGGTCATTATAACTGTCCAGTTGAAACACAACTGGCCCCATGGGACTTATTACATTGACTGCTCATTTGCAAAGCGAGACTGTTTCAAAAATATGTGAAGCGTGCTATCTTTATGATTTTTTTAAATTAGTGTTTTTGACCGCCAGTGATCGTACATATAGTCACCCCCTCCTGCAATTTCGTTTGTGAACCATGACCCCTTACATTCAATGACAGTACAGTATAATCTCCCATTAAGACCATCTCCATTAAGGAGGAGGTTTAGATTAAAGGGCCATCGATGTGCAGTCTTTTGTTTATCATTCGACACATTATATCGATAGTAAGGTCACTCCCCATTAAGGTCAACTTTTTAGGCCCTCCTGTGGTCTTCACAGGGAGATCAGATGTTGTTCCTTTCTGAAAGACCACATGACCATACCTTCATAATTTTTGTTGATAGAGTTCAAATAAAAACGAAACTGGCGGAGGCACAAGTTACTGAAGCAAACACCACTACAATTCCGATAAACCTACCGCCGTACGCGGAGGGGCTTCAACAAAGTAAAAATAAAAAAAAAATCTTGTCTTAAGCTGTAGCACTTAGGCTAACGCAGACAGTTCTCGGATAAATGGATTCTATATCATCATGAATAAGATGGTGGGCGTTTAAGTGTGACGTTAAGTACTGAAGATGAAAACCAGGTTATAAGGCGGCCGTAAAACTGCTCCGCTCAGGCACAGTGTGGCCGGATGTTTTTCCTATTCCATGTATGCAAACTTTATGTAAGCGCATAATGCACGATTACGGACTACAAAATTTAATAGAACATTGCAAAGATCAGAACTATTTTATTTCATGAGAAATATCAATATGTCACCTACCACCCACCCACCCTCAGCTTTTTTTTTTTTACCTTGAATAACTTCAGAAATGGACATACGTTTCCATAACAGATCGTCATACTAGTTCAATGTTAGACGGACACACTGTACAAACAGGCAACACACCGAACGAATGGGCGTTGGCCTGCATTGCATACTGCTCTCGGTCGTTACCGGTTGGATTAGTTAGCCAAATACCACCTGGTGATAATATCTTAAACCAACCGGGTCAATTCCGCTGACCCGCCCCACCAAGTTGAGTTGTGGAAATAACTTCAGCATTGTCATGTGGTTCATCTGAACCAACGAGAATAGAAGAAATAACAAAAACTAGTCCAGCCGCGAAATATAATTGTTACTGCTTTCGGTTTATTGCACCATTTCTTCAGTGACTTTTCAACTGATCATAATGTAGCGAATAATGGCTAAATACCCGCGAGTGAATTCAAAGGTGTTGGACCTTTAGTGAATTAAGACTCATTCATGTCAAAAGGCCCTCAGCGCTTCTGTTCTTAAGACTTGCCTTAGCACTCTTAATTTATGATGAACATTTGCAAGACGCACCTTCAAGCACAAAGGTACCGGTGGTTGTAGACACTATCAGCTTGTCTCCCCATGAATCTCCACAGATGATCTCTTGTTGTAGGTCTGGGAAAAAACACTGCGGGTCCCATGGCTAAAAGGAAAACAAGATTTCTAAAAGGGAACAACCCTTGGCCAAACGTGTTTTTGTCCCAAAGTGTGACGCACGTATTTGAGCTTTCATATCAGATAACGACTTCACTCCCAAAGTCAGCCACGAAGATATGAAGATCATTCACCTGTGATACATGTATTTTCTGTTTGGTAAAACATAAAAACGAGAAAGATGTTTCATGTATACTAATGGGTAACGGTTTGGTATAATTTCTGTTAGTCAAAACATAATCAAAAACGAGAAAAATTTTCATGTGTGCGTATGGGTAAATGATTTGTGTCTCTTTTGACAGGCAAAACGTAGCCAGAAACGAGAAAGATACCTCATATATGCTTATGGGTAAAGATTCAGTATGTTGAAGAAACTGTTCCCGTTTTTTACTACCAGAACAAAGTTTAACACCATCTGCAGGGTATAAAGCCTGTAAGAAATCTTTGTGCTACATTTGAAACCATACCTGGTGTTTTAATAGTGCGCCTGTGGTAATTAGACTTGTAGGAGCATCTCCTCGGAGAATTGTCTTGAGCTTGAGTGACTGCAAAGACAACGGTCAAGTTTCTTTATACAGTGGAAGCTGTACACGAGCCGCGTGCAAACTTTATCTTGCTTGTGCCAATAACAGGCAAACGTGACTCAGTCCATGCTCGACATGATATCAATGTATAATGAATAATGAGATTTATCTGGGTTGTGTTCTTAAAATGTGGATCAGCTTATTACACCCAAGCGCCCACCGCACAAAAAACATTCTAAAAAATAAAACAAATTAATGTCTTTCAGTTCATTTTATGTAGCAGTTAAGCAGCCAACTTCGGTCCTTGGTGGTTTTGTGGTACATTTGATTATATTGACATGTGATCAAACGACACACAAAACATTCATATCCGTGTTTTTCTGTTATCACTGCGTGGCAGTTATCGCTGAACTAGATTATGCTATTCTTCAAAATTAGTTTTTATTATCATGAAACAGAGCAAGCAGCGATGCTAAAATTGATTAACTGAAGAAAAAAAAACTTCATGTTGCGGCTTACGCCATCAAAACCCGATTTGCAGAGAATAGACGGGAAACAGGTGTGCTTCATGCGGACAAACATTTTTTGTGGCATGTATTTGATACACATGGCAATACCATTCACAGGATTACAACTGGCCAAACGTAACGGCAAAGACCCTGCCGTTAATATGGGGAATACATGCGCCACAGATTTACCGTGGTGTCCCACATATCAAATACTCAACGCAAGTGTTAAGCTGATTCGACATAATTCGCAAATTTCCTTCACCGTTATAGTACTTAAAGGCAAAGTGACCGTTACCATAGCAATATAATATCAATCGTTGTATACAGTTTACGCACCTGTCCTATCCTAAGGAACTCAGACTGCCTGGCTTCCTCCTTTCGACGAGACCCATGTGGGTTGTCGGGGATGATGTCACTGAAAGCCCGCCGGTTCAACATGTTGTTCTGTTAGGATTAACACGATAAAGATCATCTTTAATTATGTTGCACTGTTAACAAATCGGATAAGAATTCGGTATTTTTTCCTTCTTTCAACAGCAAAAATAAGATCAGTTGTCCTGAAATTGCTACCCAAGTATGTTATCTGTTAGACAGCAGAGTATCCCGTTGCCTTGCAGTGTTCATATTGAGGCATGAAGCGCTAAAGTCACACGTGTCCATAATTTGGTCAGTTTACCCTACTGTGAACGGAATCACTAAGGGCTTCAAACGTTAATATAATTCAATCGACGTTTTTGCTATCTCTAAGTTAAACTATGAGAGACAGTCTTTTTTGTTTCTGGCTAATCAGGAATAACATGTCATCAGTGGACATTTGTCCTTGTCCCATTCAGGACACATTGCGCTCAGAATGCACTGAGGATAGCTGTTTATTTAGCTCTGTAAAGGAAACATGTAGCTGTATCCACATGTGGCAACTGGGTGATATGCAAATTTGTCCTTGTTCTTCACATTCCATAATCAATATTTTTATGTGAGTTGGGTTTCCATTGGTCATGTGTCCATCCAACCGCTTTACCGTTGTTTGTAATTATCAGAAATGCCCCTTCCAGATTATTTCAGCCAGCCACTATGGACGGGGCTCAGTGCTTCTGTGCACGTTATTTCTACAAATGTCTTTTTTGAGAAAGATCTATATTATTGAAACGGCCTACATCCCGGTAGCTCAACATCCATTCGAGATTTTCTTTTCCTAAGTCAGTTTTATTTTTTCATTTTGATTTTGCCATAGCTCGGATCCCATTTAGATTTGCAGCCCAAAACATCAGCTCGAGGCAATTCTATACCCAATTCTTCTGGTAATCTGCGCCATGGGTAACCGTGATTATTTTTATCAGATTTCAGCACCTGCTGCTAGTTTCCTTTCTCATTTCGTCAATATTTAGAAGGTCATAACACTGACATGCCAAAAACCTTTGGAGCAATATTAGACAATGTTGCAACCTATTTAATACAATTATATCATGAGTATCCAATTCGTGACCATTACCGGCTTACATAGGTATTTGAACCTACCTACCGAAAAAAGCATGTAACTCAAAAAGGTAGCAATGGATTTGATGAAGTTAAGTTTGCTGCATGGCAACTCAAAACTAAATTATATATTTTTATATTTGACCTCTGAAAGTCATAGCTTAGGGTCATTTGGCCGTCTGATGAATTTATCTAGGTTCAATGTCCATTCGCTTTTCATCATGTTGGACTCACATGTAACAATGAACATTTCTGTAATCTTTATTTGACCTCTAAAGGTGAAAGATCAAAATCATTTTCCTTATTAAGGGTTTTTAATCTTGCCATAGCATGGCCACTTTTCATTCGAGTTTACTTTCTTGCCATACATTTTAACAGTGCATGTATTTGTAATGGACGTTTCACACCAAACGCCAATTGGTTAAGATCATGAGTGTGGGATATAAAAAGCTAGGAACACCAAATTGGGTGCGGGGCGGGGAGAATTATGTTTATGAATCACTTGCGGTCCGAGATATCTATGTAGTTGATATCCTTTGGCATAACTGAAACTCATATTACATTGATGAAAGACTCAGCAATTTTTGCACCATCTACAAAGGCATGTCACGTTATGGCTGCTCTATGATTTGCCAGACAACAACGACTAGTTCGTGACGTCAGGCTAGCCATGTATATATTCAAACGCAAGCTTTTTCTATAAGGAGGTCGAATACGATATTCTGGTCAAAAATTTTGATAAAAAGGGAGAAACTGGGTGCCGTATAGAATGATTTACAGCAGAAAACAACACCCATGGGCAGACATTATAACAATGGGTAATGGGCATGTATTATCATTATGGGAGTACATTAAGTGCTTACCTTGGTTGTCTCAGGCATATGATCCTGAAACAGGTTCTTTATCAACATTTCTAGGGTTCTCTGGCGTTTTTGAGCAAATACTGGTGTGTTAAAAGCAGCCTTTTCTCCATTTATCACTGCAAAAGACAGACCATGATGTACCAAACGTATTCTTCATGGCTTGTGCTGACGTACAATAATGTAACAGACAGCAATTGCTGCAGATCACTCATATCACGAGTGCAAACCTTTTTTGGTACTCAGGCCTCCAGGTGAAGACTTTGCGCAATGCAGGTTGTTCAATAGCTCCTCAAATAAAACAAATCCAGAATTGAACGCGTTACGGGTAATTCAAAATAAGATAATTATTGGCCAACATATCCACCTGACAAGAGAGGGGGCAAGGGAGCTCTCCATCCTCAAGCAAAAAGTTTCTGAAAACTGTAAACAGCCATACTCTGGAGTGACTTGAGGTAAATGAACCACATTACAGCAACACCTGTTTCTCAATAAAGGTGTTAAAAGGTTTTAAAAACTTATAAACTTCATCTGGTAGGCATGCACAATAACACCATATCGTATTGAGGACATAAAAATGGTACAGTATAGAAGGGTCCGTAAAGTATCCAAGTCACTATTTATTACCTTAAGTGTTAAAATGATGTTTCATGTTCACAAATATTACTGTCATTTATGTGATCCTTTTACATTTGGCATTGTTACATATGACATATGATGGAATACATTACAGGTATCACTCTTACGCAGCCGCTAGCGTTTCACTTTTCAGTCCATCAAAAATAACTGCTCTTGCTTGTTTGAATGCTTGAACAAAATCCATTGGATGAACTCCCTTCAAACATTTGTGCTTTGTGTAGGCTGCCTTAAAGAACATCAAACCCATATGGGGTTTAGCAAAATGGATTTTTTTTGCTGTAGAGGTACATTTGGCTGCACGAAATTTCTTAACCCCAGAGACATCTGGCACTAAGGACAAACGTGTCCTCACAGATCGTGACATAAAATCATTTGCTCCATGAAACATCAAACATTTATCTTGGCCAGCATATTTCCCCATTTGCAAAAGATTTATATTGTGATTTCACTGAATATTTCGGCACACTACCGCATATAACAGAATAATACTTACACTTCACAAGTAGAAAATTCCTAAATTCTTGGTGATCAGTAAAAACAGGCGGGACCGGTAAAGGTGGTCCGAAAAGTGGTACTGATTCCTCAGAAAATACATTTAACCTGCAAAAATTACCATTAAGGTGGTGTGAAAAATTCATACGAATGCACGTCGAAGTGAAATGGTTCGTAAAATTGACAAGTCTGTAGATTTAACCTGTAGGTCTTGCAAAAAACTGTTGGCAAATTTTGACATCGGTCCGTTTCTTGACTAGCAATACATGTACATATAATTTCATTTAAATAAGCAATCATGAACGTTGAACCTCAATATTATGGCACTATCTTCTACATAATCGATCAAAGTTCGACATAGAAAATATTTCAATAAAGTAACAAAAAGACTCTAGATCATAAAAACAAATTAGTATTGATTTTAAGAACCCAATTTAGAAGCACAATGAAAGTACGCAGAGTGAAAACGCAAGTTACATATTCGGGAAAGAAACAAGCCTGAGGTTAGCAGTGATTGTCACTAATTGTTCCATGTAAACCCAGATTCAGATTTTAAGTGCCATATAGTATGGATTTTCTGGAAGCTCACACACTAGAAAGTTATTCATAACAATGGTATAGCATTGAATTACGGCAATGTATACAGCAATTACAAAAAAGATCATCATACTCCAAACAAAATATCGATTCAGTCCTTTCCACTTGAAAGGGACCTCATATCTGCAGCTACTGTCAGTTTTTGCAATTACTCCAAAAGATTTTTCACCCTTGATGCCTCTTTGTCACCATGGTGAGTTAAAAGTAACTTTCCTTTCATGTGTCATCATTTTAACCTCAAACACCTGTGTCTCGTATATATATATATATACATACATACATACATACATACATACATACATACATACATACATACATACATACATACATACATACATACATACACATCTGAGACACAATTTTTCAATTTGCAGTGTGTTCTATAGTGTGGCATGAATTTCATGTCGGAATGTAGATCAAGGAATGGTGATCACAATTTTACACTTTGATAGTACCTGTGAAAACATGGCTTCCAAGAAACATTACCTGAGTATCATATCATATATCTTTAATGTGCACAATTAGATATATATTCTTTATTGCAATTTCAGATAAACTTGCAGCGTCATAAACACAAAAGTGTTTGTCGACACTACGATAACAGATAACCTAACGTATATCGTTAATCGTAAAGGGTCAACAACCTGATGGTGTTCATTGTGGTTCAAAATATAATCTTACCTATAAGAATCATTTTCCTTGCTGTAAGTAACGACTGCAAAAATATCTGTTAATGTCAGTCAAGGAACATTTGTACATGTGGTTTATATAAATGTGAGTTGAACATTTTCCGATAGCTGATAGAATTAGAGGAAATTTCAAAAAAAAACCCCCAAAAAAACCAAAAAAAACCCAACAACCCCCAACACCCCCTCCCCCCCCAAAAAAATCCCAGAACTTTGTGTTTTGCGAGTTTTTTTTTTTTTGGGGGGGGGGGGGTCTGACCCATTTAGGAGAGGGTGTCAAACACAAAAATTGACCATCATTTGAAGACTTCTCAGATGATCACATGCAGAAGAATCTGTGTTTAGCGTATGCCCGTGTGATTTTAACTCATTTTTTTGCAAAACACATTTGATGCACTGTCCAGAGGCAATGGCTCCCTTTCATTGACGAGCGAGGGCCTGAGGCTTTTAAACGTACACGTTATATTGAGCCATCATCATACATGTATTTACCTATTCTAGCTATGACCCTGTGTAACAAAGTTGAACGATTGTGACTCATTAGTTTTGATAAGTTGGCTACTTTTTCCAGCACTATCTTAAATACTTAGAGGCTTTTGAGGCATCTAAATATAAACAAATATTAAAAACTTCATACAATCATAGGATATTTTCACTCTCTGACCTGAAATATTTCAGGACACATTTTACAATATGTTTCTATACGTGACTGGGATGCTAGTCCGTGCCCGGTCAAAATTATGGCCGCCAAAAAGTATTGATGGATACGAGAAGCACTCACGGAATACATTTTGGTCAGGTTTAACGATTTGTAGAAATGCACACAGGATAAAAACGTTATTGTACGTAAGAATACGGTCTGAATGACAATTAAGGACAGTTGTGTTATGGCTAATGCTACAGAACACACAGGTTTCAAGATTGGATACCCGTTTGAATTTGGCCCTGGAAAGTGCCTCTTTGCCGAAAACGGTTTTTGTAGGACATGTGCGACAATTATACACGTGTTGCCATTAATATATGTGGATTTCAATAGATAATCAGTGTGATATACCTGTAAAAATAGTGTTGAAATAAACTGGTGAGTTGCAGTTGGTATGTAAAGAAATGGAGAAACCATGTCAAACGCGAAGTGGGATGGTGGCCCAGATATAGATATGAGCCCCCATTTCAAACCTTTCTCTGCAGGATATCCGTCTGACGACGTCCATGTGGTGATTCTAGGTCCACCCCCCACCCCACCCCACCATCTTATAAGCACGAATGATTGAGTGCACAGATGAATACGCAATACTACAGCCCTATGTGAGCCATTGTACGTACATATGTTCTACACTCACCCTCTCTTCCCTCGTCTCTTAGGGAGTGCCCATTTCATCTTGTATGTGTGTATGGGGGAGGGGGGGGGGTAGAGCTTTTTTGCATGGACATTTACCCATATGGTGAAAACATTATTTTTTTAGGTGAAGCAGAGCCATTTTTTTTCTCCACATACCAAAAGCCGATTTTTTTTCAAGATAATTGTTTTGAATCAATGGCTTGCTATCATGCAAATACATTTCTCGTTTCCAAGGCTTAAGTATTAAGCTGATCAAGAGTCACTGAATCTTGTAGTTAATATGTAAACTGTATAAAATAGTATATGAGGTTTCTTCCACTTGACTTTTGGTGTGTTGCTTAACGAGTTTCCGTATTTTGTTCATATATGAATGCTGTGTTTCAATGAAAATAATAACATATCGCAATAATCCTATACATTATAGGATTTCATGTATAGTCTGATTAAAGGAACGTTACATGGAAGAAATAGCTTAAGGGCCTTTTTGCAGCATCACCATGTTCACTATAGTCAGCAAACGTAATTTGTATATTTAATCATATATCATTGAGTATTAACCCTTTTGTCCAGCATTGAGAATATTGACTCCATGGTGTAGTTTAATCCATTGACAAAGCCAGAACTCGGTGCTCACAAATATTATTGCTGTACAATGGATTTAATTTTCTAGACAATAAATAGAAAGGCTGTACATGTATGCCTGTTTAATCGTTCAATATATTTACCTCTTTATTTTAAGATATTACATTATCGTGAAATGTCTGTCCAGTGCAATTATACGACTTGGCAGTACTTGTATTTCTGCGCATGCCAGAATTGCTCTTAACCTGCAAAAAAATCTAGTAACTATAGTGAATGTATATTTAGTATCATTCAAACAATTTAAAGGCATACACTATGTTCGCACATAACTTTTAATCTACAGTTGTTAAACATGTGATTGAATGTTTGAGTAGATACAATTAAGGTTTAATATGCTAAGGTTGCAGTACCTTTTATCTCACTAGTTATTATACCAGATTTTCACATATCGACAATGCATATCTACAGAATATCAAGGAATTAATGTTACTTATATTTTCTTCCATTTTCTGCATGTATTTGATAAACATTAGTGTTCATATTTTACTCATATATATATATATATACATATATATATATATATATATATATATATATATATATATATATATATATATATATATATATATATATATATATATATACATATAAGATTCGAGATTTTCGAGCAAACAGAGTGGCTCTATAGGCCAAGAGAACTTGAGGGGTACTATATGCTTGTATCTGCTTCTGTATGGGTGCTTTAATTGTTCTTTAGTAAAACTTGTGACCTGCCAAGCGAAAGATAGTGGAGATTTCAACACAACTGAAGAAAAAGTGTATGCAAAATACCACGGTACTACAGTGACTCTTTTAGTTTTAATTCGTTGAACAATGATGCAGTTTTAGTCATCAGAATTGATTATAGCTTAGCATCTATAAATGATAGATAATATCAAACTTTCTACAAAGTTACAGATATTGGTTTATTCGTTTCTGTAAGTTCAGAGGTCTCCATGGTCTTTATCCGAGAGCCCATGCAGTGCATGCACACCCAAACACAAAATAAAGTGAATACTAACTAACCATGATTTTCATTTTGTTCTTTTCTTTACCTTTAACAGTGAACATATTAGACTTAATACATCAGAATATACTATACATATATACAAACGTAAACATGAAAGAAATGATATGTATTAGTGTATAAATAGGCATTCTGTGAGGGGGCAAATTATTTTAAATGTTAAACATTATGATGAAACAGTAAATACCAGGATTTCAAACCAGTTGGGGCAACATTTTTTTAGTTCTATAAGGATAAGTTATTTTTATGAGATTTTCAAAGCATGAATTTTTATTTTTTAAATCGAAAGGATCAAAATATGTTTTAGGAAAAAAAATCTACCCCTCCCCCCAAAAAAAAATAAATTGTCACTCCCTGACCAGCCCAAATGCTTGACCCACTGAATATTACGAGCGCCTGTGGGTTGTAACCTATACATAGACTCCTCTGCATGTGACCATCTAGGCAGTATGTTTGACCGATGGCAAACTTTTGTGTTGGTTACACTTGTTTAAGCGGCTCAGGCCAAATACTTTTCGATACCCACTCCCATATGTAATATTTACCTCTCTGTATGACCCCTCCTATCTCAGACAAATAAAACTGATACACTAAAGAGGCATACAGTGACTGTCACTTGAATGTACAGTGCAATTTGTTTCACTTGTGCATCAGAAGTGTCAAAACAACCAACGCCCTCTAATGGGGAAATAATGACTCTCCTTATCAGGATACTAACCAGAGATTAAAACAAACGGGAACAGAGCAAGGATTTTAATTACACTTTTGTTAGGCTTTGAAGTTTTCTGACTAAGAATTGTATAAAGTTTAAATATTCCGTAACCATCACGTTGTCGACGACATTTGCAAAAATATGACATATCTAAATGACACTGGTCATGATGAACAAAGGTGTTTATAGGGGCTGCTAGGAAACTGGTGAATATTTGTAACTACTTTGGCAGAGAATATAATGTCCGTCGTACACAGGTGTCTACCTAACTACGTCAAAAATCCAGTATGTAATAGCTGGGCTCAACCGGAGGATGATTTCAAAATTCATGTGAATTTTTGTGAACTCAGTTGACTTAAGATCACTTAACAGTTGCCATGTGATACTGTCCGTATATAAAGGTAATAGATTTGATTGGTCCAAAATGAAAACAACCGTTGAGATGTTTCAGTCTCTGAAAGAAGTCGAAGGTAAACAATAAATATAACGCGCAGCGGCATTTAGTCTCCCACAAATTAACAAGGAGCAATGGAACTGTCTGTTTCTACATTAAGCGAGTAATTATCTGTTCTCGTATTCCGGAAGACAGGACCTAAATGAACAGGGACTGATTGGTGAAGCGCCTGACATTTAGAAGTAAGGCGGCGTTCCTACTTTTCTTGTCATGTATCCAATTGCCGGAATATTCTCTGGATTCCTCTCCAGCCGTTTCTCATTGAAACCATTTGCTGAAGAACACTTAGCTTAAGGCGCCATAGATCCAAAAGGTGAAATGCCATACATAGCCACAAAGTCGTGATAATAACAGGATTACTACATATAGAGCCCACTCAATCTTTTGTGCAGTGAAATGCTAGGGTATGATGCTTGCCATATAAAAGTGTTAGCCCTCCCAAGGCTCACTTCCTGCTTCAAAAATGTTATGCCATTAAGGTTTGTCCAAGATCTGATATAAAACCAAGCCACCTCCACTTGTGCGACCTGTTACCTGATATGATAGTTATATGCTATCAATTCATTTAATTTCGCTGCATCTTTGGTTTCTCTTATAAAATATGTTCAAGAGACACTGTGTTCAAAATAATGAAATTAAAACCTCAGTTACGTACCAAAAAAAAAAAAAAAAAAAACATTTGTGCCCACGAAAATATGTACATTTTTTGTGCATGGGAGACTTTCAATCAAGTCTAATTTTATTGTAGCACGATTTTTGAGGAGAGGATATTGCATTGCTAAATGATAATTTGAAGTTACAAGATTCAGATTGCATGACATTAAAACACTTGAGAAAATGACACATCAATGACTCTGGAATGTACCAGACAACCAAAGGATACGTGTAAAATGGGTTTTCATCATCGAAGGTCGAAACGATGGAGTCTTGTTGGCATCGCATTCGACAAATACGATATTTACGATATCGTTGCCTATATGCCGCTTTCGTTCCACCTACATAGAAGAAAACGTCCACGTCACGTTTATTATGCATAGCACCGCGTCTTAAATCATACCCTGTTGCATCGTATTGTATGCTAGAGTATCTTATCATATCATGTCACAGCGCTACACTTCACATCATTTCAGATGCCTCATTTTTATAAAAACGTCAGCTGTTCTGTATTTTAATACCATTGACACATGAAATCTGTTAGTCAAGATTTGTACTCTCTATGTCCATTCCTGTCACTGCAAATGTCTAAAGTATAAATCTAAACATCGAAAACAAATTCATTTAGCTTCAATTTTACTTTGACAAAACACGTTTAAAATACAAAGTTTGAAAAATACCTGTATCAGCCTAAAAGATGACAACGAGTCTTCAGCATGTAACTATGAAAACACGTTTCTGGGCCTGGAATACTCACGTGACGTGTATTTCCGATAGTGGCTCCTTGTATCAGCTTAATATTAAATTAAGACAATCCATATATATCGTCGTCTTCGTCGTCGTCGTCATCATCATCATCATCATCATTATCGTCGTCGTATTGTTGCTTTACATGCAATTCCCTTGCCTACATATTTGCAATTGTATATTAGAATGCATGATACACATATTCTCAAAATTGCCCTTGCCTACAGTATACCTACCTGTTGTTTGTTATCTTTGGAATAAGGCAGCTCTGTGGAGACATGGAACATGATTTCATGTCCCTCGTACACTGTGTATATTGAATGATCCCCCGTTGTGTCATCTGCAACAATTACATTGATATTAACATGCGTACAAAAACACACACACTTGCTTGGCTGGAGAGTGATCCAGTTTGAAGATGCACGCCGTACACTTTATGACACATCATTGTTCCACAGCATGCGTTGCTGTGGCTTCAATTTGATACACCGTGTCGTGAAATGCGGTTTCTTTTAATTATGCTGTCGCCTGGTATTATGCTGTTATTATATGCAATGCTTCAGGTATAGATTTTTGTAGGAGAGTCAAGACGAATCGGCATAAGTTTTGGATATGTGCCTTATTTGATATTTATCATGCTTGACTCAGTTGACTGAACTAATGAATTTATATATCCATGGTTAACAGTTTCACAATTCTTTGAGAGATCGCGAAGACAAGTCCTCAGGTGTTCATAAAATTGTTTATGTCAGGCGTTAAATGTTGCGCTGTAAACGATAGGTGATCTGACATATATACTCAGGGACAAAATTTTCAGCAATTTGAGATGAATGTCACCTATTTCCACATATAGAGTATTTTTGCGATATAGTTATGGTCAGTCACCTCTTCTAAAGATTATTGACAGAGACAAACAATATACCGTTGTTTTAAAATCTGGCTTCATGGTAAGAGGGCTATAGTGAAAAACAGGTCAGTCAAATGAGTGCCGACATATCCTGGATAACAAAGAGTATACCTGACACTCAGATAACTGCCTTGGTAGAGTTACACTGGCGTACGCATATCTGTCTAGGACGGAAGAGGGTAGCGCTCAAGGGTGGTCATTTGCATATTTTACTTACTCACATGGCAAAATCGTTTGAAGTTTCTGTCAAGCAAATAGCCAAATTTATGCAAAAAATCATCGTCGAGTGCTGCCATATATCCTAAATACTATCATAAAAACAAGATATATGGACTTTCGTGACTTTTATCCAATCTCAAGTTAGCTAGACGTTGCCCAACGGCCAGGGTTACCATAAGACTGCAGATCATTCACTAGTAACTTTTTCAATGTGGCTTCCATGTAATAAAATTTTACTGAAAAAGAAATTCCCAATCAGTGCTGCGTCTCTTATGCTTGTGATGCTTTAAAGCGGTGATCGATCATAACTGTTCAATAACAATTTATAATTGCATTACATGTTAGCAAATATGGACCTGTTTGACCAAGACGCCTAACTTTTGTTCGTTAGTATACGCTGCTGCTAAAGCTGATCTCCATCAAAAATACGTTTCTACTTCGTGCCCCCTTGACTGTCTTCTTGCTTCAGCCAATGGCTTCTTACAGAAAGAAACTGCATGAATTAGATTGCACATTGACCGACTCAAACCTATTACGCTGGCTAATTGACCCGACAAAAGCTGCAACGCTGGAGACACACAACAAGCCAAGTAAATGTACACTGTCCGCTACCTTCGCCAAAGGTCAGACAGTTCCAATTATAAAGGTTGCTTTTACCCATGAATATATGAGCACTTTCTCTCTACGAGCTCATCCATTCCATACTGATCCTAGGGATCCGCATCAATGGCGGTCCGTAATTCCAGGTCTCAGTCAAAAGGAAAAGTCGAATTATATTTGCCTTGTGTAGGCTTCTCACGTGATCACAAGTCATTAGTTTTATGTGTGATATTGGAGCCAGTGATATAACCATGCATTATCTGTGTGAATGTAGGTTCCCAAACCCAGCCAATGCAAAATTCATTTCTTTCACGCTTAGCCACGAGCACCTGAGCTTTTGGTCCTACTGCTAATCTACTAATAAGATTTACAATGAAAATATCTGGTCAGTTTTGGCGTCACTGTTCACGACATCAAGGCCAGAAAACACGATTCTAGTCCTAAACTCCGACTTGCTCTTCCACTGGGCTCCAATGCAATCTCTCTCGGGCCAATACAGGCAGTCCGAAAGCCGCATTGGCAGTGCCAAATATGCCCTGCAAATAAGATCAAGCAGGCGTCTAATCACTTGTGGATTTTGTTCTCAAGCGAGGGAAATGCATTAGAGATTGCATACAGCACGGGGAAGTGCAATGCAGATAATTACAGTTTATCTGTTGTCCTGACTTTATGCTCTGTCGCCTATTTGTGTATTACCCATCAGGTATTTTGCTGTAGTACAATGGTCGTCGTGGGAAATGTTGTCCGCTACATGTCACTTTTTGGAGGGGATGGGGTGGTGGAAAGCAGATCGAACTCTATTTAAATAAAACAGAATCAACCATTATAGTTTCTGGGCACGCCCCTGCCGGCACTCTTATTGATCGTTTACTTCATTTCTGTCCTACTCGTGCTGTGCTGGGACTGCCCGACGGGAGACCGCTGGTTGGTCCCCGCATGGCGCGAGGTCAGGACGGCCTCGTTGATACGTTACGGTACCTTGTTCGGATACCAGAAGCGGGGATCCATGGAGCACAACCTAGTCGCCATGTTAACCAAAGGTTTTTAAATCTATATGCCCATTGTTTTTATACGACTTTTGGGGCTGATCCACCTTGTGTTCTTAGTTTTTGTATAATCATCAGCTATCCTGGGCATTTTTACTGTGTTTTGGATTATGTACGTATGCATTTATTTGTATGTATTTTCTCTTATTTTCTCCGTCACGGGAGGTTCAATAAAACTATTATTATCATTATAGTCGTCCACTTCTCTGTTGCAACCAACCAGCTTGGGACAATCGCGCAGTTTGGTACCTAAAGAACCAGGCATAATGACAAACCTGGCTAAATCGTAATTACCGTTTACCTGACCGAGGAAATCTCTTTGGAAATAACAAACGTTTCAATGGTTTCTTCCACACGGAAACATTGACTAAACCTGTTCCGTTTTTTATTTTTTTTATTCTAATTTTATTTTTTTATTTTTCATTTCAGTTTTCTTTTCGCTCTTTTATTTTGATTTTAAAAACGTGTGTTTTTTTCAGACTTATGCTAATCTAATGGGAGTGCTAGGCAGAGTCTAACCATAGTCTAATTAAACAACCCAAAATAGAAGGCATCCCCTTGAGATTAACTACGAAGGTGACTACTGCCCGGTGAAAATTCTGGCCGGGTCTCAGCTGGATTAATGCCATTTAGTGACTAGATTAGGAACCAACTTTGGAAGCAACACAGCAGACAAAGTAAAAGTTTTGCTGGTCAATTATGAATTAAATTTGTCCCAAGACCAACCGGACCTAAAATCGACCACATAAAATGTTCCTTATATGGAAATAACCGCAAACATGGCAGAAGAATGAGTAACGTCATGTCCTGCTAGAGAAAGTGTACATTATCCTTCAGTCTGTGCTCGCCAGTTTTAGGTAATACAGCTACGATCATTGGATACTTGCGATGACTTGTCTATTGGTGCTGACAAGAAAGTGAGAGACGTCATTTGAACAGGCAGTCTACGCCCTTAGATATTTTCTCAACACAGATATTCCATCGAAGATCATTATGTGCTCTTGGAAGTAAAATCCAATGCTTCAAGGCTTGCGACGTGACCTATAATTACAGCCCAAATAATTATATGGTTTCTTCTAGAGTCTAATGGTGTTCACTAAGAGAGAAAATGTATGTTGTAATAAATGTTTCACCCTGGGACCGTTGTTCTGGCTTACGCGCACTGAAAACTCATGTTGGCGTATGTGGCGTAAATTGCATATCGCAAGTTAACGAATCTCAAACACGTGAACGTCCCACCAGAAGATGGCAAACGTTAACAAGGCCTAAAGTATGATATACAGTGATGGCTATAGCCTCAAAGTAGGGAACCAGCCGCAGCAGCATAAGAGACCACAGATGACGGCGCATGCAACAACAGAATTGAGTGACTCTGAACAACACTTGCTTTCAGTTTAACGCATTGCCGTTAGCGACGTTACAAATTGCATTCCCTTGAATATATAGTAGTCGACTATGTTGCTTGAAGTGTGACCGCCACTGTTTCCCATAAAATGTGCTTTAGGTGCCCTCCAGGGCTCTGAAACCTACACACAGTGCGTACAATAATGTAGAAGCTAGCTATGATATGAACATTATCTGGTCACTGAAAGAAGAGGGGCCTCGCAACAGAATTACACATGGCAAGTAACATAAGGCGTTTTGATTTGATTTTGGGAGGACAATACGGCCTTGTATCTGCCCCTGTGAAAGCTTGTTACGCTAATGCACAAAATCGAGTAATCTTATACTGTGCGGCAAGTTGCAGTATGTTTGGAGCCAACATCTGCCGTGGTGGCGGCACATGGTAGCTTGAAGAGTACATCTCATATATTCATAGTTCTTGGTAGACCATGATATCCCATGGCTTCATTCAATGAAGAATATCCTGCATACAATATATCATTTTCCAACTAGTAATCTAATCTGTTTCCGTCTAATGTTTAAAATGCATTGTTTACGCAGGAGTGGATTGACTTTGTTTGGATTCTATACTGGTGATATTAAACGCATGTACTCAACACTGTCCTAGCTTGAAAAAAAGTCCCCACTCGTTGACGAAATATCACATTACTCATGGATAAACATTCAGGATATATCACAATATATAGTGTCTTTGATCCCTTGAAAGCAACATAAACATAATCCGACACATTTTTATTAGCTGCGGGGCTGCTGTAGCCCGTATATCTCAACAAAGAAATACACGTACATGAGGAAAGTATTGAGCACGACCAAAAATGTTGCTCTTGCAAGTATAGCGACTTGGAATTTTTTCTCCAGATATGGTGGAAAAATTCCTGCAACAAAACTTTTGAATAGGATGTAAACCGGGCGCCAACGTTTTCTTTGTTTCTTGTTCTTCACATGCCATTATTTGAAGACTTCTAAGCTGCTACGTTACACGCCTAAAGCATGACTTTTTGTGTGTTGTCCCTACCAGTAAGACAAACCCTTGACCAAGAAGATTTGCTTCCCTGCAGCACCGATGTGCCACGGCACAGTGCATAAACTCTGGTTTCCCGCCAAAAGGGACCAAAGGTGTCCGGATATTAGAGGTCTTTTGCTGCCTTGTTTTACTACTTTTCAAACAAATCCTCGGTCAGTAGGATGTGCTTGCAGTGTAGCAGCACTGTCATGTAGTCCACTGCTTACCAACTAATTTGCCGCTCGACCTGGCTGAATGTGTCCGGACATCAAATGTCGTCTGCTCCATTCTTTAACTTTATTTTTTTGTTAATTTGGACAAAAGCTGTAAGTAATACCTATAAGGGCAGCATTTGGTAGGTCAATAAATTCCCTATGGGCTGAAGGGGGTAGACTAAACTTAAGTACACAATGTCCGCTATGTTGGAATACCCGCCAGAAGGGTTTTTCTGTTTGCAGACAGAATACAAACACAAATTTTGATACAATTTTAGATACCGTTGACCAATTTAAAGGTATTTGCACAAAAAAGAGGACTGTAACAGTCCTGTGCTCAGCTGACCTTGGATACAGATAGTGAAGTAGTCCTGTGACCTTCAGGATATACCAAGATCACCTTTCTTTGAGATGTCATTTCTTTGTGCAATGTAAATCTTCTCCCACGCAGTTCTTGAGTCATCAGTTTTTAAATGAGAGTGACGGCATCCACTATTACCAACATCTATGTCGATATGTCAGTTTGACCTTTCAGTTTAATCAATGCCGAAATTCATAACAATAATAAAAAAAAAACATAGATACTTTCTCATTGGTGTTCGGGAGAGAAATAGGGCTAGAATCCATTATTACTAAGACATAAGCCAAATTGAAAGTCAGTTAAACCTTTTAACGTCAACATTTACAAACATCAAACATAAAAAACATTGGTAATATTTCATAGTAACCATGGGCCTTGGACCCACCATTACCTGGATACATGTATAAGTCAATATGTCAGATTTTATGCTGTATCTAATCGATAAGGCTAAAATGTCCACATTCTCTTACCGATAGTCTTAATTCCTTTAATTCGTTTAAAATCAGGAAATGCCACCAACACCATGTAGTAAAACAAACTTAGTAGAGATTGAGTCCAAGTTCATTTCCACCAAGTTTGAAGATGGGTCAAACATGCAGTTCGGGAGAAGTTAAAAATGGTGAAAAAATACAAAAATTCGTCAAATGACCCGACAAAAATCGCAGTACCTCATGTTGAACAAATTGAGGTCTAATGGTCTCCAGAAGTGTCCAATTCCATTTCTAAGCAAATGGTTCAGCGCTGTAGGAGAATAAATTTTAAGATATTACCAAAAAGGCCCCCCTCCCCCACAAAAAATCTGAAATTACTGGAGCATAAACATTGATACAAACTTCGTAAAGACTGGAGTAAAGCAGATGCTTAATAAGTTGAAGAGGATTCGGTCACTGATCTTGGAGAAGAAATCAATAGTAGAAAGACCATGGACGGACGATGGACGAAAGGAAGGACGGCGGATTAACACATATATGCTTAATTCAGTGACAAATCAGCTGGGCTAAAACTTCAGAACTGGGTGTTGATAAATAGTGTTAAAGGAAGAGCTTCTGGTGTACGCAAGTGGAAAAACAAATCTCTCCTTCCAAAATATTATTTTTACTAAATTACTTTGAAGAAAGTTCAAAGATATTGTATCAAAAAGTACAGTCTTTCTTGCTACCGTATTTTAACCATTTTATGAGCCTTTGGTTTCTATATTGCTGGGTATATCAGCCAAGTTTGGGTGCAATTTTCTCAGTGGCTGGGAAAACAATCACTATCATAATGGAATTTATATACCACGGATACAAAAGAGCATTAATGAGGTCGCTCAATATTGTCTCTTACTTTTGACATCAAGTCCCCCTCTATATTTCTCCCATCCTTTTAACCGCACTCGTCCCCCGAGCAGGTCATAGAACTTCTGGAACTCTGCACTCGGTTGTTCTACAACGCAAACAAAGCAAAGTATAAAAAGATAGAAATTTAGTCAACAGAGAAGTTACAATGTACATGTGTACCTGATTTTATTTGATTACTTATAGCCACCATCAGAGTGTTTACAAATATGTCTCAATCATAATTTATTACGCTTTAATTAAGAATGTCGCAAGTAACTCTCTCATGCACTTAGAGTAAACCCACTGATGTATTCCGGGTCGCACAGAAATTAACACATCCTCCTTCTCTAATCATTGCTTTGAATCCAGCAACAACTAGCAAAATAGAACAGCTGGACAACTTTATTGTTTTTACATCGAGCAGGTCTTTCTATTCTTCATGAACACAGAAAAATGTCTAAAAACTACAAAAGCTCACAAATAGTTATACTCCGCTTTCATAAATTTCCTTCAGATGGACAGAAACCCACACAGGTTCACAAATAATTTCCAAGATGCTTCTCCTTGACATTATTACGGATAATAAACTGGCTTCGTCTACTGCCCCTGTTTTTTTTCCAAATGGTGACATTAAAGGCATTTTGTGATGATTCCTTGGTTCAATGCACGCACTTTACATACCATTACTGTACATTTCATCGTCCGAATTCTGACCCTCCTTGGCAAATAGCACCCCGAATTTGAAGTTGACGGACCCCTGTGAATTCAGACAGTCGGCTTTTAAATATATTGCAGACGCTTAAGATTTGATGTATATAATTTCAATATGACTAAACATGTTCACGCATTATGATTTTTCGGAGCAATCATGGATAACGAGTTTTAATGCATAAATTATTTTCACAGTTCACTTTCTGCATAGTACAATATTGTCATTTTACGTCCTGATGTAGAGTATGGCATATTGAAACTCTTGGCTAGACTTTTTGCGTCTATAAATTAAATTTATATCCTTCGAGAAAAGTTCAGCGTACGTCTTGCTCCAACGACACAGTTATGGGGGCTTTTACCGTGGTTGTATATAGTCTTTTACTTTCCAAGATCGTTACCCTTTCAGCTAGATTCAATGAGAATTTTAAATATGATGAGAAAGAAGAATTTGGTGTCATTCTTAACCATTTAATATTTGATTTCTTCAACAGTTGTGGCATAGCTGTGGAAACAATTTCGATGGGGACGTTCTGGTACTAGACGATAAGAAATCGCTTGTGTGGGATCATATTTATTCTTGAACATCGCCCATCATTCCAATTAATATCTAACCCTTTCCTCCTTAAACTGGCCAAGGCTGGTTGTTGGTCTAAGGTCGTTTTCTCCAATGTTTTGAATAATTAAAAAAAAAAAAAACATTTTGAATAAGAACTGCAGATCGCATGAGGTCAGCAGGTGGCCTTGGCGTGGGTTGGGCGCTAACACGCAAAGGGGAGCTGTTGATTAAATCTTAAACTCAGTTTGAACTCAAACAGTGCCAAGTTCCCACTCAGTCAACTTCTTTCCTCGGTGCGCTTTGGGCGCAATACGCGTAAAGCGCGCCCAGGAGAGTTGTTTACCCGGACCATTTTTGTGGTCTCTGCAAGTGTAGGCATGCTAATACTTGAGAGAAAGATCGATTTGCAACGAATATGACTGTAGTATTGTAATGTTAATACAGAGCAACTCGTCTTTATTTGAAATTGGTGGTGGAAGAGTTAAGTCAAGGGGGAAAGGGTTCCGACGGATTTGTACATTAAAGCGCTTAACGTTGTGAAATATCATACCTCCTGTTCCTCCAGCACCAATAGGTCTTTCTGTATTTCAGGATTAAGGATCTCCTTCGGACCCTTTTCCACCTTTTCACCCAGGTCAAAGTGACTGTATGTGAGCAACATGTTTTCTTTAAAACAACATAAAACTGCAACAAAGTTCTATTTTTTTCTTTTTGTCGGCTACAAGCAGATCGTGATAAATCAAGCTATTTTCCGTGGCCTAAAACATTCGATTTTTTTCTGAACCATTGGCATCAGTGCTGTTGCGTCTTTGATAAGGTAAACATCTCCTACACATAAACAGTACTTCTTGTCAATGCAATATAGTATGGTGGTAAAAAACGACAGGCTAAATTGAAAAGGACGAACATACCGAGTAGCAGACAACGGACTACATGAAAATGCATATTACATTAAAACCGGCATCGTTTTCAAATTATATTGCAGAATAGTACTTAAACGTCTCGTTAATATGAGTAGAGGTTGTAAGGAATTCATTGTCTCGTGTGTTCTGTTACTAAGTGCAAGGTTCTGTGGTTTTATTTTTGTCTTTCTAGTGATGGTACAAGTATGCTGGGCTCATCATGTTGTTATTGATACTATCTGCGTAGTTTCTTCGTACATATGGCTTATTAAACACGATAATAACGTTTTTGCGGAGACAGGAATATGCCTGTCTTCTACATTGTTGGCTTGCCTGTTTGTTCTGTCGTGTCCACTATTCGATGAGGGGGTTTGAGTGCATGTCTCGGTCTTTTAAAACTTGCTTTCAACCATTACAACGAATGATCCCTCGGAACTTATTATTGCTCCTGATCACACGACATGTTTATCAGGATATAATATAGAAAGTATAGATCGTACAAGCTTTGTTTTACATTATACATGTGTCCCAGACCGCCTCCATGTCCCGGTGGACAATGCATCAACAAAGACAACATAACTTAGTGAACACAATTTAGGATAAAATAATATCTATACCTACCTTAAAATCCCCTTTACTGTCATTGGTTTACTGGGATTGTAAGGAAGGCAAATTTTTGTGTTACCCTGTAAGGAAAATGAAAACAAAAATGGTTGACGCTGGGTGTCTTTGTATTATATTGGCCAGCGATGGTTGATGTAACATACACGTATAATTTGTTTCTAGGAAATTTCATGCTTTATGAGATAGTAACATATAATCAATAACCTTTTTACGATATGAACCTCTGGGTGTAAATGAACTGACTATCAAAATGAACCATTTTTATCTAAGTAATTTTGTTGTTGTTACAGTTTCTGCTAACTCAACAACTTTCTTATGCACGTTTTGGCTGCACGGCGCCCAAAGTACACCAAGAATGCTGTTGACCTCGATTATTATTAAATTCCATGTAACTACAGGCTTGCTAGTGCTAGACTGAATAGTCTTCTGGAAAAGAACAAGAATCTAGCGCTCTTATTACAATATAGAGCAGCTCGCTTCAGTCTCGTTGCTGTTATTGTTGGGTTGAAATTTATGAATATGGGTGATGTTTTCTCTGAACTATAAAGTGTTTCTAGTTTAGCCGTAGTTGACACTGAAAGAGTTAAAATTAAATCAACTGTAAAACCAATATATTTTATTTAACAATCTGAGTGCTACAATGGAGACTGCGACTAAAGATGCGCTATCTAAAATCAGAACATACTGGCAGGCTCGTACTTGAAAAGAAAGCCACTGTAGTGAGCCATTAAAATGTGGGAAAATTATGATAATTCAATGATTATATGAGCATTAGTAGTGGCTTGATTAGCGCAGAAAGGATTAATTAATCTGTGTTCTTATGCTGCATTTTACTGAATTAATCACCGTAAATCCCTCTTCCAGCGTATACAACCGCCACATATCGATCACAAGCTTGTCATTGTGATGTCTCAAATTTCAAACTTATGCTTATGGGCGTATTAGCCCAACGCGGGGCAACAACTGATAGGAAAAGGAAAAGAGGAAATTTATTTTGTCTTATTCGAAAAAAAATACATGACAATTAACTCGCAGTTCCAACACATAGATTTATCTTTCCCATGTTTTTAGAATTGCTTTGTGAAAATACATCAAGGGAGAGTTGTTTGTAGCTTATTAATTTGCTAAGAGGCTGCAGCCACATATCAAAAACCGATTTCTCAAACATGATTTCAAAATCCATAGCCTGAGGTGGCTGTATCCTTAGATAAGCTACCACGGGAACAATGGGTGAAGCCCTGGCGCCATGGGTTACAAGCTTTTTCATTATCGTGGTCATAATTCATTACCAACGCGGTGTTACAAAATCGCAAACAAGATGTTATTACTTGAGATATCGGCTTACATTCAGAATATGCAGACCACATAGGTTCCAAATGAATGTCGTGCGATGCAAGTCAACAAAACTGGCTCTTTCAACTGATCTGTGCCACTAATACAACAACTGCTGCTGCTGCTGCTGCTACTACTACTACTACTACTACTATTACTACTACTACTACTACTTCTACTACTACTACTACTACTACTACTACTACTACTACTACTAATTTATTTGCATAGGTCGGGGTACAAGCAGCATGACGCGCCCCTTGCAAGTGATATTCAAGCTAATTCGATAAATATCCAATGTGAGCAAAATAAAATCTTCAGAGTGTCGGGAACAGTTACCCTTTGGTGACGTTAACACATAATATGCACAGTTCTGTCGTAGATAATTAACTATGACATTTCAGACCAAATATGTCAATGTATATTCATTCATGACAACGTATATCTCAAATACATAGGCCAAGATTCTATTCTTAGTAAATCTCGAGGGTGTTTCGATGTATACTTGAAAGGTTTGTGTCTGCGAGACGTTAAAATAATACCATTAAACATTCAAGACACGAACATATGGTAATAGGGTCTTTTGACGTTTCTTTTCAATTTGTCTCGTGGCAGCGCATTGACAGTTATTACCTTTCAAGAAACTGGTACGTCATTATCATGGCCACGTGCGTTTGCATCTGGTCTTTTTTGTGGAGGTGATACTGAATAAGTCAATGTATATACCTGACACATTACGTTGAGACATTGAATCAGGGTTGGCAGTGAAATAAGACTTAATTGCTTGTAGACTTTCAAAGTGAGGAGTAGGTGTCATCAAGGAGTTTGTTTTACATTTCTGGTACAGGATGTCCATTGTTGCAGTACCTGTTAGGATTTCCCTTGGTTTGTACAGGTGTTCTAGCTGCCACTGTTTATTTTACAAATCACTGGGACTGAATATAATCCCCCAGCTTGCTTCCACTTCAGTCATACACTGGCGGGTAATTTAACTAGGATAAGCTGTCCAGCTAGAAAGGGTACATATTGCTTCAGGGGTAAGTCTAATTGTTCTTATTTGAACCTGTACTATACAAATCTAGTAATTATGGTTTGTTTGACAGGTATTTTTCTTTCATAATGAAGCTCTGCATTTATAAGCAAAATATCACGTATTTAGCTAATTCATCATTTGCCACGTTCATATTTATTCATTATTATGTGAGCTGTCTTTGCTGAATATTTAGCTTAGACAAGGAGCCGCTACTCAGAGACACATGTACGGGTACTGCCTCCGAAATACGTTCTGAGTAGTTACCCGCAGAAGACCATTTAATTGATTTGGGCTCATACAGTCTATGTCAAAATTCTACATAAGAACTTGAGCAATATGGACAATAGTACTACCATATGTATATAGGTCAGGCAGTGACAGGTTAGCTGATGAAGAGTAAAGAGTTCGGACTGCGAAACAGGGTAATGAATACTACGAAGTGGTTCTGGACAAAAAGACACAAATACAATTTCAATCAACAGGACGTTGTGCGTCATATGATACCTGGTTTTGATAATGTTTCCGAGAAGACTCCGCGAGTGGAATGTTCGACTGTACGTGTTAGGATTATCTTTAACATTTTAAGCGCATATTTTGATTGAATCCACAGCCTTGTTCGGCGCACTTTGGGCACCATGTGTCCAAAGCGCACCGAGGAAAGCTGTTGACCTGAACCATTGTTATGGTTTCTACTGTCTTGTGGTAGCGGTAGGCATGCTGCTACTTGAATGAAAGGTCGGCTAACAAAAATATGAAACTTGTATCGTTACGTCAATTCAGGGCACATAGATTTTTGTCGAAATAGGCAATAAAAAAGGGAAGTTCCCAATATACAATTCAACTCGGTGCTGTTGTCCCCAGTCGTGAACACGAAAGGCGTACATATATAGACAGGTACATGTGTACTATCTATTAATTAAAGCAGAACCTTCAGAACCATTGTTTATTAGCCACACGTTTTTTTTTACCCCTACTTTCCTCCTGGGGCTTCTTGCAACAACATCAAAAGCCTTCAATTGCCAACTTCAAATGACTGAATGCAAAGATGTACTTCGGAGGGGCGAATGATACTAATGGGCTTCCGTCATATTACTGCATTATTAAGAATGACCAATCCACTATCCTCCCTCACACCGCCCAAAATTCTCCTGGGATGAAAATGTCTGCTTTAATGGCTAATTTTTTCTCATGAATTAAAGGAGATTGTTTGAACTTGATACGGCTGATGTTAGTTCTTTGTAGGCTTAGCGTGTTCCTGGTCAGGGTTCTACCTGCCAACGGGAAGTTATAAGCCAAACAATCAGTTCTTGTTTGTTTTATAGGATTTGTCCACAAAGGAAATCTTATGATACACACATAAAAATGATCATTTTAGAGAAATGTCTTGAGGACATTCGTACTGCTATAACAAAATTTGTTGGAAAGAAACCTGTTATTCCCGAACTGAGTTTCCCCTAGAACTTGTCTTCAAAATGGTTTTGCAAATGGCTCAGGGTTAAGGAAACGGATGCTGTGGACAACGTTTGCAACAGCAGTCGAATCTGTTTGCGACGGAAAAATAAACACAATACCTACCGTCTTCTTCCATAGTATGGCTCTATATTGTGGTACATTGTGATTATTGGCATCTGTGACGACCACTGATAGAAAGAAGGGCTCCTTGTCCGCATCACATACCACATAATTCTGGTGAACTGCAATTATAGACGTACAAAAATTATGTAAATATTACGCTATGGAATAAGATTCCCCCTTCACGAGTCTGCTATCCGCCAGTTACGCCGCCATATGAAAACCAAATTGGCCGTTGCGTTCACTCTGAAGGAGTATTTCATGAATAATTATCTTGATATGCCCATAGAGACAAGAAGGCAATAGACTGTATAATGAGATTACCCCTCAGGGTAAACGGTAAAAGGAAGGAACTATTTTGTTAAACTTTAAAAGGGTTGGTTAATCATATGTCCGTATGCTGGCGTTTAGTGTGTTTGAGGCACGTTTATTAAAAGGCTTGGGGTCATTCTTTCAAGAGGCGTTCTGCATGTCAACGAATGGTATTTCCAACCCTCAAACTGTTTGGGCTTCTTGTGTCTGTAACATAACCAGCAAGTATAAATGCTGTGTTTTATGCATGAACCCAAAGGAGTCTAATTATATGCATATTAAGTCGCCTGTAAATGGAATATTCACGTTTCGTGAATTATTCCTTTCCGTTCAGCAGACGTTTGTAGAACTCAGCGTGAGCCTTGGCAAGTCGAGCCACTTCCAAAGCAGATTCCAGCGTGGCGAAAGAAGGCGCACACATGTTGCCAAAGCGACTTTGGAAAATATTCCCATTAGTACCAAGCGACTGAAATGGGTTAATTTCGTACTTTCAATGTGATATATCGGTGCTCAGTAATGTTCTTACCCATCCATGGCTTTCAATAACATTTACAGAAGTCCATTTTCTCTGTCGACAAAGAGGTCAACCTTTTTTAATATGAACACGAAGCCTGGACATGGATTGTATTACACAACTGCTTTCGGATTGGGAACTTTGGATGGAGGTAAATTTCTTTGTCATGGGATGAATACACTGAATTGACAATACAGTTTCGGTATCAACACTAAATCAAGGAACCTTCTACGCTCAGCAGACAGGCTGTTTAGTTCATGTGTCAAACAATACATCACTGAATCTTTACAGATATCACAGAAAACGTGGGTTAAGAATATAAGGGAGTTTCCGTTCATTTGCATCAGCCATAAAAAAATTGTAAACAATACCTTTGAGAATAAGGCAAAAGAACTTATATTCTGGGGCATTTACTTTGGCGAAGTTTTTATAGACCACGCTTGGAGATTTTCAGTCTCGCAAATTTGGTGTAACGTAGGGATTATTCAGTACTTTTTACCTCTGATTCGCATCTCTTGCATCTTCGGGAAAAAGACTAATTATATACCTAGCGAAAATAGGTAGTTTAACAGCATACTATCTGAGTAAGGCAAATGGAAGGCTTTAAGTCAACACAGTTGCCGCCAGAGGTAACTTATCGCAGATCAAAGTAAAGGTGAAAACACAAATGCATAAAGAGTGACATAAGCTTATGAAAACTATAGACAATACTTACGTTTTCCTAAGAAATACTTGAAGTACCATCTTGTCTGAAACTCTGGGTTTTCAAGGTGAACGGGACTGTTGACAGGACTGGCCAGTATCTACAACATATCATATTACGTCCATAGGAAGACATTTTGATAAACAAAACTGCTTTTATGGACATAAAGGCGTTATCGGGTTACCAGTGGCCCCAGGAATCAAATTTTAGAAGCCATCAGGTCCTGGTAGCCGTTCAGGTAATCAGAGCATCACGGGAAGCTTTACCCAAATACCAAACACAAACACACTGTGATTTTCACGGGCTAAAGGCGAAGCCGAAGGGGATAATCTAGTTTTGTGATCTGGTAAGAGTTTATGGTCTCACGGCGATCATGTAACTTAGATTTTCGAACGATGGTCCCATACTAGCAGAAAAGCCTGGTGAGACTTAGTAAGGCGTGCCAAATGATACACTTAATATTAGTGACAGAAACAAGTACTTTTACCTGCGGAAGGATACACTATACACTGCAGCACAATACATTTTTTTGTGCCTTCGAACCACCACCAGCGCCGGAATTATTCACTGGCTGAATAAATGATGCCTTGTAGGTCAGGGCTGCAGACTCGCAACTGCTGCGTACGGGACTTGTGCACACTTTCGTCTTTCGAAAGTGTGGAAAAAATATATGTTAACCTTGCTACAAGTTCAATGCCGCAGTATATATACATATATACATATACATATATATATATATATATAAAAGGATCTCCAATTAACACCACCTCCATAAAGAGACCATTTCTATATTAAGACCACCAATTTATGGACTCTCTTTTGCTTATCCTTACCTAAATTATATCGCCATTAAGACCATTCCACTATTAAGACCACATTTTCTGTCTCTTAGGTGGTCGTAATAGGGAGATTCCACTACAGACAGACAGACAGACAGACAGACACACACACACATATACATATATGTATATATATATATATATACATATATATATATATATATATATATATATATATATATATATATATATATATATATATATATTAGATGGCATACAGGCTGGCCAAATAACACAGTGTACGTGATCCATTTTTATGCATAATCATATTTTTATGCATCAATACAGCCTCCAGAGTAACGAAGGCGACACATCCGTTTTATTTGTTGATAGTCGTCAATACGCGGTATGTATATTAATGTCGCGCCAAAATCTCTCACTAGGGAAAGGTAGCAATGAACCACCATGATGCGGGCGTACTGAAAAATTATTACTAACATTTTTTTTTGCGAATAAAGAGCGCTTATTCAACGTATACGAGGACTCCTTATATCAAGCTCAGTTTGGTGTCTGAAAAACAGGATTATGTCCTGTAAACTAAGTTGCTAGTTTTGCAGGAGTAACACATTCTTCCGCGTTTGATATAAAGATATGCCCTCCATACGGTTACTTCCTTGTTGAATGATACCGGCCAGAGCAGCCCTGCAGCTGACACGAATGCCCCGTCTTATCGATCTTAATAATTTCTCTGTACTTAATTCCTTTATGCGAGAATCCATAAAACTGGTTTTCTGTATACATGTTTTCAGTAAAAGTAGTTACGTAAACCGCCTGTGTCTCGAAATATCGCCACTGAGGTCTATCTACAATTCTCATTCACACTGTTGAAATTATTAGACATTGGCTCTGGCGACATTTGATGACTAACGGAGTAAGCTGTTAACTCAGTCAAACCTTGGCAATGAAGGAGCTAAAGCAACATTCTGTCTGAACTGCTTGTGAACCCTTGGAAGAACTGTTCCGCTGTAAACAGACGGAATTGACCCACTCGTGGTGACGAACACCGCCCCATTAGCTTCATTTTGCCAGTTTCTTACAAATTTGTATACTGAGCGTGAAAGTGTGGCTACCCGGGCAATGCCTCATGGAAAATTAGGACCCGTTCAGAGGAGACCCATCTGCATCTTTTCGACAGAAGTCGATACTTTCGCACTTAAGAACTCTCTTTGTCACCTTAAACCGAGCTTACTCTACCTTCAACAAGGGGTCTTGCCTGAAGTAACGAGTTTTCTAGTAATGACAAGACTTTGAGCGTTTAGGGTTAACCTTTGTAGCAAATGCAAAGTGGAATTATTTATAACATATGTTGCATCGTCCAATTTAATTACAGGTCTTTCCTTGGTCCCCGGCAACAGTAGGATGCGGAATTGCTTCTTAATAACTATATTGAGCCATTGCCTGGATAGCCGTACTTTCACGTCAAACAAATAGAACGGTGGCCTGCTGGCATTGCGACCCGCGCCTCACCGACGCTATACATATTGTTCCTTCCTGGAGGCTCCTTTTCGTCGCATGGAGTCCGATTCCTCCGAGGGTCGGAATTTCGTGTCGGGTTTTTTATAGTCGCATGTGACAAAGATCCCGAACACCTGCTGTGCTCCGTAGGTTTTTTCCGGGTGCTATGGTTTCCTCGTACACTAAGTTCGGGATAATTGGATTCACCTATTAGACCCCATGGAAGAACAGTCCTTGAGTGTACAAGCCATCCATTATTATTATTATTATTATTATTATTATTATTATTATTATTATTATTATTATTATTATTATTATTATTATTATTATTATTATTATTATTATCATCATTATCATTATTATTATTATTATTATTATTATTATTATTATTATTATTATCATTCTCATTATTTCTATTATTGTTGTTGTTGTTGTTAGTTTGTCTCTAATTTTCCGACGGACAGAACCCGGTTCTGTTTACTCCATATATTTAACCTTTTTCCTCTGTCTCTCTGCAATCACAGCATTTTTCAGGCTTCACAGAATTATTTGGATCACTGTATATAAGCTTAATATGACATCGTGTAATGTATCACGTCCCATGTCCAGTGGATTTAGCATATTTCGCTGATAGCGTCCTTGAAAACGCCACCAGTATGGTTGTTCTCCAAAAACACCAATACCAGTCGGATGTCAAGTGTCGTCTGATTAACCGTTTTCACTGATTTAAGAAAAACAAACTTTAATGTTCAGCAAGAGTTCAGAGAAACGATCAAGGGTGGCTGGTTCAAGTACTTCTAGTTTGGTTTGTTCTTTTTTTTCCATTTTGTGCTTGTGCAAATGCTATAAAAAGGAGTATATTTGAATCTTGCCTCTTGTAGCTATTCTGGTCTCCGTCGTGGTCAGTTGTTAGACATACATACATACATACATACATACATACATACATAAATACATACATACATACATACATACATACATACATACATACATACATACATACATACATACACACATACATACCTACATGCATGCATGCTTACATACATACATACATACATACACAGAAACATACATACATACATACATACATACATATATACATACACAGAAACATACATACATACATACATACATGCATGCATGCATACATACATACATATATACATATATACATACTTACATACATACATATATACATACATATATACAGACAGACAGGCAAACAGACAAACACCACTGCATATAGCCGTGGTTGGCGTAAAGCAGAGGGGTTGATATTGTACTTCTCACGGCAGGCAAAAACATTTTTATCTGTGCATCTGATTCTACAGTCTTTGAAATGCAGATTAAAATACTTCATTGACCATAATGCTGATATCATAAGACCATGTACAGCTCAATATGTGCAACCTATGGTCTGCATGGGAAAAAAGATTTTTAGAAAGTACAGTACAAAGATAAATGCTTTATTGGCCAGATGTTTTTATGATTACTAAAGAAAGAATGTGATAACTGAACCAAACAACTGCAGTGACACTAATGCATTAACGGGACAAACTTAAATGCATGACGGGTTTGAGGTATATTCTAATATATGAAGATTCTGAGGCTATAGTCAAAGACGTGTTTATTTGGATAATTTCTTTTACTTTGAGTTTCAAAAAATTCGACTGCATAAATTTCTTTTTTGTATTGAAGCCACTTGTTTCTCATTTTTTGTATACATATTTATTATACATTATGGAACCTTACTTCCTGTTTTATTATTATGTTATCATCCAATATTTAATGCTGTTCTTACATCGATTTAATCATACCATTAGATGTGTATAATGATATATTCAGATAATTTATGATATATGTAAATATTCATAATATGACGATTTAGATATGATCATATATGTTTTTATATATTTTCAAATGGTTTACCATCTAACCATGTAGACATATCATCAAATCGTTACAATAAGATAATACGCATATGGTAATATCATTAAATACTTCCGAATCAAGCAAAAATGATGCTGCCTGTTACGGAAAATATTTGAACAGAGAATCAATCAACTACGCATGTCACCCAATTGCTTCTGACGCAATTTGCTCATATCATTAAACATTTAATCATGTGGTCGCAATAGGTCACACCTTGCGCGATTTTATGATATATCGTTTGATCATGTCATGAAATAACTTCTGGTACGATTTAATTTTTTCATTAACTTGGACCGGAAGTGAGGTGATCATATAACAAATTGTTTGACTATATCATCAATAGTTTCTAGTTTGGTTTAATCCCATTTAATGTTAATGATATAACTCAAAAGTAACAAAGTAATTTGATGTTATTAAGTATTTCATCATCTCATCAAATCACTTCCGGACAAGAAATTACTTTCCCTTTGGATACGTACAGAATAAAAACCAAAAAATGCTCATTAGCTATAATAAAGCCATAAGACATGTAAATATTTGTTTGCCTCGGGAGTTGTAAAAAAAGCTTGATTGTCACACCGGGGCGGGTCCCGTTTCGACTTAAACTTCACCCGTACTCCCAGCATTTATTAGGTAAAGTCGGCTAAGTTCTATTAATACACACCAAATCCATTTAATGACATCATGAGTTATGTGTGTATTTTAGCATATGATCAAACCAGCTTGATTATATCATCGAAATTTTTAATACCAAATAAAACCGGAAGTTGCATTGCATTTTATGAATATATATATATATGTATATATATATATAAATATATATATATATATATATATATATATATATATATATATATATATATATATATATATATATATATATATATATATCAGCTATTTCCATCGTCAGAACGTCATGCGATGAGCATTGCATAAGTTAACCCAAAATACATAAGTATTCAGACAAACTTACCTCCTCGCCATCCCTTTCACCGGTTTCCACACGGAAGCGCCCTGCATTCTGTGTGGTTCCTTCAGAGTCCGACGAATTTAGCTGTACAGGAAAAGAAAATTTCAGTTTATTCTCTTATTTGCAAAATGCCTAATTCAAGTCGGTGTTGTTTAATGTGGTGGCTATTTCCGGGCGACTTTGTTCCCGCTTGGTATTCGCATCCAAGTTATTAAGGAGAGTGAAAGCATTATAGCAAATATCTCTTAAGCTGAAACTAACTTGGCCATGGTCAACTCCCTACACTGCATCATCCAAAGTTTGTTTCTGTATATTTTGCTGAAATACTAAAACGTATTCACTCACACATTCGGTTTTAATGCGTTGTCATTATGTGCCCCCTGTTCATTTGTAGATCACTAGCAATTGGAAGTTATTTGTATAGTTAGCCTGCCAACTTATGATTGATAAATACATAATGTATTTGTTTGTATTTCTATACTGCACCAGCGAAAAACAAACAACAGATCTCTCAACAAATAAAAAATCGCAAGACAGTTCATATAATTCAAACGTTCTTATCTGCCTAACAAGCCTATAATGCTGTGCCAGTCAGCTAGAGTGGAATGTTAATTAACCCTCTGTTGCCTTTGATCCAGTATGGTTCCCCTGGACACATTTTTTTCAGGTAAATGCAGTCCTTATAATTTTTTGAAAAAAGGCAAACACTTATGAATCAACAATCATAGCTTGGAGTACAAGTGGAACACAAAATGATTGATAGAAGGACTCTAAGTATTCAATTATTTGTGGGGGGGGGGGGGGGTGTTAAGAGGGAAAAAGCGAGGATGGAAATGAGTATTAAATGGCAACACATATCAGTAAAGAATAACTCATATTTTTGCGCAATCTAAAAGTGGCGACATGATTATGTTAACAGGAGAGAGAGAGAGAGAGAGAGAGAGAGAGAGAGAGAGAGAGAGAGAGAGAGAGAGAGAGAGAGAGAGAGAGAGAGAGAGAGAGAGAGAGAGAGAGAGAGAGAGAGAGAGAGAGAGAGAGAGAGAGAGAGAGAGAGAGAGAGAGAGAGAGAGAGAGAGAGAGAGAGAGAGAGAGAGAGAGAGACTTTGATTTCGCCGTTTGGCCAGTAACGTCCTGCTTTCATCGACCAATATTGCATACAAATCGAGGTAAATTTTATTCAAACTTGGCACAAAGGGATCCATAAAAACTTATTCTGTTCACATTTGCAGAATACTATGACACGTTTACATTCATTACGTAACGCATATTAATAAATATGTTTTGATAAACATACATTAAATAGTATATTATAATTTCTATTTTCATATAAAATAACACAGCTTGCACAAAATCGCCTGTTGGGATGAAATCAACTGGCTGTCGAAAGAATACAAACAGGATATCAACAGAGACTTCATAAATTAAAGCATCACTTAGACAAAGTGCTGGCACATTTGACAACGCTGGAAGAATTGGCCACGTTGCCAAGTGACAGGGGTAGTTGTTGCCGTTCATAATTAAACCAGCTGGTGACGGCGTGAGATCTACATACAGTAATTTCCGAAACCGAAAGGAGGGTACAACACACAGGATTTACCATTTCCGGTTAAACATCTCCTGACAAGTTATGGTCAGGAAAATATGAAAGTATTTTCGTTTATAACTGCCTAATAAAAAAAAAAAAAACTCAATCTGTGGAGAAAATGCCGTGAATAAACACATTGTCCTTACTGCGCATTATATATTTTTATGTTGACGAATTATAAAGTGATAAAACAATATTAAATCTGTCAGCATATGACGCCTTCTGTTCTTTAGTGCCAAAATTGTAACTACGTTAATATGGGTAATGATTGCCAGTAAAATGATATTAAGTAAAATTGAGCACACAGACTGGTTTGCACAAGAGGACACTGGTCTGCATCCACCCTGTCTGTTATCCAGAATAAAAATACCTTCATGTAAACTGGTGCATATAACTATCCACCTGTCATCAAATTGACTTAATTTTGAAGACATTATATCCCGTTCGGTAGCGCAGCCACACGAATTCTTGGGAACGGCGCTGCTCCCTATCTCCGTGGCAGGGAGATCGCCATTCGTGGGATTCCGCATTCATTAATTTTCGCAAACTCACGGAGAATATACAGATCAGTGAACAATTAAGTTCCCTCTGTCACACACCTGTTTAAATTAACTGTAAAGATGACCAGCAGCTGTTACTCTACATCATGATGCAGTTCAGCTACGGTTTCCTGATTTACACAAAGAGTGCCCAACCTGCTCACATATTGCGAATATTTAAATCTTGCAGCCAATTTCCCCCTTACAAAACTGTTGCGTTTGCGCAGTCAGCTTCAATTTAAGTAATGTTGGTCAAAAGGGAACTACACTTGGTCTACTGCAAGCATGCCACTGGAGACACTGTATGTTAAATAATGAATTCCACGGGCACCTCTCAACAAATAAATTGGGATGGCATCAAATAGCGCAGGCTACCTTTCTACATCCGGGTCACTAACAGATCCAGCTTGTTGAGAATGGCGACTGCGGTCTTCAAATGACAGTCACAACGCCGCTTCAATATACGTTCCTCGGCAAACTGACATTACTTGGATAGACAAGGACCCCAAAATGCATACCAACACCTGGGATAACGGGATGTGGTGTGAGAAGTGGCATCAGATTCAGTGAGTTTTGGTTTGGGTGGAGTACGCAGCCATTTACTGGTGCCTCTTGGAATTGTTGGACAAACTATATCCTGAAGTGCAACTTAGTACGAGAAAAGGACTCTGTCCTATATTTTACCAGTGTTACCTTTGAATATTTAGAAACTAAAAAAGGCCCGGTCTAAGATTGTCAACTTATTTCTCCTAACAATAAAAGGCAACATGAACAAATTTGTTGCCACTGAAATCAACCTCCCTGAGAATATTAATATAGTGAGAAATCCGCATCGCAAGCCTGGGGGGGGGGGGGGGGGGTCCAATTTAGCGTATGGAGCTAAAATAAAGCACTACAAGCCCCTGCATCATGACGTTTGAAGCATTGACACGTTTGGCTAGCCTTCTGACTCCGCTGAACTGGAAACGTTGTTTGAGACACAATCCACCTAGACTGACTCATTTTGACAGTCAAGGAGGTTTAACGTTTGAAAAATCTGAGATTTTATGCTGACAAAATGCCAAGATTGCTTGTTAGCGGTAAAAGCAAATAGGTAGACCTTGGCCATTCACATGGAATGATTAGACAAGTATATATGCCCACCATGACACCAACTGCTTTTCGCGACCCAACTTGTATCTGGCTGGGGCAATGGCAAGGATAGTCTTTCTAACGAGGATTGGATGTTCTCTACAAACCTTTAAGCCCCTCACATCACTATTGTATCGGAGAAATTTTAACATATTTATGTGTTACGTGAGATTGTAAGGCTTTCCGTCATCCTGGACGCTGTTTTGTTCAATTTACTTCTTTCATTTAAGTGAGTGTTATGTTGTTGTGTTTCCTAAAAGCAATTTAGTTTGTTGTCTTATTTCTCGGAAGTAAATATTGAAGTTTATTTTATGATTTTTTTATAGTTCCATCAAGTCCTCTCTGTTCCCTTCCTCGGTAAAAATGTAAATGCTCCCATGCTGTAGGAAAATAAATGACCGCATTTTCTTGAACTCTTTACGGGGCTCCAGGCAAGTAAGTAAGTTTGACTTTAATATCCTACCGCATTCAATTAGAATGAGGTTACATTGACCAGACAGCTCTAGCATCTTGCCTTGATCAGCACTCTTGCCTATTATTTACAGCCTGGAAAGCTCCAAGTTCACTGAGTATGGTTTGATGTCCAGAGCTCCGTGAAATACCAACCTACATCACCATGTCGTCAAATTGAGCATCAACATTGTCTTCACTGTCTTCTGTGAGCGACAACGCGGTTAATGTTCTTTGATCGAAGGCACTATTCTGTATGGTTTCTGTTGACGCTTTCACAGATGATGGTAAATACGTCTACATTACGACCATTTAAGTCTCAATATCTGAATCTCAGAAGCTACCCATACAATAGGAAAGGTCAGAATAAGCTCTTAGGTGTGTATTCATCCCAATGCACAACTGAATACACATATTCATCCCAATACACAACTGAATACACAAACATTTGGAAGGCTAGAGCTGTGTATTCCCATTAGTTTGTGTGTTAAAGCAACAATATCATGTCTGTATTCTGGGTTCACCTTATTTGACGGGCGAGGCAGAATTGACTCTTTTTTAAATATAATTATGAGTACATTGACTTTGGGGAAAAAGTCGGGTCCTGGGACCCGCAAATAAATTTTGTTTAATACCCAAGACCCGTAACGGGGACCCGGGGACCCCCGGCAAAAACCCTTACTGTAATGATACACAGAAACATATTTTAACTTGCTTTTATTCAGGTACTGTATAATGATTCCAATATTCGACAAGTTGCCTATGCCTGGAAGAAAAAAGAGGAGAAAAAACAATAAAGAACATTACAGTGAAAAATGTAGAATAAACATAGATCTGCAATTTGTTTATTTATATCGAAAGTAGTCGGGTATTAAAAATTGGGTTCGGGACCCGACCTTTTGGTATTTTGACTGGGGGTGGGGGTGGGGTACCCGGGTCCCGGGTAGGGAGTCAATACACTAATAATTACTTTCTTATTTCCTAAGCAAGTTTTGTTGAGACCTATGTTATGCTGCAGAGAAGAAAATAGCAAAACTCAAGCGGCATTTTATATGGGTCCAGCATGACAAATTGCAGACAGGTTTCAATGGACATATATCGGTAGTAAATTCTCTGGTGCGTTTGGCACATCTGAGCAAACGGTGCATGACTTGGTGGGAATTTCTGGGTAAAATATGATCTTCTGCCTAGATCTTAGCTTTTTTTATGATTCATTAAACATACGCATCATGAAAGCATTCTAGGGTTCCATTTGCCTTTCAAACAAATGCAACTACCATTCAAATCATGAGAAGATTGGCTCAATTTAAAAACACGAAAAAAAAAAACCGCGAAGTTTTGTGCATGCGTGCGTTCCTAACGTGCGCCTGCGGGCCGTGGCTTTAACAAGTGTGCGTAAATGTTATGTCGCTACTGACTGCCGTGTTTCGGAAGAGGATACATCCCAAGTTCAAGGGATTTATCTGGAATGCTGCTTTTTTAAATCCCGGAGCGAAGCGTAGGGATTTAAAAATGCAGGATTCCAGATAAATCACGAGAACAAGGGATGTATCCTTTTTATACCATGCCTTCTTTGTTTTTATGAATATAAATGTATTTTAAAATGTATTCACCAAAGCAATCCAGCCCTGTGTTGAAATTTAGCCATAGAAATTTAAAGCTGGGATATGTGTGTAAGCAGGTGACATATATATCCCTTGAGAAAACAAAGGAGGCATGGTATAATAAACACATATTTAAAAGCAAATAATAGCAGAGAGGCTTGCTCATAGCAAGTCGTCGCCGTATTCTTCCATCGTCCTCGTCGTCGTCATTAATTATTTATTTGTTTATCAATTTGTCTGTGTATAAGACGTGCATTATACCTTTGGGTAGTCTAAGTATTGCCGATGATCATGCTGTCATCAAGCGATGGATGCCTCGTCTGGTAGCAGCGATCTGGTAGCAGCGGTGTGTGTGTGTGTGTGTGTGTGTGCGTGTGTGTGTGTGTGATTGTTTTCTTTTTTTTGCTGGACAAGAAGCGACGTAAGACACGCGCATATTTACACCTCGCTTAAGTGAGCTTTTCCTCTGTACCGACGACACGCAGGCAGCCTCTGGTACCATACGTATTATTACAGCGACATCGTTCCGCCAAGCTTGTTGACAGCCATGGCTATTTCTCATATTACGTCTGCTTAACCTTTATTTCTAATTTATATAGCTCCTTCACAGCATTATCTGGTTAAAAAAGGGTGTAGCGGTGGGGTGGTGGCCGGGTGGGGGTTATTTTGCGTGAATTTTTTTGAAACTTGAGTCACAATTTTACTCTTCACAGTTAAATAATTAGCCATTGAAGAGTTTCTGCTTGTGCAAAATGAAAACAAATGGCATTTTAAACGTCACGAGCACTCGAATGCTTGTTTATATATATTCTGCTAAATCACGAAATCTCTAAATACTTTGCAAAGAAACCCTTTTGCCAAACAGTGATATTAAAATATGCACTGAACGTGTTTTCGACGAATTGTTGTTAACAGTTACATTTTACAAACAATTTATTAATGTATCAATGGCAACACGACATTACATCTGCACCCACCCTACAAACCACACCCACAGTGATAAAATGCATTTAATTAATGTATCTTGTACCATTAACCTCTACTTCCGGTCAAGGTGTTGCGGTACTGCTAAGAATACTACGTTTCTGCTGATTGTTGTTAAAATGGCAAGTTAAAGCAAGGCATATCATTTTTATATCATTATCAAGAATATAAAGTTCACTATAATTTTTTGTAAGCTTCATGAAGGCAGTGTTATGAAATGGCAGGATATAGTTGTCTATTTTTACTGGAATATGTGATGTGAACCTGCAGTCACGGTGACAGGTGTAAACAAATGCACATTATGTAAGGAAAAAAGTTCTAGATATTCTCATTCTAATATAGTGGTGCGAACAAAAGGAGTTATACATGCAACAGAAGTAATTGTAACCTTGCATGCTCGTAAGATAAGGAATAGACCAACGAATATAGCATATTTCACATGAAATAAATTGGGGGTAGGGCAGGTTATAGATCTACAACTATCTTCGGAAGTGTCCACGGTTCTTCATAGAAACTATTTGGCTTATTGGCTCTACCCTGGTGTTACCCTTAGATACCTATCATGTTTAAAAAAAAACTGAAAGGCTGACTCCCAATTTTGTAGTCACCACCGGTCGCAACACCGCGCTACTAGTATTAGGTGAACTAGCCTATACTTGGGGTACATTTTGCACGGAAATCTGCTGGGTACACATCTTTCGGATTGACTTCTAACCCCTAACAATTTTGCATCAAGATTGTTGACCAAAAACCACTCCCTGGTGAAAAAGTGGAATTCTCAATCTCATCAGCCCAACTTTCATTCTTTATTCCTTATAATGAACAGAATCAGCCCGACGCTAAATGTCTTCTTGACATTTCACCTTATTAATTTCCTCGTTCACGGAAAGATAGAATGAAAATTAACGACGACACCCTTAAAAATAACATGTTTGATATCAACAGACATGATCTAAATGGTATGATTCTCCCCTTGCCAATTTCGACGCATGTCACGAAGCACTGAGTAGAGGTAACGATTCTAGAGTTTTGGTGATTCCCACTCTCTGTAGATGAACCTTTCATTTCATTTTCAGCTGAGGAAACCACAAGAATGGTCCAAGTCAACAGGTTTTCTTAGGGAGCTTCTAATGCACCCAAGGAGCGCCAAGGAGAGTTGTTAACTCAGTTTAATCTTGGCACTGAAAGCGTTAAAATCTGCGTCTTACCGTATTCCAATACGCACACTATTGTTCAACGAGACGGCATATTACAACCCCCCCCCCCCAAAAAAAAAAAAAAAAACTATTTCCGTGGACTCTATCTGGACCAACAAGTATCCCTGTACCCTTTTCTTTACAATGACGCTCACTCCTCATTCCTGACCTCTCTCAACAAATGCCAAAAATTCAATATGAACTCTCTCTCTCTGAAACGTTTTATTTGACAATGAGGAATCAAAATACAAGAAAATTAACATCAGTACTGTACATTCATTAATAACAAAAGCTTATGAGAAGTCTTGTCAGGATGACCCAGCTAAGGATTGAGATCCGCTATCGCTGGGGCCACCTTTAACGGGTAATTAATTTACAGCATCTTGCACATGGATTGCTTAACTGAAATAAAAGAATCACTGGGCAGTCAAAACTTTGGATGATGAGGAAAAATAAATACAATACATTCTATTATCTGTTACATACAAAACAATCTGGCAGGGTACAGAACTCTTGGTATTCATTTATGTAGATTTTTTTTATATAACTAGAAAAACCGTGGTATGAATGGGAATAAATTTTATCAGTTATACAGGGGGGTGTAATAAGAAGTAAACTTGGGATGTAGTATCTAATGCAATCTTTTGATCTGGTTTTGTTGGGTATTGTGAGAGGAGGCACGACTCTGGTACGAAAGTAATAGGTATGAGTGGGTTGTTTAACTTGATACATGCCTTTGAAATAATAAGGAAGTTCGTCATGTGAATATTTGTAGTAAAATTTCAGTGCTTTCAACTTTCTCAAATCCTCTATTTTTAATAGATTTAGCTGCTTAAAAAGGGGGGCGGTATGTGCATTATAATTAGCATTACAAATTGTGCGGATAGCCTTTTTTTGAAGCATAGAAATACACTCATATGAAAATCCCCATACAACAATACCATAGTTTAAATGTGATAAAAACAGTGAATTATAAATATGCAAAAGGCCACTTTTTGGTACAAATTTGTTGATTTTCTTCAAGATCCCATTTACTTTAGCAAGTTTGTTTCCTATTTTACTTACATGAGCATCCCACTTTAGGTTTTCTTGAATTCGTAAACCCAAAAAGTCAAATTCTTCTGTCTTAGAAATTGGAGTGTTGTCAATCTTTAAGGTTAAATCAAAATCCAGCTTTCGTTGGGGAAAATGAAAGATCATGAACTTTGTTTTCCTTATATTTAAGGATAATTTGTTTACAGCTAGCCAGTCATACACTTTATTTAGTTCAACATTGATATTGTCTGATGCATTTTGTGCATGTATATTGTTTCCAGAAGGGAAAGTGAAGGAACATAACGAGTTGAGTAATGTGGTGTCATCTGCATAGAGGATTGAATCAAATTTTGATGAGGCAAAATGCATGTCGTTAGTGTAAATTATGAATAGGAGAGGGCCGAGTATTGATCCTTGTGGGACACCTGTGGTTATATGAAGATGCTGAGAACAGACATCATCAACCTGAACATACTGAGTTCTATTTGTAAGGTAACTACGAAACCAATTTAAAGTAATGCCAGTTATGCCATAGTACGCTAATTTTTCGATGAGAATCTGATGGTTTAAAGTGTCGAAGGCTTTTGATAAATCAATAAATATGCTTATTGGTAGTTTCCCAGTGTCAAGGAATTTAATAATACGGTCAACAAATTCTAATGCGGCAGTTTCTGTAGAGTGTAGTTTTTTAAACCCATGCTGACTAGTATAGAACAGAGTTTTGCTAATGAAGTAGTCATATAGTTGTGTGTATACAACTTTTTCAAATATTTTTGACATGGCAGGTAAGATAGAGATGGGTCTGTAATTGTCTGGCAATGTATTATCATCTTTTTTGTAAATGGGTATGACTTTAGCAATTTTTAGTTTTTGTGGGAAAATACCTGTTGTTAATGATTGATTTACAATAAGTGCTAGTGGTTCATGAATTGAGGTAATGCCTTTGAGGAGCTTCATGGATAAGTTGTCATGACCTGTGCTGGACTTGGGTTTGAGATTTTTGACGATATTTTTAATGTCCTCAGGGCCGATGTGTGAAAAAGAGAATCTGTTGTGTGTTTTTTCTTTCAGGTAAAAGGAAAAGTTTGGTTTATTTGACACGTTTATGTTAGCAGCTAATTTCGGGCCAATATTTGTGAAAAAAGTATTAAATCTGTTGGCGATAATTTCCTTGTTAGTTGTTTCAGTACCATCTATCATGAAAAATGAGGGAAAGCTTGATTTATTTTTATTTATACCTAAGACTGATCGAATTGTATCCCAGGTCTTTTTCACGTCATTCTTAAATATCTCAAACTGAGAATGGTAATAGTCTTTTTTACATTCATTAATATTTTTTCTTAAAATATTGTTATACACTTTAAGGTTTTGCTTTAACATGTAATATTGAGGGTCATCCTGACGGGTACCTCTTAATTTTTTGTAGAGCCTGTCTCGATATTTAATAGAATTCAGAATGCCATTAGTTACCCATGGACATTTTTTATGCTTATATTTATTAAATTTAAGCATTTTAGTCGGAAGGTGCTTTTCTTTGACTTGTGTTATTATATTTTCTAATTTTGAATAGTTTTCATTTGGGTTACAATTGGGATCAAGATTCAACTGTTCCAAAATATTTAAACCATTTAACTCAGCATAAAAGTTCTGCATAGATGCAGTATCATTTGTGTAAGTTTTTACATACCTAGGTGTACTTTGTGTACTTCTCTGAGTGTCAATGCATGTAAAGCATGGAAGATGATCAGAAATATCTGAGAAAATTATACCAGATGTACATGATTTACTACTGTTTGTCACACGACAGAAAATATTATCAATCAATGTGGCAGATTTATCTGCTAACCTTGTTGGTAGGGTTATTTTTGGAAACAGACCATTGCACAACATAACATCTAAGTATTCGGCATATTTGTTCCTTGTGTTTAACTTAAGCAAGTTGATGTTGAAGTCTCCTGTAATAATTAAATCATATTTTTCACGTGTAAGAGCCTCAATTATAGGGGTAATATCCTTCAAGAAAATATCAATATCATTGTTTTGATCTCTTGGGGGTCTATAAATGTTACACAAATTAATTTTTTGTGTAATACTCTTACCAAAAATCTCAATATGATATTGATCGTAATACATCACCACTGCCAGCCTTGTCCTCAGCAACAAAAATTAATATAGGACTTACGATACCTCATCAATTGTCATGTAGTCATTTCATTTTTTTTTTCATCGCAAATCGAAAAGGTCTCTGGCAATAACACTCAGCCTCGCTTTGTCATCTTGACAGACGGAGTCAACAGCTTACCAGAGAGCTTTGAGCATTAACATGGCACTTACAGCGCGCTGGGGAAAGTTCTTGACTTTGGGGAGCATGATCTGATAGGCTTCTTGTTTGCTTTATTCAATAACTGCTCATAAAAGCGCAATATTGAAAAAAAGAAAAAAAAAAAGAAAAGAAAAACCAAAAGCAGCCAACATTTGAAATGACCAGTAAGTACCTGAGAGTCTTAACCCTTTCCGTTCAAATGGTTCAAAAGAGGCCGCATGTAAATTGTCGTCAGCCTTAACGTTTTTATTATGTCTGTGTGCCAACACAAACATTATGTTTTTCCTGGAATTCTTTCTTTCTCCTGTCTTTACCAGAAATTTGAACGACATTTCATTTGGACACTATTATACCTAAAAACTCTAAACTAAGTATGACTTTACCTCCATACACAGAGTCTTATCTTTTTGTTAAGAGGAGTACATATTTTGAAAGAAAAAAAATATGCAAAATAAAGGCATTTGAAAATTTAAATATTAGATACCTTTAAAAGTATTATTGGTAGAGGTGCCATATCAAGTTAAATTTGTAGGTTTATGCTGCGGGCTCATCCAATGAACCACAATCAAAACTTGTAGAATTTTACTTTATGCTAATTAGGGGCATTTAAAAAGTTTAAGTGTTAAATATCTTCAAAGCAATTATACCTAGATGTGCCATTTCAACTTTAATTTATACGTTTGTGCTATAGGCGCACCCAATGAACCACAAAAAAGTTGCAGAATGCTTATTTATGCTAATAAGGGCACTTAAGTAGTTTAGATGTTGATAATTGTTAAAGCTTTTATAGGAAGAGGAACCATTTCCAAGTTAATTCGTAGTCTTGTGCTGAAGGTGCATCCAAGAACCACAAACTAAAGTTGTAGAATCTGAATAATTGCAAGTTTGGGAGGCACACGGACAGATTTGCTGTCAAGTAAATCTTCTTTTCTAGCTTACACTTGTCTTTGCTAGAAAGTATTTAAGCTGAGATCTGTATGTAAGCCCATTCACAATGTCACCCCCGCAGAAATAAACTCCTTGGCACGGGTTGGGCGCAATAAGCCCAACCAGGGCCAAGGGGAACCATTGCCTCATTCGTTAAATAGAAATCATGTAAGACTGCGTTGATTGGCAACTCTGTATGGTTTTCTGGATTGAGATGGCGTGTGTCGTCTGTATTTATTGACATTCAGGGTCAAAAACACCAGATCTAGAATGTTTGTTTCTCAACTAATTTCAGCAAAAATTCATTGGTGGAATTCAATGTGTTGCAAACTGGAGTGAGCACGAAGAGCTATTATAAATTTATCGAGCAATGCATTTAACACGGGCTTCTATACCAGCGTGCAGGAATTTCTCTTATTTCATCATGATGTACTTCGTACTGTATATTATTTTGGAACATTTTTATTTTCTAAACGCTGCATTTATTTTCTGTCTCAACCCCCTTAGTTTATATCACTGTTTTTTGTTTGTTTCTTATTTGTGTGTGTGTGTGTGTTTTTTTTTTTCTTTTTTCTTTTTTTTTTTATGGGGGGGGGGGGGGTAATAGAGTCGTGATACTGAACTTAGTTGATCTGTTCAGCATGTATATCAATTTGGAATTTATGGGTGTCTGCAGGTAAGCGAGAGCAGGGTTGTGCACCCAGGAAAAAAAAGGTGGGGGGGGGGGGGGAGGCACTAAATATCACAGGGCAAATGGAAGAAGCCATGCTCGGGATACGATACTCCCTGCCCTTGACAAATCACGGTGCACTCAAAAATAAGATACTCATTTGTAGCGCAAGTGTATGAATATCACGCCCGGTATTTCCAGAACGAGCAACATGTCCGTGCAAACCTCTACAGGAAGTTAATGGAGCAAATAGTAAGTAAAGATCTGCATGCCGGATGGTCGGCGGGGGGGGGGGGGGGGAGGGGGTCCAATAGGCAGATTTTAGTCCAGTCATTTCAAACTCACTGTAGGGGGAAACCGGAGTGCCCGGAAGATAACTACGGAGCTCAGCAGGTGTTCGAAAGCCTTGTCACATGCAACCTTGAACCCTGGAAACAACAGGAAATACAGACCCTCCAGCAACAGGACTCTGCACGAAATATTGACCTCCCCGAGGACTCCGCGAAACGGAAAGGAAAATACCTGGACGGAAAATTTGTGGCATCGTTTGGGACCGAACCTGCGCCACAGTGGTGTCAGGTCAGCATTCTACGGCTAGACCCCTGAGCTTTCCATGAGGTTATGCCCTACGAGGTAAAGTGACTTCACTTCTGGACCAAATATCAACGATATACACATTCCTAATATAGTGAAGCTGCCAACTCAATTGACGGCAAGGTTTTGTAGAATATGGCGAAGTTCAAATTTCAAAATTGCTGTATAAACAAAATAGTTGAATGTGTTTTTTGTTGTTGAAATTTTGGATATATTTGAACTAAAAAAACCGAGATAGTACTGCTAATCTTGTGCCATTATTTTCTCAATATATATATATATATATATATATTTATATGTATGTATATATGCCTAAAGAATCTGCAAAACGAACTCAGTGACGTTTTATAAACATGTGTTTTTGTTTGATTAAAATCAAAGAATTAGTTTAAGAGATATATCAAGGTTAAATGGCCGTTTTGATGCGGATACCCATCTTCTGTAATCAAGACCAAAAACACGGTCTATCGACTACCACGTCAATTTTAAAAATGCAAATGGTAACAAATATACGTACAAAAATATTTCAAAATGAACACAATCACCCCGAAACTGGTTGGACATTATCTCAAGAAAAACAAATCAATTATTTCTTTTCCTTTCATTTTTCCCCATGGAGATAAAATTGCATGCAGCTCAGAGAATCTTTAAACCTTCTTACTCTTTGGGTTTGAATCTACAGTGCGCAGATGATATTTGCCAAAAAAATGAAAAGAAAAAAAAACAAAAAAACAAAACAAAACAAAACAAAACAAAAAAAACAAATCAAACAAAAAACAAAACAAAAGAAAAAAAAAAACCAAAAAAACAAACAAAAACAAAAACAAAAAACATGAGACCGAAAAATAAATACATATTCTCTCCAGCGCGATTTGCTGCAAACTATCACAGCTTGAGTTATTTGCGTCTTAATTTCCCAATATTTAAAGAATGCAAAGCATGCATATTAATTTTCCTCCACAACGATGTGCTAACCATAGTCTCGCCTGCTGATATACGGGCTGCTGCCTGTGCGGGGAAGCGCGTTTATACTAATACTTTGGAAATAAAGTGTATTTATTAAGTATTACTTAGCAAAATCAGTTATAATTTTATTCTTATAACCTATTTAGGAAGCGGTAAATGAATATGACTTTGGTATTTGTAAACTTAATTTTCTGTTAAAGACACTATTTTTTTTTAAGAAAGGGGTATCTAGCCTGTCTGTGACAGTGATATGCCCGCGTGGCCTCCGTGATTGACATGCGTCAGCCCCGTGCTTTGCGGCGGGAAATTGGTACGTATATCTCGTATTGTGAGAAAACGCCTTTTAGTAAAGGACAAATGCATTTTCCTAAACGAACTCATCTATAATCCCCATGAAAAAGTCCTGCATTAAATGTTGCCAATGAATGGAACTTACTTAACAAACTCCGGTCTGTCTAACATTTATCTGAGATTTTGTTTAAAAGAAGTTCTTTACTTGTTCCTGTCAAGTTCACCGAAAGACTGATCACAGTCTTCCAGGCGCCCTCTGGGAGCATGCCCGCTCAATAAACTATGTTCCATGTATTCTATGTTCTGCAAGTTCACAGGAGTTATGTGCTTTGGCAGGCAATGTATGCACTGGTGGATCAACCAACTGTCTGGTGCCTATTGAGGCATCTCCTTCCTTTGACGGAACTTCTCTTTCCGACATTCCATAGAATCGTTCACTTCAGTGGGCTGTTAAATTTTGAGCAGACGACAGTAACCACGATCTCTACCACAGCTGTAAGGCGGTCTGACAAGGAAACTGGTAACTAAACATCAATCTTCTGTGATAAAGTTTCACGTAAACGATAAAAGAAGAGGATTTTTTTTTTCATGATACAAATATTCAGCTATCGTTTCTCTTGTGAGTCTTGGTATACGAATTTGGGGCGCTCTCCATGTGTTCCTATCAGCCTCTGATCAAAGTGGTGTCTTTTCGTTGAATACGAGGCACGCATATTAATTTCACGCCACAATTGCATACCCGGTTGTCTCAGTAATCACAGTCTCGCCTGGCGAGATACGGGCTGCTGCCTGTGCGGGGAAGCGGGATTTTACTGATATTTTGGAAATAAAAAACATTTAGTACATGTAGATGGAAAATTTACCCTTGTAGCTAACCCAGGAAGCAGTAAATGAATAGGACTTTGGTATTTGTAAACTTGAATTTTGCTAAAAGACATTAAATTTGTGAGAAAGAGGTATCCAGCCCTGTCTGTGACAGTGATACGCCCGTGTATCTTCCGTGATTGACAGGCGCAGACCCCGTGTTTTGTAAGGGGAAATTAATATGCATGTATAAGGGAGTAAACAATCTTGCAAAATCACGGTTCTAACATTGCTTTGTTCTATCCGGTCGCCGAAGCTGTCCAAAATGGTCATGATTTTTATTTATGAACAAAAATTCATGATGTTTCGACCCCCCCTCCCCCAATTATGACCAAAATCATCTCGCAATTGCAAAGCATGCCATGGAATTGGACTTTCAGGGATTCCTACGACGTGAGGGATATTATCCACGAGTATAAAATGACAATACATTGGAGGATCGTGTGTCTTTGTATCTTTGTCAAAGCAACAGTTTATTTGATTAAAAATATATATACATTTTGTTTTTGCTTTTTGGGTGTTTTAAAAGGGTTGCATGCTAACATTCTGACTTTTTCATTGATTTTGTTAAAGAGCATCATGGCCAAAAATCATCACTTAATCCTGGTCCTCCTTACGCTAGGAATAATTAGTTCATGAGTGAAAAGCATGATAATTGTGGATGACCCCTTGCTTGGTTTGTTGCTTAAGGTTTGAGACCAGTAACTCCACCCTCTTCATGTTGCTGATCTACTTCTCATATTTTGAACACTCGACACAATCATTTCATGAGTTCTAATCAAAGATCGTTTTGTGAGCAATAATACAAGTACAACAAAATATATATATATTTTTCCTTCATTTGTATTTGTTTGTACCTACTTCCATGATTACATGTTTGCACCAAATATAACAGTAAAATATACAAATATTGCCTACCCTTTTTGTTTCTTCATAGCAATGCTTTTCTGCAACCCACAATTAAAACTTGTGTCTATACTCTCAAATATGGTACAAAATAATTTACACTGCTTTATCCCTTCGATTTTAACACCGGCCAGCATAGGTGTAGTATTCATAACAGGACCAAGCGTTCTGCAACACTTGACCCGGAAGCACAGGTTGCTGGTCTGAGAGCATTGTTGGCAGAGCCGTGGCACGCTCACCCTTCCTCCGCAATTCTCCTCCCACTGTGCACGGTGATTTGCTCTGCAGTTGACGTTCTTCGGTGTCCTCCACCACACCCGAGGATAGGCTGTATACATCCGTGCAATGGAGAGTGACGTGGGAAAAAAGTTCTGCATAGGTACAGTGTTTCCGTGTCTTTCAGTTTTCTCCAACGCACGTAAGGGCAGGAAGTATACGCCTACATCAGTAGTAGTCAATGCCAGGGTTCTTTCACAATCTGTTTATATTATATATAGTGCCGCGTCTTCACCAAAACGTCTTGAACAGACGTATACAAGGAATCCCTTCATAATAATGAGTCCAAAGCTTCACTGATTTGCTTTGGATGTTAGGTAAAAGATAGAACTGTGGTCTCAGTATTCATTTGGCACGTACGCGTAAGAGTTCAAATACACTGTGATTTCGTACTTGACAAAGGAAAGCGCGAAAAGAGTTAAAATATACTATGATTTCATATACCGGACAAGGAAAAGCGTAAAAACAGATTGCATCTTGCACGCCTTGCGTGTCTGATCACACGAGAGCTTTAGATAATTTCATAAGCAACTATTCGTTATTTGCCAAAGTGTCAAGGTACTATTTGTACAAGCATTAAAATAAGCTTCTGTTGTTTTCCAGCATTCCCCTCTTCATAGAGGCATACCTGGCTTATTATGCTGCATTGAGAGATGGAGAAGGCAACCTCTTTGACAAGGAAACGTCTCTGCTTTGCCATAAATATTACATGTTGAAAAGTTGAATTTTGCCATGCGTTCAACAAAGAGGCTTGGTGTCCAATACAGAATAGAATAAAATCAACACATTCCTGGTAATGTCCACGGCACGATCTTAAGCGGGTAGTTAATGAGAGTGTCTTTAGAAAAACCTGAAATATCGGGATGAGTATCTATAATACAGAGTCCTTTGTCTTTGTCTCAACGTTATATGCAACCAAGACAAGTCACGTGAAAATTTAGATGCTAGAACGTGAAGTGGTATTGAATATATATATATATATATATATATATATATATATATATATATATATATATATATATATATATATATATATGAGAGAGAGAGGGAGAGAGAGAGAGAGAGAGAGAGAGGGAGAGAGAGAGAGTGTAAAAGCAGGACTTGGTAGATGACACGCTCATGTCTCATACATACATACACACACACTCACACACACTCATATATATATATATATATATGTATGTATGGACTACGAAGCATAAATTTCAAATATCAAACATGTAAACGCAACATGCTATCAGATTTAATATGTATATGCTAAAGCCTGAACATGTAAATGGATTAGGACATTACGTGAGGCATCACCAGCGGTATCCAATCTAGAATCGTGTTGAAAAATTCAAAACCATTTTTTCTCAAATTATGACGCCAATGGAGGCTAAAAATAGTAAAGGGTATCAGAATGATAAATACGGATCGGTATTAGCGCTCGTGCTAATGGGGGGGGGGGGGACCTGGTACATCTGTATGTGCAATGGCCCACATATGGCCTTATCTGCAATAATGTATTGTGTGTTCATCTGTGCCGTCAATCGTTCGTGCTAATAAGATGGGGTAAGCCGGGCCGAGAACCACCACGTCCTCAGACGGAGCTCGTGCCTCCGCCCACCCCCACGCCACCCGCCGTATATTATCCAGAATGCCTGACTGACTGAACGTTACGAGCGCCTGTGCCGTGAAACTAACCTTGCGCAGCCAAAGCCGCACGACAGTGCTTAGTAAGCGAACGCCTGAAGGCAGGACGGTCATAAGACCCATGGCAGGGCTAAAAAAATTATAGTAGGGTTCATCAAATGATATAGTGATAATTATTATAGACAAGCTATTTGAACAATTTATCCATAAACAGAAATGTATGAAATGTTCCTTTACAAATGTAAGTAACGTGTCAATGTAACGATAACCTAACACTTGTCATATTCCATGACAACTGCAGGTTGCCGGGGGCGGAGGTGAGGTGGGTGTTGGTGGTCACACGGAATAAGGTCTAATTGGTGTGAACTGAAAATCACTACAAATATTAGCTATAAACAGTTCAGTGCAACAACTTCACGGGCTCACAAAGATGAATCGCCTGTTAGCAGCAGCCGGGCTAAAGATTGAAGACCATAAATAATTAAAACAAGCGCCTCTAGCTGTGCCCAGGAAACAAATTAAACTGACGTCAAACGAGGTAATCTATAAATGGAGAAAGAACACCCATTGTAAACATATTTTAACAAATGTCCAAGTTACCCAAGGCCTAACAAAAATACATGTGATTCAGGTAGCCCGACCGACCCTACCGAAAGGGCCCGATCCTAAATAAATTTTATGATACACATTAAAAAAAAAAAATGTTTCAAGCCGCCCTTCCCTAATAGAAATTGATCGAGCCTGAAAGATTTTACCGAGAAAGTGGCCTTAGTGTGACTTTATTTTATAGTTAAGTCAACTCAAACACAGCATTTTATTTAAACTTGTCGGGGGGGGGGGGGGGGTAACTTGAGCCAGGAAAACAATATGCTGCATAGCCACGGTTGTTCCGAGAAACAGCATAGCCCTAGCATAGCTGCATGGCCATGGTTGTTTGGTGATAGTTATCATAATATTTGCTAGGTTCTAGGTGTCCATTCTCCGACTTACTACGGCAAACGGTCGTAAGACTATGTTTCAATAATGACTTACTATCTTAACTTTAATCTGGCCGCTCGGATATGTCTTAAGCAGTTACCGTATCATCGTTAGTTACAAATCGAAATGCAATAGGTCACCCTAGAAAATTATGCACGTATTGGGAGCGCCATTTTGAACATGGCACGAAGCATTGCGGGACAGTTGCACAAGCGCACATTTGATTTGGATATAATGTAAATCGCGGTCACACGTGTTCAGCACTGTTTGCAATGTGCGTGGAAGAAAATGAACGAGGTGGACTGAACATATCCAAATGTACCTAAGTTTGCACAGGATCGTATCTGACCTAAAAATGTTTGCAACGTGGCCTTACACTGTTTGTCAACGATCTTGTTTATTCATAGTCCAGCTTGGAAATGTTTCCTGGCTGTAAATCCCCAACATCATCCATTTACTATCTTCATTTACAAACCGCTGGGTGCAAAATCTACAATTTTTCAAATGGGACCCAAATCAGCGTGGGTTGGGCTTGATTGGATATTTTGAAGAGGTAGTATCCACAATATATATGTGATTAGTGTCAAGGGAAGGATGATTTGTCCAATGGATGTAATGTGCAAAATATGATGGGACTTTTCCAGTGTACGCATTACCTAAAAATAGAAATACAATGCCTTGAAGTTACCAGTTGTGGGCGGTGGCGGGCCCCAGAATAGAAATATTGTATCATACACTTAGGTTGCCTCTAGGCTATGAATTAAATAGCAGCACTGGGCCGAGGGACCTAGATCACCTGGTAGGTCAAAGATGGGGATTGCTAGAGAAGGTTGTCCGGATAGTGGATAAAGGTCCGAAACTACCAGCGGGTGTATGTGTAATTGGTAATAACGAACATTTAGCAAAATACAATATCCTGAGTGTGTGTGTAGGAAAAAAGCTGCCATAACGTTAACTGTTATGTGTGCATTACGCACAAATCCCATATACGGAAACATGACACTATCTACCATACAAGGGAAATGGTGTATTGCGTATCATCGCCCTGTTTATTTAATTATGGGTTAAACGGTATGAACCAAAGATATAGCGCTGTTCTGTTTACAGTTAACAAAGACATGGTCCTACTGTTTTAGCATTCAACAGGGACACGGTATTGCTCCGTTAGCGGTTAGCAAGATCAATTTTGTTACTTCGTTACCAGTTACCGAGGACATAGTCTTGCTCCGGTTGCAGCTGACAGGGACGTAGTCTGCTCCTATAGTAGTTAACAAGGACATAGTATTACTGTGTTAGCAGCTTACAAGGCCATAGTGTTCCTTTAGAAATTAACAAGGGCATCATGTTTCAGCCGCAGTTCACAACTATAGTGTTTTTCCCGTCAGTAGTTAACGGAGGACATAATATTGCTCTGTTAGTAGTTAACAAGGACGTGTTGGTGCAACAATCATTCAGTAAATCAGATGCTTGAACCACGACGGAACATTCACAGAGACAGGCACTGAGTCCTGATATTTTTTTGTACCACTAAAAGGCGTCACTCCTGTGGATGGTATTTTGATGGAGTTAAAATGAGTGATAGACGATCTGAAACAAGCATTGTACATTGTCTATTTCGCTAGATTTGAAATAAAATGACGCTAGTGAACAATGAATCCTCCGTCAATAAACAGTTGAAATTATATAAGTTTTAGGAATATTGAGGGATCCCTAGCTCTCTCATCAAAGCCATCTGCAAATCTAATGAGCTCAAAATGCCATCGCCTGTATCATTTGGGAAGGCATTAACAAGCTTCCAGCACTGCGACATTTTGAGTTCTTAGTCCGTCAGGAACTGATTTTGCACGTGTGACCAATGCCACACTAATATTTATATGAAGTCTTGGTCAGCATGTATTGCTTTCGTTCGCATACATTTTTTTTTCATTTCCTGTTTCTTTATTTACACCATGCATGTCCGTAGTTAAATGAAAGGTATATATGCGATACTGACCTTTCAAAATCCGTTCGCAAATTCTAACCACCAGGATCGCAACACAGTACTTCCAGGAGCTGGTTGGGGGGTTGGGAGTGGCCTAAGCGCTTACTCCTCCCCTTTTTGGCCTCCTCGAATGTTTTTTTTTTCTTACAGTAGATTCTTTTGTTTGCAATTTATTTCAAATCTTTGCTGTATTTCCTGAAAATTAGGCTCAATAGGCTCAGAATCCATTATTTCGGACCAAAACTTTTCAAAATTGTCTGGGGCATTAGCCCGCTTCGTAACAAAACAAGTCAATGTTTTGGCAACTCCCCCTTCCCCCTTCCAGATTCTTGGATCCGCCCATGCCTTCACAGTACTTTGCAAGATGTAGGACGACACTACACGATAAATGGGAATATATAGAACCATGGTAATATGTGTTTAAAACTACCCTATTTTTACAACATTCTCAGGTGGACATCCCTGTGCACAGTTGTAACGTACCAGACTACTTTCCTGAGATGAAGAAATTTATGGTTTTGGAGAAATATGCATAGATGTTGGGGTTTACTTTACTTTTTGTAGCTGCTCAAACATGTTGAGTCAGGTAGCTCGAGTAAAGGTAACATGACCTGACTTGGTAACAAAGGTTCACCAGCTCTATGCAATCAGTCATGCGCACGATCGCCGCGTTGAGATGGCCAGAATCGCTAGCAAAAATTTTGCGAGGTCCGTATTCGCATGGCATTTCAACATAATACTGGGGAAAATCAATGTTAACGTGGAATGCGTTTTAGTGAAGACGAACCAATGACTATGCTTTTCTCTATATCCGGTGTGATGAATGGCTGGGAGTAACGTGGGCACGTACCATTCTGAAAAATTCACCCTACCCATAGTACATGCATCTGGATTAGGATTAGGACATACATGACCTACTGTGATTGAGTCACATTCAGGTTAAGGTAAATACCTTTCGATTCTCTCTTAGATTGGAGTCAGTCATGACTCATTGTATATACAAGGTTCAAAAAAGTCGAACGTGCCACCCACGTTGTCCTATGAATCTGTTTGTTTTTTTTCTGTTAAAAAAATATAAAATCCACGAGAACCTCTAGAGGAGTAAACGTAATTACTGTGCAGCCAGTGACAAGGAGATGGAATCTTTAGATTTCGCATAAAATAGCAAAAACTATTAAGAGGTTTCCAGCAGTCAAACTATATACCTTGATTGGCCCACACATGACTCTCTGTTTTGCAACAGGTCTCTGTTGAAATCCGTTCATATTGCAATATTATTTGCAAATGTACAGAAACGACAGTTTCAAAATGATGAGCGCTGGCCGTCATACACCCATATAAATTTCCGTATGACATTGATGCCGGTAAAACCATGTAGTCAGATCAGTCAACTTTGGTCACTGGTAGCCATCATGGGACAAAGGCTCTGGGACCATCCCCTCCCAAGCACTCCCTTCAAGACTCTCTGCAGTACTCCAATCAGTTTCTGTGTTGCCATCCTAGTGGTCATCCCTCTAGTCGACTCTTTACCTCGCTGGAAAAGCTTGATGTTGCTTTCTCCAAGTTGCTCAAAAGACCACCATGTTTTCCTCTCGGGGATGGCTTTGTTTCGTTGTTCCTTAAGGTGATTGTTGGCAACACTGGGATGGAGCTTGATGTCCCCTATTGCTTTCACACACCCAGCAAGTTTGCATGCTCTCTCATTAAAAGAGATGCTACTGTGCCCTGGGATGTACACCGCATTGAAATTGGCCGACACTCTCATTAGCACTTGCTTTTAGTTGTCTCTAAACTTTCTACCTTCCAGTCTAGTTACAAGGCTCTTGGAGTCAATCAGGATGATGACTATCTTCAGATGTGCAGTTGGTTGCAATCCAATACAGTGTATCCTCAAAGGCCTCAGTCTCTGCTCTCAAAGAGCTAGTTTTGTCAATCTTGCTTGCACCCCACTCATAGATGACATCTTTATCTCTCTGATCAGATCCTCCCCAAGATGCTATGTTGCTTCTTACTGAAGTATTAGTTACCATGATTATTGTAGTCGTTTCTGTTTCCAGAAACTCCATAATCTCAGCTTGGTGGATTGCAGGATTCTCTGTCTCTCCAGCTATTTTATCTACCTTGCGGATGTTATCATTGTAACTGCTCCATGGATACGGCCAGGTGCTCTCTGTCTATACCATTGTATTGACTGTGGCTTTAGCTGTGATTGTCCATGGTACCGATATCTTCAAACTTACATCTCCCCTGTCTTGATCTAGCTCTGGTATATTCCCTAGCCTCCTGCATCTTGTACCTAGCTTGCATGTTGCTAAAGCCGAGAAAATGTTGCAAGGCTTCCCCTGATGTTCCATATGCTGGTCCAAATCTAATCCTCAGGGCCTCATTCAGTACTCTGTCCATCTTTATGAGCTGAGTTGTTAAAGTAGGGGAACACACGTGTAGTACATGCTCCAGTCGACTTAGGACAGTAGCTCTGACAAGGTTTACAAGGCTGATGAGCTTGACGTTTTGACTTGCTGCCCAAGTGATGCTCTGGCCTTTGTGATGTTCTTCTCCACATGTTTCCCCATCCTGAGCTTGGAGTCAAACAGTACTCCCAGATATGTGACTTCACTCTCCTGTATTCATAGCTCAAGGTGAAGTTGTCCCTGTTGAGTCTTGCAAGCGACACAATCATCCAACATACCTTGTGAGGCTGGATCTTGATGTCATTGCTGTCAGTCTACTTTTCTAACCTGTGCTTTGCTTCCTGTAGGTTGTTGACAGGCTCCACAGGAGATATACTGGCGGAAGCAATAATGATGTCGTCGACAAATGAGTATGGCTCGGCGTCACGGTCCTTTGTGCTGACTATGATATCAGCTGTGTAGATTGTGAAGAGCACACAGCTCCGAGGTGAGCCTTGTGGTAGTTCTGAACTTACTTAAGTCAACTTTATCCGTTGAAGAACTTTTTGGTCATTTAGGCTGAAAAAAATTCAGGTACTGCCCAAATAAATCCACTTAAGTATTTGGGACGGGAGGAGTTGACTGTCTTTTGCACCTTAATAAATATTTTACGTAAACAGCACCATGATATAGATTTCTGCCAAAGGATAATTATGGATATCTACATCTATCTTAAAGCCGAGACCGTAGTAAAGCCGTAAAGGATAAAAAGCAAAGGGTGCAAGTTTTAACCAAACTATACTAAAGGTCCTATTTCTGCGTACCGTGTAAGAATATTCGGTGGAAGGAACATAGAAACATTATAGTAAGATGCTTTTAGGTTCCTATTCTGCTGGATGCAATTACAGGAATCTCTCAACAATCATTTTAACACGCACAACGTAAAAGATATTAACTACTTTCATACCATAAATACGAGAAGCTGTGTGTTGCTTAATGGCTGCTGGACTGTGATAAAGTAACACCTTCTCCATGCGTCACAGTCATAAAATCATGCCAGCAATCGTCTTTTATAAACAAAATAAAGTGAAGAGCATGTTAAAAAATGAACGAAACATCACAAGCTTACAGCAAAAACAGCACTTAAGTCATTACCAAAGTAAAAGATTACGGTCCGAGGAAAGTAAAAATACAAGCAGTCATTAAGTAAGCAATGAGGCATATAATGAAAGAGTCATCAGACCAAAATGTAACAGAAAATGCATATGTTCTTCCATTAAAAAACGAGAATACACTGGTCATGATAGATTTCAATACTTTGACTCTCTAATGCTCACAGGTTTACCTCTTGTCATTGATGGGGCTCTAACGGAGCTTAGACCGGGTTAATGTGCAACCTACACGTATTTAGGACCAATTATTTTGAATGTCTGAAGCGCTGCCAAGGCCCCGTTGCAAGTATATACCTGCAGCAAATGATGGAAATTGATGTCAGTCACGCTAGGACGGATTGCCGTAGTCTTAAGCCTGGCACCTCATTCACATTTAAGTTTTTTCCATTACGACTTGTCTCCTTTCCACGAAAAACTGTGCCATTTCGATCTGCCCTGCCCGCGGCGATACGGGTGTCTTTAGGGAAGACAGTTGAGAATGATTCGATGCATCATATTGCTTTGGTCTTTAATCCTTTTCTCGATATCAAATATATAATGCATCCAAGTTACCTGTGTGAATGACACTGTTACTCAGCGCCTGGTCATGATATCACAGCTCTCCTAGACCAGTGGGGACGCTGATAGGCAAACAGTGAGACAAATAAGCGAAGCGGGGACCCCGCCTTACGGCAACGGGCCTTAATGCCCCGTCACGATGGCTGCGATGAAGACAGCAGCCCAACACACGGGACCACAATCATCAACAGCTTCCACAACTAAGAGAAAAATCAATGAACACTCCCTTGTACATGCCGTAGATTTCAATTATTCTTCTCTTCGTGAGAGGCTGTGTATATGTTAGGCAAGAGCAATGGACCTGATCCATCATCCTAGCTTTAGCCTTCACAATTTATTGCCAGAAGCATCAATTGTACGAATAGATCCCTGGCAACTCGTAGCAGCCAAAATACCAAAATCTTTAAATAAAAGTATTGCCTAGTTTTATACCTTTTACAAATTTAGCTCGAGGAAACGATTTGGGCACACGAATGTCACTCTCTTCTGCATTTACGAAATTCCATAGGAATTGGTTAAAAAAAACGGAAGCATATCCTTGTTCTAAACATTTTATATATATTTATTTTAAAACAACGATTTTAGCGCACAATGTAAGTATCGTCTGCGTTCACCAGATGTCGGACATTAACAAAAAGGAACACATGTTGCCGCTAAAATTGGCACAGCGGCACATATCTCCACTGAATCGGCGCCAAGCGTGAAAAAGCATGCTACAGTGGCATGAATAAGAATCTGCTAGACACTTTCCTCTTTTTCCTTTGACATTTTGCTTCACATGTTATTCCAAAGTCAGTGGTCAGTGTCATACAGCAAATCCCATTTTACCATTGTTTTAAACACGGCTACCACGTGAAGCGCCATTTCATTGACAAGTACTTTCAGTTTCATTCCTTCGATAAACATTATTTTAGTGGTCAGTGGTCAGTGTCACACAGCAAGTCCCATTTTACCATCGTTTTAAACATGGCTAACACATGAAACGCCATTTCATTGGCAAGTACCTTCAGTTTCTTTCCTTCAATAAACATTATTTGACGGATATAAAGTGGCGTTTTACAAATAAAAACTTCAAATTTTCCGTGCCATACCATGCTAACCGGCATTATAAATGTTTATTTCTGAACTAAAGATTGTGCAAATGATTTAATTTGCTGTAGGTAAGGTTTCATATTATGAATTTATATATACGTGTTTTTTTTTTGCAACGTGCAAGCAAGCACAGATTTGCCTTTTGCAACGAATAAATATTTTAAAACATAACTTTTCAAGCCCAATTTTGTTTATATCAATTGGCTATGAATGATTCAAGTTCGACACATAATAAAGTCTTCTGGATGGTGCTCGTAGGAAAGACCACTTCCAGGTTGGCCCAAGACATCACACAAATAATACGACAAATTTGGACACTTCCTCGGGGAGTTTTTCACACATTCCTTTGTTTTCCTGGCCGTGTTTACACCGTTATAACAATCTTTATCGCTGTCACCCATCGCGTTATGTCATCTCTCTCATGAAGAGTGCTGTCAAACAGCTGCGGGAGACAGGCTGGTAATTGTGCGTTTTCTGCATAACAGGGTTTGATTACAGGATTGGAACAGACAAGCAGTTTTCTTTGTGAGACAAACAACTTACAAGGTATCTTGACCTGCCACTGACACTGATGCCCTTTTGAAGGTGACCAGTGAAGCTACACGGTTCATGTGGAAACGTGCATATCTCTGCGCACGTTTCTGCGTACAGGTATGCATGTCCCAGCAACAGAATAAAATAAAATAATTAAAAAATAAATTAAATTAAAAATGTAAAAAAAAAGAACCTAAACAACCTTACATCTGTACGCACATCACTGCTTCATTGTAGTATATGCATATAATATTCATACATATTTATCAACAAAAATCAAAATTGCCATGTGCAGATAATTCGAAAAATTTCACTCAGTATAGTCATAAACATGTCGTGCCAGCATTTATGGGCAGCACATATATGAACGCTACACACTCGGCAAAATGACATACACTTCACCTACATGGGCGCGAAATTTACGTTACCCACATGGGCAAGAAATACTTTGACGTTAAGAAGTATATTGGGGTATCACGGTTCCAAGTGCTGCAGCTGTACTGTATTACTGTGTTGCAGGGCCCATGCAAGAGCTGCTCGCATTGAGTAAAATCATTCCCATGCAACAGAACGAAAAACAAGAGGAGCATGATGATCCTGTGCTCTGTTGACTGGAATCTGTTTATATTGTATTGCAACACATACACTGTAGTCTGTATACCTATATACACGAACAATCGTAGCAAAGTTTGATATATCATAACAGAAGTCGAAAATAGCATAACCGTCTTTATATATATACCATAGGGTAACACGTCCATAGTAACCAACGTTACGTAGAAACGTAAAAAAAACATATCCATGTCATTTTTGCAAACTTTCATGGTCTGAAGGTTAAAGCAGTACTGTTAAGCTGTTCTAGAGAAGAAGTCAAAAATATCCTTAACACACAAAAGTTAATAAAACAATAAGCAATAATTGCAACATATCCATATCGTTTTCGCAAACTTTCATTCTTTAATACCAAGTTTAGTTGTTATAATATTTCAAACAATTCTGTGCAGCCGTTCTGGAGAACAAAGTCAAGAATATCCTTAACACGCTAAAAATCATGAGAAATAAGACAAAATTGCATCACCACCTAGTGATTAAAATGAGAATTAGGTGACCCCAGGTAACCCTATGTGTACTACCAATGCAATTGCACAATTTGTTTTTGAGATGATTTTTTTTTCAAAAAATCAATTATAAAAATATTAAAACATAGAAAAATTATTGCATCATCATCTGCTTTGCAAACCTGATAGAAGTCCAGCTGGGGAACATCCATGTGAAAAATCAAAAGACTCCAAGCATCGGATTTTGAGAGGAAGTGGAAAATGTAAATGCAATGGTCATATAGACTATGCAGTGTTGGCAGTTACTGATGGTCGCAAAGCTTGAGTTCCCATAACTTCGTCAAAAACTAACACATTCATATCATTTTCGGAAACTTTTATCATCTAAAGTGAAATTATATTCTGATCACATTTTAAGCAATTGTCTTCAGTCGTTTTGGAGTAGAAGTAACAAACAGTTTTAACACGCAGAATTTCATAAAAAAAGAAAAAATTGCAGCACCACCTGGTGGCCAAAATAAGAACTAGGTAAGCCCAGGTGACTACACATGTAATGTAAAAGCATTTGGCCGAGTAGTTCTTGAGATGAAGAAATTTGATTTTTTTTCTCCAAAAAATAAATTAAAAAAATTCATAAAAAATACAAAAAACCATTGTATCATGATCATGTCCTTGGCAAACTTGGTACACGTCCACCTGGGGAGCATCCATGTGCAAAATCAAAACATTCCATGCAGCGGTTTTTGAGAAGTCAAAAACGTAAAAAGTCTACCAATGGACGGACAGACGGAAGTAAACGGATCCAATAGCTCTGCTGACTGACAAGTCAGCACAGCTAAAATGAGATTAAGCATCAAATTATCTCTGACACACATAGTCCTCAATATATCACTTATAATAAAATAAAATGGGCTGAATGTAAATGTATATATAGTCTGGACGTGTCGTTTCACCTGTCACTCTCACCTGTATAGCATCAAGATAATTGGCGTCAGTCCTGTTAGATATTACGCCTGGAATTATCAAATGCAACAAGCCTCAAAACAAGTTTCCTGCATAATATAATTTTTGTTTGTCATTGTCACATACACAAAGTCGCAAGAATCTAACTATATCATGTATTTAACTTGCCCCGCATACAAAATCACCAGGGCCAATTCAGTCTCTCTCTCTCTCTTTCCCCCTGTCTTGTCTGTCTCTCTCTCTCTGTCAGTCTTTCTCTCTCTCTCTCTCTCTCTCTCTCTCTCTCTCTCTCTCTCTCTCTCTCTCTCTCTCTCTCTCTCTCTCTCTCTGTTGCCCGTAAACACGTTCCCAGGTCAGACTAGATATTATAAGACACTTAACACTGTCTATATCATGTTTTGAATAAATCTATAACTTTCCTTGACTCTCTTTGGTAACAATGCGCCTAAAGTGCTCAGGAATGCCGTACACCTTCGTCCTTCTTATTTTCTTCGGAAATACGGAAATATTGGCGTGTTGGTACTTCAGTAAAAGGTACTTTTGCGACGAATGTCAATGTGGGAGACTCAATAATTCAGACGAGAAGGACGCCTGTTTTGATAAGCACTGGGTAATTACAGCCTGTATGAAGTCGAGCCCAACGACAAATTTCTTTATACAGGCTAAGCTTTGAGTTATACACTTCAGAATGAACTACTTTGTAAACTCAGAAACAGTTCAATAATGAATCTCAAACAGTATCTTGTCCCACACACAAGAAGCACAACTATTATAGATGGTAGTACGCATTGATATATCTCAATTTATCCATTCACTTTGACCATCTTATTGCCAATCGTTATCTATATTGTTTGCTAAAATTTTAAAACAAACTTTCATATACATATACCGATTTTTTTTTTGAAAATTACAAAATTACGAACTCTGAAAGACCAAGCGCAATCTTAAGTTAAACTTATCCAAGGCCGTTTCCCAACAATATTTCTGCATATTTTGCATCAAATACGAGAATACTATTCCCACAACACAGATTCTTTAATTTAATATTCAAATTTTTCATTTGTTGCTCATTATCCCCTTTTTTTGTTTGTTTTGTTGTTTTTTCTCAATTCGATGGTCCGTAGATCTAGAATCAGATGCTTCTACATTTAACTTGATTGCACTTCATTTTGGTGGTAATAAATGAAAATCTAACTATTTCATGTGAAGTCTTGGTTAACATTTAATTACAATTACTATTTTTTCAGTTGGATCATTATAAAATTGGTTAATATATTTCAAGCGATCTTGGTCGTATAAATGTGTTTCATGTGGATTACAGTTCTGCAGATTTGGTTTTAACAGACCTTGAATTCTCCATGACAAAGTAGTTCCAGTACGGCGCCATTGTCAGATTGATGCTAGCAGGCCATATCACCCACCCCCCTCCCAAGTGGAAAAAAAATACATGCAGTTATAAGGAAGCAAGAGAAATTCTCGCACATAGTAACACGAGTTGATGGCGTGGAAATAATTTGCTGTACCAGATCATTGTGCAGCGTAAAGCGCCACGTTGGACTTGGTCTGTGGATATTGCTCTTATCAGAACTTGTTAGGAAATTATGTATATAATATATATACATATATATATATATATATATATATATATATATATATATATATATATATATATGGAGATAGATAGATGTATAGATAGATAGATAGTAGATAGATAGATAGATAGATAGATAGATAGATAGACAGATAGACAGATAGACAGATAGATAGACAGATAGATAGACAGATAGATAGATAGATAGATAGATAGATAGATAGATAGATAGATAGATAGATAGATAGATAGATAGATAGATAGATAGATAGATAGATAGATAGATAGATAGATAGATAGATAGATAGATAGATAGATAGATAGATAGATAGATAGATAGATAGACAATTAACGCCAGGATTCTTGGGTTCGCGTATTCTTTATAAAGTCTGAAAACTGAGCAAGATCGCAATTCTAATTCTGATTGGAAATGTACTAACATGATGGTGAATTCACAAATAAAACTGAAACTTAACTTGATCTGGAAATAAAATAGCCGTTGGTATGACAACTTGTTTAAAACCGATCAGCTCATCTCATTGCGATGTGACGTCACACTGACATTGCGAGTTAGTTTTATGTCTATAAACTTGTTCTCGATTGGTCAACCATTTGACACTTGACCCGCCATTCCTAGTGTTGCACTCCTCAAACTGTGCGTTACAATGGAGTGTCCATATCGTTCAGCGGCAGACTGGATGTGTCAGGTAGACAGGGGCTCCAGGCAGAGACAAAAGAAAGTCAGTGATGGCTCACATCTGATGCATAAAAAGTAGGCGATAATTCGCCAGCGGCAGGGCTTGAAACGACGCAAAGGGGTCAGGGGGCGTGCTCCCCTGGAAAAAGTTATGAATCTGACATTGAATTCAATGCAATCTGTGTCATTTCGAGGGCTCTTATGGGAGGAAATCTTTGAAAATCAATAAAAACATCACTAATGCACCATTTGCATACAATTATGGATATTTATTTACACGTGGAGACAAAAATTGTCATTCACCCACACTGGCATAAATTATGGATATTTTTTGCGGTGATTTACTAATATTATTATTCATAATCTCCCAGTACACAAGCAGCGCCGCCAAGAAAATAAACTACCCGCACAAATTTGGCTGCATTAGCCGGTCCGCGCTGTGTGACAGACTGCGGGCATGTGTGTTCAAAATTTTTACATTGTAATTTTGTGGAAATTATTTATTGTTTGAAAAAAGAGGGATTTTCAAAGAAGCAATGATAGACTGAGAAACAATGTCAATTAGGTCAAAAGCGGGAGATCTACAAGGTTGAGTGACTGGGAGCCTCTCAGTCTGCGGTATTTTGTCCGTGTGCTTAGTGGCTTGTTGTATCAAGTTATATCATGATAGCCGGGAGGTTAAAGTTTCCGGTGTTTTTCTGCTAGAGACACAATACATCATCGATATTTGTGCATTTGGTTTTGTGTCTGACGTAAATGGCTCATTACGTTTGTGTGATATTTAATATAGTGGAAAATGATACGACAACGAAAACATATAACATCAGTTCCATGAACTTCCTTAACTCTAAGAGCCAACACGTGATCTGTATGGTCATATAACGCTCGACAGTTTAGTAAATGCAAAAACAGTACATTACACTCCATCATACTGTCTGTATCGTAATTGATATATTTCCCTGCACTCCATCTGGTTTCATTGTTATTTCGCGTTGTGTTAATATGACGCACGCGATCTTGTGAAGGTCTTGTAATTTCACAGTGTCAGATTGATGTTGAAGGTTCACATGCATTTTTAGCTGAAGTCAGTTAACTCCGCTGACAAATCAGAACAACATTCGAAACAACTTTGGCCATAAAACTTACAACTATTGAAAACAATGGAAAATGTCGTACTTTGTGGATATAATATTTCCATGTTTTCTGACGGCGTGCAATCGTTGATGTTCGTAGGCTTCATGTATGAATTCGATCTACAGTGCAACGATGTACCATTATCTTACATGGTCTTCACGGTATAATATCCATAATTTGTCTCATGATGTTGTATAGGACAAATCTTCCTGTTTACATCCGTATTCTGACGAATATCTGACCTACATCTATCAAGGGCCAATCACAAGGTACCAAAAGACAGTGGAGAAGGAGATTTCATGGAATAAAAAAATGCATATAAATGGATAGGCTGTGAATAAAAACTGTCTGGAAATGTGAAGTTGCATCATGGGTGACCTGACACGGGTTTGTAAGGTTATCGTTACATTAGTATGAATCAAGAGTGCAAACGATGGAAACAAGACGGAGCGTGCATCTCAGGGCGCAAATGAACCAGCGATCGACCCAAACATTTTGTTTGAACAAGTGTATTCTACGACGTCTTCAAAAATGTGTGAATACCAGCTCTAAAAGGTTCAGATGACACGTTTCATTGAATCCCAGACATTATGTTGTAAAAGCCACCACTTTAACAGTACAAAGGTAACCGCGTCACCTTTGTAAATGTGACTATGTCCTCCATACAACGATATTTTCCCCGTACATCAATCAACGGTATATATTATTTCGACATGTTCGGCCACAAATGTGCGGTTTCTGCGCAACAGATATTTTCTTGAAAGCTTCATATTCATGTTTTGTTTTAGTACAAAATACCTGTTACTCCCTTTTCATATCTGTTTTTTTTAAGTTCTTTACAATGTGCTTTTTCCTTACAATACGTGGAAATAAACTGTATTCTGAAAAAAAGTGTGTGCGGTCCCACTTGTTTTTCATTGGGCATACTTTGGAGAGGTTGTATGCGACTTAGCATACAACAATCCTTCCTCTCTCAATATGACAGGTTTGTCACCAGTGGTCCTCCCTCTGAAACCCTTGTACACCCCCATGCTGCATTCACTCCGCGACGACTTCTTTGTTTTATCCCGGCGTTTTCTGAATTCCAGGCCAAATTTGTCTCAGTTTGTACTAGGCCGTAAAGGCCAATGTTACCCCACTCCATAGTTATGCATCATAATTGCTGCAGAAGCTCGTACGTGGTCTTAGCACCCCACACTAAACCAACAGGACCGCTCACTTTTCTTCCAGCGTACAGAACGATGTAAGGCCATTTCAATATACATTTTTGTATCAAAGACGACATTACTAGGCTCTTTTTTCAGGTGTGCATCATAAAAAAAGAAGAAAATAATAAAAAGACAAAAAAAAATAATAATAAAAAAATAATACACACACACTGTGACGTCAGCGACCTATATTAACACTATTTCCCATGCCACAGTACTTATATAAAAGTGTCATATCCCCCCCCATTTTTTCTTTGAGAAAACGGTAAAAGAAAGGAGAACCAATATTGGTGATTGACACAAGAAGGTTCAATGCAGTCCACCCCGCATGTGCTTTCGCAACGGTTAAGAAATTTAACATCCTGGCATGTAATAATTTACCGACATGCCATCTCAAGTGAAAAAGTATCGCTAACGATCATTCTTCCAAAGGTGAGTACACAGAGTTGGGTGATTTACAACGCTTGAAAGTGGTGGTTATTGCAATCTCCCCTAAGGTCAGTCTATCCGTCATCCAATACTGCAAGTCTGGTGAAGGTCTCTCGCATCCGGGTAATATATTGAATGACAAACAGCTACACATTTGCATGCTGTTGTCTGAAAATGTCTCCCCGGTGCGGCGGTAATATTTTTCGCTTCCACACGACACTTTGTAAAATAAATGACGCAACGATACGGTTGGGACAACCTCTCGCGATGTTTCGCTGAAAGCAGCCTTGATATGTTACATAATTGCCTTCATAGGATGCCCCCAGATCGCTGTTGTTTGTGATGAGCTCTCGTCCCGACGAGCACCCTAAAAGGAAAGCAATAGCGAGTCTGGGGGATGCTTAGGAGGCAAGTTACATCAGCAATACATCTTTCTACCTTCGGAGGATTGGTCTGTGTGCTCTACTTGACGCAATATCCACCTGCCAATCATTGCTGACATTAAACGCAATTTTAAAGATCAGAGATCCCACGGCGAAGAAGAGAAAAAATATAATACATTACATACGGGAATCCATTTCCTTTGTCCTCATTAGTCTGTCTATAAAATATGCAAACACTCTTGCGGCTGGACAAAGATGAATTGTACCATCGGGTACTCAAACACAAAAACAACAGTATAAGGTATCGAAATAGCAGATCTGGAGAGGAAAAGTGCTCGCAATCTAGCTTTAGTTTCACCCTGGGTCTCATTCTAGTTCTCGTTATATCGTAATCAAAACTCTGTTTTTGATATTTGTCAAATATTCGCTTATATACCAAGTAATGGGATTCTTTAAAATCTTGGGCCGCTAGTCAATGACCTTTAGTGATATCCTGTATGTTAAAAAGAGAACCAGATGACGAAAGAGCAACAAATTTGTCTGATCTCCCACTCTTTTAAAAATTTTAGTGATATGTTGAGAGCTGAGTGCGGCAGTGACGTCACACACACCCACGGATGATAATTTCTGCGGGAGGCAACGTTTAATCCCATATTTTCAGCACAGGATTTCAGAAATGTGCACGTGGAGCGGACAATGAAGTGTGTCCCTTTGTAACATTGCTGTACTAATGTGTGTAACAAAACAAGTCTGGGGAAATACGTACGCCAAAAATTATGACGATAATAAAAAAGTGGCAGGACACGTCATGATTATTAAATCTGGCTGTGTTTATACCAAAAGGTTATGCTGATCTGGCTTATAATCCTTTTAGATCTATATTCTGTAGTAGACATACATGTACAATTCCAAAGAAATATGAGGAATGTTGACCCAGTCTCCAATTTAGAAACGAAGTAGATAATTTATGGATGTCATATTACTTTCGTTTGTAACACAAACATGCAAGAATAATGTAAAACTTTTTTAAAGCGGCTAGGTAATAGTTTTTCTCGTGAACAGCCCCTAAAGTAGCCTTCAAAACGAAAGAATAATCATGTCATGATGATGCTGATACTAATAGAATGGGTCCGTGTGTATCTCATGGATATATATATGTATATATATATATATGTATATATATATATATATATATATATATATATATATATATATATATATTTATCAGGGAGGTGTATGAGAGCATGCATGCACATACGTTTGACTGGTCTATGTCTGATGTAGCTCAGGTAGGGTGAACCATTGAAAGCACTTAACATGTCAATAAGATGGGGCGTTCATGTATGTCTAACTTTGGATACCTACATCACGATTGTTTATTTGTGAAGTTTATATTTGTTAGCAGGTCTCTCTAGAGAAAATGGCAACGTTTAAATGGAATGCCAACGAAGGGAATGGGTCACAGTGGTCCCCATGATGGAAGTCGCAATTTAGTGAAGATGTATCAGTAATAAAAATATACGTGGTATATTGGGGGTGAGCGCTTAGAGGTGGTCTTTTAGCGGAGGTGGCCAACAGCACAGGTGTGACTGTACTTGATAATTTTTACAATTTTAAAGTAACCATAGCCCTGCACCCAGCTTTCACTGCTAATTCATCCCCCTGTGTATATCCATTTGTACCTTTTTTGTATTTTACCATGGATACAGTTGCTGGACATGCTAACAATGAGAAGAATCTCTTTACAATTTAACATCGAATGTGATGAAAAGTATTCCCGAAATTTAACACCTTACACAAGTTTCTAATGTTTATTTGCAAATTTAAGTGATTTTAACAAACAATCTGTTGCCATGGCAACCAACTGTTGACACTTATTATCTCAAACTGGTTTCTTATGAAACATTTGTATAGCAGGTATGCTGATGTAAAGTTGTGAGGTTGTACCTTGTATGTGTATAAAGTTATGATTGATAATAAATTGTTTTTTGCTTTATTTCTTGAAAACTTAATTTCGTTGCCATGGTAACCAATATAAATAAAAATTGACCATAAAATTGATAGTACACCCTACCTATCTTTAAACTTCAGGTTTTTGTTTTTTGTTTGACTCCATATTCAGCTGGGTATTTTGCCGGTTGAACGGTTTCAAATGTTTTGGTGGACTCGCCACTGTATAATGAGTTTTGCAAAGAGCTACACCCAAGTCTTTACTGTTTCAAATCAGTCGCTGCATCTTAAATGTTCTCACTGTGCCTATTGTCGCTTGTGCAAGACCTTCCTCTGATGGAGTTGCATCTTGTCCTGCATCCTTCGTGAGTACAAGGAGATACTCGGCTACTTAATTGACACATATTCTGCACAGTGAGGTACCACTAGTAAGGTATGTGGGGCACCACATCTTAGCGACATGACCCGTCTCAGAAAAGAGGATGTGAATCTTTTTTTTTTTTGCTGACTTGCCCACTCAAATCTCGAATCGTCCGCATGTAAATTGTCATCTGCTCTAATTATTTTCTGAAATGCCATGTTAAAAGAAAATGTTTTTGACAAAAACTGTTGAGAAGACCTGACATAATGGCAATGCCCAAGATCAATATAACGTTCCTTGCCAAGTTACCCAAGTTACTCAACAGGAAGCTGCTGAGTTACTCTAACTAGTAAAAGGTTAAGATGGACAATGCATAGGTACATTATAGCCATCTGTGCAAAAGGTCATTCGATTTCCTGGAGCGGTCCCTTGAAAAAAAAAACACAAAAGAAAACAAAAAAAAAAAAAAAACAAAAAAAAAAAACAAAAAAAAAAAAAAAAACCACCTTCACTGCACCTCCAAATACAATGTTTCCTTCGAACACATGTGTAAATACCCTGAGAATACCCACGTCCTGAAACTTGTTTAAAACTGTTAGGAAGTTCCTCCAGTATGACGACTGATATGTATTGTGAATAATGAGTACGTAAATTGAGAGAAATGATCCCATTGGCGAATAAATATGGCTAAATGATATCAATGATGCATATTGGCTTGGCAGTTATTGACAGTTCACCGTGGTATGCCTCCACAATGCATTGCTTTGAGCATAAGTGCAAGTTGGACAGGCCCCCAGGCAACACACTCTCCACGGTAGGTAAGGGGAACAACCACAGTAACCCACTTTGTGGCCTAACTATCATCAAAATTAACCCTTTCATTGGCACCTGCGACTTAAGTGCAACTATTTGAAAGGAACAGCTCTGATTTATAAGAACGTTGCTAGATTCATGTTCCTTGTAAAAAGACCCTTCATTTGAGTAGCAGCATAACTATAATTACGTGGAATATTAAAAAAAATAGTTCAGGTCAACAGCTTTTCTCAGCGCGCTTCGGGCGCATTCTGCCAAATGCGCATCGACGACAGCTGTTACCTGAGTCAAAAATGTGGTACTGAAGGGTTAATGAGACATGGGAATAGTTATCTACTTGGGAACACTCAAACATTTTAGTGGCTTTATCAGTAATTGAATTTTACTTCTATATCTCGTGATGTGTTATGCTACCTTTGTTATCCCACTGAGGACGCTTGCCTTGCTGTACAGCTCATACTCAGAAGCAGTGCACTATGGGATTAGCACAAGGGAAATTGAAAATGTAGGTGGATGAATGAAGACAGCAGGGTGTCATTGGTATATAGAGAGTTATGCTGTAAATGGACACCAGATTTAATGTCCTGTGAAGTGCAATTCAGCGTCAAACCAGATATCATAGCGGCGTGAACAAGAGAAGTGCTCATGATGCGGGCACATAAAAATTACAGTTAAACCCCAAAATTATAATCACCTTTGGTTGTACATTAGACTGATGTATATTGTATGTTTGGCACACAAATAAATTAGATCAGGTTCGCCAAAACACAGTCAAACCCAAAGTTATAAGCACCTTCGGTTGTACATTAGGTTAATCTATATATTATGTTCGAGGCAGACGTCATTCTGAAATTGTTCCTCCCGTATATTTACACTGAAAGAAAAATGCATGGCCAACAAACAGAGTGGTCTATGTTGATTGGCTGTGAGATGGCCTCATTAATTGGATGGGTTTAATGCGAGATTTTACTGTCAAAGTGTTGTTGGGTCCCTGTTCAAGCAGTCGTTGTGGATTGCAATGTCTCACAGGCTACAAATCTAATGTGTGCCTTCAACAGAGAAAACAGGTGGCAAATATGTCAGAGATGTCAGTGAAGTGCATTTAAAACCAACCTCCATTTTTTTTAAAAATTGCTAGCAGTTTGTCAGCACATCTGGTCACAAATTTATTACGAATCAACAGTTCTGGAGAAACAGAGTTGAACGTGACCGTGGCGAGTCCGTAAATTTAAAGAGCAACTGCTTCAGGAAGTCAAGCGCCAAGCAGATCCTGCCAGTGTTAAAACTTTTGAAACTGCCAATCCGGTCACGTGCCTCGGTGGATTTTCCTGTTGCATATTACCGCGGTGGATCTTCCTATTTCAAAAATTCCCTCAACACTCCTCAGTGGATCTCCCTGTTGCAGAACTCCAGGCACATGCCTCATCAGATTTTTTTTTTTTTTTTTTGCAAAAATCGAGAAAACGCCTCAGTGGAGTGTTGCTTTTACACCCACAAACTACATAACGCGGAATCAATGTGTACAGGATGTTAGTTTCATTCAATGTAGCTAGCAATGTCATCCTTTGTTTATTCCATGGCTTTCCCAATTCTGCTAAAAAATATGGACCATTGGTTCGTTCGCAAATTCACACGTTCATCACGATATATATCCTTTTTGTATGTACAGTAATTCTATATCAGCCTCAGCATGGTTTCATTAAGTTGCCATGCCAAACAGTGGCGAGCCAGCTGCATAATATCTACAACCAATATATTTTGGGGGCATAATGTTATCCTCTCACGCTCAACCAAATGGTCTGAGATAGACAGTGTCAATATGCAAATTGCAGGTCTCAACACAGCGCACGCTCCTTGGTATATCTGTAAAACTAATTTCTTACTCTGTAGGCAATGCACGCATATATGTCTGCATGTTTGTATTAAAGAATAAATAATTTCATATCAGGAACTTAGTAATTCTCATTCTTGTCTCCATTTACGTGCAGCCCACAAAGATACATGCATAATTTGTAATCGTAATAAATGGGTACTTACAAACTCGACTGATCCATAATGTCTCCTGCTAAATACACCTCTCCTGGCTGCAAGATCCGAGGCAGGAGAACTGTAAAAGAAAAAAAATGTGAATAAATGAGTAAGTTCTACATTGCGCAAACTAGTTTCAGCATTAAGCTCAAAAACAAATATGGTGTAGGAGACATACGAAATGAAGTTACTTCTACTACTACTACTACTACTACTACTACTACTACTACTACTACTACTACTACTACTACTACTACTACTACTACTACTACTACTACTACTACTACTACTACTACTACTACTTCTACTACTACTACTACTACTACTACTTCTACTACTACTACTATTATTATTACTAATACATATATATACATATATATATATATATATATATATATATATATATATATATATATATATATACAGACAGAGAGAGAGAGAGAGAGGGGAGAGAGAGAGATTTGTAAGGTGGATGACCTGTTAATTAGATAGGTAAAATAGGCGGAAAGATACAGAAAAAGACTTCTAAGGCAGTTTTTCACGAAAATAACAGACTTACATGGGGTGAGATATGAACACTGTAATTCTGAATATCTACAGCGACATCATTTTATCATTTAAAAGTTAGATGGAACATAACGTTTGTCTCAAAATGGCAAATTTGAAGACTGCAAATTAAATAAATCCTTCCAAATAATGATATACCATTATAATTCGTTGACAAAAGCAGAACTCTTAGGAAATCTTGTAAAGTGATCTTCACTTGCAAAAACATCCTCAAAGGAACCACAAAGAGCTAAAAATATTTTGTCTCAAGTGCCACAAGTAAGTCTAGAGTGAATCATTTCTGGGATAGGTGTCTGAAGAATATTGTTGAAGTTGCTATGTCATGAACAAGGCTTACGTGGGACAAAATGTGTTGCCCTAGGAGACTTGTAGGGTGTTCTCCAGGAGTCAGGCGATGGATTACTTTCTGAGTGTGCGGAGGAGAATCCAAATAACACAGGGAACTCAAGAGGATATGAATACATAGTACACGAGACTTAGGAGATTGTATTGAATAGATTGTAGGCACTAGTCGTACTGACGGTCTAATTTCAAGGCATACACGTTCAGTCAGAAAATGTCACAACTGCTAAGTAAAATGCCCAGATTATATATTTGTACATATGGGCCAAATTACATTCATACGTGTTTTAAACGTCCTCAGCCGCTGATAATGCTCTGATTCTTCACGTTGACGTGCTATTTATTTCTGCTGATCGAATCATATATGATTTCTTTCCCCTGTAGTCTAAACCTAACCGAAACCATTTAAACAACCAGAAAATTTTGACTCGCTTGTCAGCAAATCAGTCTGTGTGCCTAAAATCCTTCAAAGGTTGCCTATACGGTATTAATTTAACTCCTGCAACATTTTTTTTATGTGGCTATGTAAAAAAACATATGAGTTCAAGTTGGAAAGGCACCTCAATATCTTACAGTCTTAAAGCTATTGGAGATTAAAATTTTGCGCACTCGCCTAATTTTCATAAATCAAACTGCTACAACCTTGATTCATGGTTTACTGGATGCAACTATCCTACGAATCTGTGAACTAAAGTTTGAATGGCACCCAAGTCCATATAATAGTTTGTAGTGACCAAGCTTTAAATTGTGTGTATTCACCTTATTTGCATAAATTAAAATGCTGCAACTTTGGTTCATGTGTCATTGGATGCGGCTATGTCACAAACCTACAAATTGAAGTTGGATCGTCACCTCTATTCATAATAGTTTGGAGATACCCAGCTTTTAAATGTTTCGAGTGCTGCTAATTAGCATTTGTTCGCTGTCCATTGGATTGAGAGGTGTCACAAACCTGTACGTATTACTTTGAATTTTGTGTCTATCTTTAAAAGGTTGGAAGATACGGAGCTTTTAAAATTTTAATTACCCCTGATTAGCATAATTTTAACGCGACATTTGAATATGCTGCTAAACCAATTTATTAAATGTAATGCTGAACCAATTTATACTATGAAGTAAAATTAACTACATCAACACTAGATTCCAATGCTTTGTAAATCTAGGGCATATAATGGCTGCAACAGATGAAACATGTGTACATTGATATACATTTATGAGTACATGTATTTGAGGTTCACTGTTTACAGGAACATAAAGACATTAACGTGGTAATTTCTACTAATATCAACAACTACGCTCACCTAATCCACTGTCATACATAACGTTCAACTTCACATAGCTCTTACAGAGATCCATTTGTTTAACTATCGAGTGTCACCACCCTGAATGTGCCAACAAACTTTAGTTGCGTACGTTGCCACAAGCAACATCCAACTTCACATAGCTCCTAACAAATATCTACACCATGATACATATATACGTTTGACTCTCGAGGTTCAACAACCCACGGTGTACAAACTTGCAAGTTTGCACCAGCTGAACAGGATGAACTAAGATGAATCTTTGTTGGAACTGGGCAGTGTTTACAAAGGTTATGAAGCAATGTTATAGATAGTTAACTGATGCGCAAACTTCACTGCTGGGTGCAAAAATAAAACAGCTATATGAGCTCTGCCTGCTTCAATGTACCCATTGACCCTGACGACAATCCTTCCATATTCCAGTTGGTCATTACAGGGAGTTTGGATCTGGCTTTGTGTGATTTCTGGTAGTTGATCTGAATCTACCTTTACAAAGAGATGCTGAACTTTGTTTAATATTTCATTCGATGCTGATATGTCACCAACCTATCAATTGTAGTTGAAATGGTAACCTCGATGACGACGAAGACGACGACGACGACGACGATGGTAATGGTGATGATGATGATGATGACGACAACAACAACGACGACGACGACGACGACGATGATGATGATGATGATGATGATGATGATGATGATGATGATGATGATGATGATGATGATGATGATGATGATGATGATGATGATGATGATGATGATGATGCGCTCCTGCCTGGCACCTCTCGTCAGCACCACCTTATTGTGATGTGGAGTCACACCAAGGAGGCTTCTGACTATGAAGCCTGCTTCTTTATTCAGGGGGGGGTGGTGGTAATGGGGCCAGGACGCTGGTACCAGTAATAATTTTGCACTAGTGCAAGGTATAGAAAATAATGAAATGCACAAATAGTGGTTGGTACGCTATACCGAAATTAAAAAGGCTTCCAGTACATAAGTACTGCAAATAAAATGCCCAGTACGCCAGTATGGAAAACGCTTTAACCCCACGCTTTGTAACACAATGCAAGTTTAATTTACCAACACAGCCCGACTCACTAGGGATTGAATGGTAAGCCACAGCACTGGGCACTGTCACCACTGCCTGTGTACTGACAGGTATGGAGGCCAGGCTTTTACAGTAATTATTTCTGAATGCATAATAGCCCGGATGTGAAACAGTTACCAGCTTGTTGGGGTGAGGAGAGAGGAAATATGTCTGAAATAAGTGCATTCTGAGGAAGTTCTTTGACAGAGTTATGGAAGTATGAAAATTTCCAAGGTCCAAATGACCTTCATCTTTGACCTTTACAAGTCACATGTAAATTACAAAAATATGCAGTGTTGCAATACCTACAAATTGGTTCCAATATGTTTAAAATTGGATGAAAATGAACAGAGTTATAGATGGATGAAATTTTCAAAGGTCCAAAGGACCTTGACCTTTGACCTATAGAGGTCACATGTAAATTAAAAAAATGTACAGTGTTACAATATCTACAATTTGAGCTTAACATGATCAAGATTGGTTAAAATTGACCGAGTTATGGCTAGAAGAAAATTTCAAATGGCAAAATGACCATGACTTTTGACCTTTAGAGGTCACACGTAAATTGCCAAAATGTGTAGTGTTACAAGCATATTAATTGAAGTTGGATTGGTTACTCGTACCTATAATAGTTTTGCAAATACTTAAGAGTACAATTCCTAAATGGCCCTAACTTGCATACTTTTTAAGATTCCTCAACCCTCTTCAAAAAAAAAAAAAGAAAAGAAAATCATGTCTGGAGCTATAGTCATGGCAAGTTTGGAGTTTCCAAATGTAATAGTGTCCCAGAAAAATTGTAGGAAGGAATCAATGGTAAAGAAAGAAAGAAAGAAAGAAAGAAAGAAAGAAAGAAAGAAAGAAAGAAAGAAAGAAAGAAAGAAAGGAAGAAAGAAAGAAAGAAAGAAAGAAAGAAAGAAAGAAAGAAAGAAAGAAAGAAAGAAAGAAAGAAAGAAAGAAAGAAAGAAAGAAAGAAAGAAAGAAAGAAAGACAAAGTCTGTGTTGGGACACATATGTGAAAATGTCACAATGCAAATATATAAGCGACACATTCAAAGACATAACATGAATAATAAATGAAGAGGTAAAATGCGGTAACGCCATGATTGATATTCAGACTGCAAGGGAGAAGCTTTGGGCATAATGTGGTCGCTGATTATCGTAATATGGCCGGTGTTACTGCAAAGAGAAAGACAGCTCAGCAAGACACCATAAAGGTCAGAAGCGTCTCCATTTTCCATTCCTGCCACTGCACGAAATATGTAATTTTCATTCTTTTAGAGCAAGTAAGTAATGGGATTGTTGTGTACTGCAGCATCATTCCTGCATATTATGTTACACCTGTGACCTGCTTGTGTTTGATAATGTGACACAAAAAATGGTTCTATGTCGAACTTATCGCCTTTGGTCCAAGGTATCCACTGTACATTAACTGCCAGTTACACCCTTTCCTCCTCGTTTACATTTTTGACGGTATGTATGTATGTATGTATGTATGTATGTATGTATGTATGTATGTATGTATGTATGTATGTATGTATGTATGTATTTATGTATGTATGTATGTATGCGGAGCAAGTCATCTATGGTGATAGTTGGGTAGGTTACAATTATGCTTACGCCAACAGTTCAATGTGCCAAGCATCATGCACGATATTTGGAATTGTTTCTATTGGAAACATACGTCAATGAAAGGGCCGGGACTCTAACTGTGTCACTGTATCAGATTTTTTACTTTAATTTAGGACAGATTAAAAAATACACGGATTCACATGCATATTTCTTGTATCTGACCTTGGGTTAAAGGCAATATTTTTGTCACATGTGGCCAAACTTTAAATAAAGATAAATTCTTTATTTTGTGTGTTTTTAATCTCAGCATCCAATAGTTTGGGTGGTGATTTCATATATATATATATATATATATATATATATATATATATATATATATATATATATATATATATATATATATATATATATAATTGCGAGTCTAACTTTCTTCTTCTGTCATCTTCCATTATCTTAGTCAGGCGGTCTCTGTGGACGAATCTACTTTTAAAATGAACATTTTCGTAACCAAATTGCATTTACATTAAGTTTAATTATGATCTCAAGTAACGCAAATGGTTATTGACTGGTGCAGATAAACTCATTTTAATTGAAAATACTGCATATTTATGGCATGTTACTTAATACGGAAGCATATTTTTGTATTGATCAACCTAAAAAACCAAAATTACTGGCATTTTTAAACGCATACCGAGAATACTCTTCCTTGTTACCCTCTCTCTCGTCCAAAAGAGGACTCTAAAAATATTGATTTTCGGCTAAACTTGATCAACATTTTCAAAATTAGCTAGAAACGTACATTGATCATAACCTCTCCCTCCCCCCTCCGATGCGTACTCTATTTGCTGATGCGAAAATACTGATAAAATGGCTGACCCCTAACTGAACCACAGACTCCGTGCATTTCAATCAGATTTCAACGTATTTGAACTTTGGGCGGTGTAGAGGTATGTATCCAACATTTTCCTTATAGAACTTGGAAAACGGTACCTTTGCAATCCTTTCGGTACTCATTATTGCTTCAATTTTGCTATACAATAAAATACTACACAATGCGATCTGTATTTATACTCAGTTGGCACAAAAATGCAACATCAGGTGCACACAGCGATTTTTCACCGAGTTGTGATTGAATAAATGACATCGATGCTTATAACAATAGAACACTCCAAATAGGTGTGAACAGCAACTTTTCGTTGTCTGTGCAGGCAAACAGTGTGTTGTGCGTGGTGGTGCCATGGCTTAGTTCACTGTTGGCAGGTGAGCATGCCAGTGTTTGCGCGTGTCTTGTGTTGAAACGCAAAAGAGGTGTACGCACGCGAGTCAAGCAGTTTCCACTGATGCCTTACGTGAACTGCTTGGCAGCCAAAGTTACGAAACAAATGCGAATGATCAGACAAAAGTGAACCACACAACTGTCAAACATTACGCATCGCTGTCCAGTTGCGTAACATTCATTGACTGCTAATATTTTTGCGACCCTTCCGCTCAGTATGGTTAATTATTGCCGCATTTGTTTCATTTGGCAAAAATCAGAACAAAATATCACATTTTGTCACCCCTATTGTTAACGTAATTTTGTGGTTATCTTTACTTATTGACACTATTTCTGTACGCTTTGCTCGGTATTGGCCTCACCGTTTGAAAAGTTTGGGGTTTTTTTTCGCTTCAGAAGATTTAGCATTGGATCGAATAGGCAAACGTGGCTAAGTATTAATTTTCGCCGTGAGGAAGTCTTGCAGTTTTTTAAACTCAAGGACAGCGTTTTGTACAGCGCCCGTTGTCACTTTCCAGCTGGTAAAGTATTCTTAAAGTGCATACCTATCGCGCTATCGTACGTAATGTCATAATTTATTTAAAATGTAGACTTTAGTTCTTACGTATGTTACCACATCCCTAGACTTCATACACCAAGTACATTGTGAAGCGCCTAGGTCAGATTATGAGATCTGTATCAATTTTTAATACTTAAAACACTATGAAACTGTTACATCTGCAGGTTCAAAACCTACCATGTACGGAACGTACGATTTATATGTCTCAAAGGGATACGGACCCTTATATTTGAAACCACACGGCGCCGTACTGAAAAAAGAGCAATGGACATACCAAAGCAAACATTAATGATCACCGTGGCCGATCTTTCCGCCCATTAATCATTATATGGTATATCTCATTGTCACCAATTATAGCATAAATTCATAATAAATTCATAATAATGACGCGCACGGCACTCATAAGGTTCAAAATCGAGTTTGGTGGACCAATGTATGTATAAATGAATCGACGGGATACAAAGGCAGTCATCCAGTTGTTCCATTTTTAGAATCACTTTCTCCGAACAGCGGTGTGACCCATAACATTACAAATCAATATAAGTACGTGCCGATTTGGAACAGGTAGATACATGAACGATTGTTTGTCAAATTGTATGGGAACTTAAGAAGAGGATAAACCGTTTGCCTGTTTATGCCGCGTAGGGTCCAACTCAACTGATTTATACTGCAGGACACTTGACTTTGTCAGGAAAAAAAAACGATTCCAGGTTTTTTAGCTTCATAAAAGACCTTTGATTCAATACCAGCACACGTGGTGTTAAATTAGCAGTTCCAGACTTGGTTCCAGACAAACAGCTTTCGTCGGCCCTTTGGGCCAATATGCACAGCGGAAAGCAGGGAAGCTATCGGCTAATCTGCAACATTGCAGTGAACGGGTTAGCCCATTTGATTTACGACGAATAACTCTTTTTTTTTTGTTTCTTTGTTCCATGACATGATTGTGGTACACCATGTGTTCTGCCATAGGAGGAGTATTTATTTATACAGAACAATGCGATATTCTGTACTCCTAAAACTTGGGAGTTCAATATTGCATGAATTTGACGACTATACTATAGTTATTCAAAGTAAAAAAGTTGTTGTGAAAAATGTTTACATTCATAGTCTTATCATTACAGACTCCAAGCCTACTCTAAATGATTTCACTGACGTGGAAACTATTCTTAATTACTGTGCTGTTGCCAATCCTCTTGCAATACAGTGCTATTTCTCTCTTGAGACTCCTCTGTATGTAGACCATATTTTTAAGACTTGTTTTCTCCGAATCCGTAGGTCGTTTTAAAAAATATATATATATATAATTTATATATATATATATATATATATATATATATATATACATACATACATATATATATACATGTATATACTATACATATATATTATGCTATATATTATATATGGTATGTTTATTTATTCGTACTAGAAGTACAATGATTGTTTATATATGCGAAAAAATACATTCAGGTTGAAAACATATCTGAAAAAAATATGTACATCATCATCAGATCAGGTCAATGTCTGTCAGAAAAAATATCCCACTGTGCAGTCACTAATGAAGACTGAACAGTGACTAAGGGACCTCGCGGACGCAAGACACAATTGTCTATGCCTTTTCCTCTTTGTTTTGCAATACCCATTTTTCTGTTCTTAAGCCACTTATAGAGTATCTGTTTTCAGACAGAAGTTTATTGGGACTTTTGCTTTCAATACATGTTCCATGACGGCAGTGAACAAAATGAAGTGGATTTAGCGACTATGTGCAACATCGCAACACGGTATATCTGCGTTCAAAAAGGGGGTGGTTTAAAAAATGACAGAAAAGTGAATAGACAATAAATCTTCTTAGGCCACACTACTGAGGACTGAAGTTTGTGGACCAGTTTGCTTTACCAAGCTGCATTTTATATCATCAACAAAGTCACGTGCTTCCAACACGTACTTCCTGAGACGACAAGTGAGACAGAAGCATAACCCTCTTCATAATTTCATTGAAACTGTAATAATTTTTTCTCTTGAATAAAGGAACACGCTATATCTGATGCCAATGAAATCAGAAAAACAAAAGCAAAACAAACCCCCCTCCCCCACAATTGGCTTGCTGCCATGACAAAGTGAGACAAAAACCATGACCCTCTTTACAATAGGATATTTTCATATTTAAATGCGGTCCTATTTTAACGCCTATTGAGCAAAAGGGGGCCACCTGCATCAGGGTAGATCCATGTATCTAGCATGGTCAAAAGTACTTTCTCAATAAAATAAGCAACAGGAACACAGAATAATCTTAAGAAAATGTATTTTCATATATTTGAAACGTAAAGGATGCTTAAATTGGTTAGAAATGGCCTCTCTTTTGGTTTTTAAAGGTGTTATTTATGGATGTTTATGTAGTATATAACACAAATCTGCCCTGATCATGGTGGATGCATCAGTCCCTGGCAACACAGGAAGTGAGCAGGATCGCAGTTCAGTATGAATGTCTCCTATTCCATTGCAACTGTAATAATTTATTCTGTTGAATAAAGGAACACACTATAGCTGATACCAATGACCTGAAGAAGGGTCGATTTATTTTGCTACGACCAAAAGGAAATACTTGTGCACAGTTATGAAGCCACTTGGAAGGTTTGTGTGGGTCTTGCAGAATATTTTATCTCGGTGAAAGTTTTTAATTCGAATTTAATAGCTTTCGTTTTAAAATTGTCTTAAGAGAAGCTGTATATGATATATTTGGTTCCTCTGTGAAACAGTGCTACTTTCAAAAACAAAACATGAGACCAAGCAGCTGCTAGGAAGCTTCATGATAAAAGCGTTGACAGATTGCTTCTTTTTCCGTGCGCTCTGGTCTTTACCGGTGCATATCCGGTATTGGCTACCTTAGAGCAGACAAAGTGGTAATATAGGAGTGACAACTCGATAAACATACCGAGTTATTATCTTGTAGTGTCATGCATCACACCAATACACAAAAGCGATTCTCGGGGAGAAAAACAAGTGTCAGTAAATTTACCAGTTAGTACGGTAAACATTTCCATTTCAACTGCATAAGATGCCACCTTACAGTTGTTTTTGATAAATAAGGTAGATAAAACAACGCAGCACTTTAAATCGGAAGTCTTAAGCAAAGAATTACACCACTTTGTATGAAAGAATATATTCTGTAAGAATCGCTCTGGTTTGTCCTTCATATCTCTATAATCGAAGGTGTTACTGAATAATTGAGTGAGTACAAGCAAAAACGCAGCAATTTGTAAGCACAGACAATATTTAAGTTTGATCTGGTGCGCATAACTATGATAAAAGGATAGACATGCAGTCACGAAATTACATTATAAGCCGATATAGGTAAAAAGCATAATATTAAAGAAAGAAACATCATTTACACCTTGTGTAAACATTTAATTTCCAAATGCTACACACACGAAATAGGAAAGACAATATTGGTAAGTGATTACAACCGAAATTGGTAAAACACGGGATTATGTCAATTTAATTGATTCCCAAGAGAGATATCAGTGTAAGTGTATATAAATGCGCTTATTCAAGACCTTCCTCGTGAAGTATACGACAGACCGATTTAAGGTCCGATTAGCCACAGGTATTGACGCTTTATACGACTATGTACAGAATACAGTGCTCGTGTAATTCAACGTGTGAACTAGGAATGAAGTAAATGCAAATATCATGGGCCTCTGCTACCCAAGTGTTTCAATATTTACCATAGCCTCAGCATTGGCGTTGACCACCAAACCAATAACAATTGATATATAGCTAGATTAAATAATACATGGTCACTCAAGATCACTTTTATGTTCATTAATAAGGCATCAAATAATGAACAAGACTTCATGCAGCTACCATTTGTGTATCACGCGACTTCCATAATACCGTTTACCGCATACAATACTGTGCTACAACACACAAGAGTGGACCTGCACTGCGTTACTTTGCATATTACTCGTGTACATGCTAGTACGAGTGCAGTTTATCAGCATGTGCTAATCTCTCCCTTTACCAGATCTTATGATGTATAAAGTCCAACATCCAGTTCTTTACTTCATGTAACTGTTTTTTCCCAAAACTCATCAAGACAGGTCATTTGTTGCTTGGGGTTCATAATTTGTTCGCGCCATGAAAGCAATGCATTATGGGACACACCTCACCGAAGTAAATCCGCAGCAAAAATGAGCATCCCGAACTAGGTTCAACGAGTTCATTATTCGTCGATCGATGATATGGAGAGAGCTAAATGGCAGTTTTGGAAAGTAACTATAGCACGCGTAGCATGGTTAGTAGTAAACCCAATGAACATATGAAGCTTCAAGCATTTTGGCCACAACAGATCTGGCATGTGTTTATGCTCTATACTTCCTCTATTGTATAACATATCATGAAGTTAAGCACGACAGTTCACCAGAGTTACACAATTCCCCATAAGAACACACCTTTTTCCTGACTTTGTTGTGGACACCTTCGCTTAGCCTATTTTTATGCAGGTGTAGCATTTGCAGGCAAAGCCTGTTTATACTAGTTGTTCACTCGATAGAATGTCTTCGTCTTTTTCAACACTGACAACATCCCGCTCAGATCAGGCAACTGTTAAAAATGCATGCTTCAATATTTGTTAACAAATATCTCGCCGAACAACGCATTTTGAGCGAGAATTGTTCACGAAATTTGTGAAGACAATAAGTCATGGGCTACCAGCTTTTCTTAGCTAGCCTACGCCGCAGATACTCTCGACTCAGTCTCACACTAGCCAGGAACTGATAAAACATATGAAGTTTAAATGAGATACAACTATATTTTGTTTTTTTTTTTTGAAAGAAATGCTTTAAGTTAATCGTTTTTCCACAGTTACTGGCACAACGATCCCATCAAATTGTCCATGGAAGAGTTTTCATATCGACAGAAAGCTTATCGTGCCAATGATATGTACGTACAAAATGTTTATCTCAATATAGAATACTGCAAAATTTTCGTTACTAACGGCATCTAAACCCAGCACATTCCAGGGTTCAAATTGTGCACAATTTTTAATCCGCTGAGTTATTCGAAGTGAATATTATGTATGCCGCACCTGGGATGTCTAGAAAATAATATAAAATAGGAACAGTTAAAAGAAAAGTTAGTATCTGACCTGAGGGCACGCCGACGGTATGTAACGCTGGAGTCTTCATATGAGGTACGCTCCACCGTCACACGCGGGGAAGGCCGGCGTGATGCCGTAGACACAGACTTGGACCGTATCCTGTGGCAAATGTTCATGGCTGTGTCGATTTAAAGAGAGATTTAAGGACTTCAGAGAAGAATACTGATAGCATCGGTCTTATACTCAGCAGCACGTATTCCAGAAGGCATATATCGCAGGCCCCGGTGTACATGCCCTGCAACGCCACTTGCTGTGGAGTCCTCTAGATACAGCGTGTGGTCTGGTTGCTTGACACCATCACAATGAATTAAAAAGAAGTACATATCTGTGACACTGGCTTCTATTTTGCACATCCATTGGGATTCAAAGCAACCGAACACGTGATGAAATTGCTTCCTTTACAGTAGAGTATACAACAAACACTCCATGCATTAATATATCTACATGTATATCTCCAGCTCCATCGATTGTTCTGGCGTAAGCAAACACGGCGAAAGCAAATCCAAGCTGACAATAATGCGCGTTGTGCATGCCTTGTTACATTGGCTGTGGTGAAACGGTAACTCTTCCACTTGGTCCGAAGAGAACCTTCATATCGCCCTCCAACCTGCTAGTACTAGCAGTTGTTCAATACCCCTCACCCCTGAACCTTATGGCTTCCTCATGCAATTCTGCTCAGCAGAATTTCATCAATGCCATAAAACTTATATTAGACAAGGCACTATCATACGTCCCCGCTTGCAGCGCCAGGACTTTTGGTGTCTCAGCGACGTGTCACGTTCTCTTAAATAATTAATAGTCACGCACAATCAGTGCGTTTAAATTCATATGCCCACATAATCGTGAGAGTCAATGGCGTGTACGCGGACCGCTGATATGTAAACCGTACTGTCATTTATGGTGATATAGCCACTCTATCTTAATCTCTGACCTCAGGTAACTGCGTCAAAGGTACACTGCGATTCCCACACATTAGTAAGCAGCGCAGATGACCTGAGTAGTGTATTCTTCGAGGTAACTGATATACCTGACGCAGACATTGAAATTTTCAGCCAGAATGGTGGCTCTTAGTCCTACATATATAATGCACACAGTTTAAAATGGAAACAAAAGCCGCATAAGGCGCTGTATTTTATATGAACACTGCTATGGTCCGATCCTTCCATTTAGAAAGGGAAAAATGAATCAACTACATAACCTATCACCCACCTGCATTTTTAATATTGTCTTATACCGTTTTCTGTAAAAAAAAAAAAAAAAAAAAAAAACAGTTACAGGTGCTATTATTAGCAAGGTCACTGTTCAGTACAACTTATTAAAATACCATTTGAAACGCACGCACAACCAAACTAATTTATTACTGTGCAATAAACCATGATGTATGTGTATATGTAGTTTCATTATAAGATCTAATCGATAGATCGACCTGAGCAGAATACAGACGGATTGCCGATTTATGACTATTTGGCATGGGTATTCTAAAGAGTGTCAAACTAATTTTATATACCGATTGGCAAGCCAATCTGGTTTTTCGTGTATGCTGATATATCAACATCATCAGCCTTGTGTCAAATATATGCCGACGACATACGTAAATACTGGTATAGGATGTTCCGCCAAAATCATGATCTCTCGATTAAAATAGTTCCATCTAATCTCATGTTTCTGATAGAAGTTCCAAATGAGGCAAGTTAATAGCTTGACATTTTAACAAGTGGGGCTATGACGACATTGATAGGGTAATGCCGCTATTTGGATATTGCACTACCGTTTCGGTTTGTCTATCGTTTGTTGTAGATAATTTATGTAAAAAATAGATTATTGGCCTATCACATGCTAATAAAATGACAGTTATTATATTTTATCACTTATCTGCAAACAATGCTTGTATTGCACTGGCGAGAAACAATAGCATGCTGGAAAAAAACTGCCAATAAACTAAAATGATAGTAATTTACGAAAAACTAATAATAACTTGCTAGCACGAGACTATGAGTGAACTTTCGGTAAACTACCGGAGAAAATTGCCAGAAACTTGCTGTAACCAACTGGCAGCAGATTGCCAATAACTTGCTGAAACCTCTTGGCAGCAGATTACCAGTAACAAATCAATCGTGTAATGGGTAACGATATGGCTTGCTGAACAAAAAAAGTTATATGTATGTATATATATTGTTGGGCATCAGAATCTTTTCTTCATTGTAATATATTGTGTATTTAATGGGAAAAACCATGAAATCGTTTTAACTGAAGCACAATCTGCAATCCCCGTAGTCTCCGGAGTTCTCTATGCAAGAGTGTGCGCTGGACCATTCATGACATCATAAAACCGAGGATACCAAACTCCCCATTCTTGCATTTTTTTGTAAAAAGAATTTCAGTAGAACCCCCTCATTTCTCATTATACCTTAAGTCGTCATTTAAAGTTACGTTCTTACTCACATACCATCTTAAGGATCACAAGATCACAAGTCATGTTGTAGACTTATTTTGTTCTCCCTAAACATGGAACGGGGGTGTAAAACAAGCCGAAGATTGTATTAATTTCCTCTCCCGTTTATTAATTCATTGTCAATGGTCACAAAAGAAAAAATATAATAGCAAAGTTTAATCACAATGCAGTCGTATGCAATTTGATTACACTACAAGGTGATGAGGGGGTTTTGGACAGTACCAAGCGGCACAAAAAGTGCTGATATGTGTTTAACACGCACAGAAAAAGGACAACGAAATAGCAGCAAAAGAAATGTAAACTGAAAAGGAAAAAGTAAGATCACCTTGATTTGATGCTATTAAAACCCAACTGAAGGACTTTTACATAATGTTCGGCTCATAACATTTAAATTATATGGGCAATCAAAACGTTTCGTTCGCAAAATATATTTTTCGACATAATTGAACAAGGACTTGTTCCAATCCTAAGATTGAGCGATGTGGCACAGTTTAAATGGGTTATATCCATGAACACGAAATATCGAACATTTGGTTGCATTTGTACATGTCGCAATTCAATAAGGTGCTTTTCATTGTGAATGTTGCGTGATGTATCTGAACTGTCCTGTTGTCTGAACTGTCCTGTTGTCTGAACTGTCCTGTTGTCGCCACAATAATAAAGTGAAACAAAAAATGTCCCTTTTGTAAGTGTTTTCTTAAAGGCATAAACTGACAGGCGATATCTGATCGAAGCGTCTAGCCCGTTCCAACTGAAAATTATACCATAAAAAAGAGAGTCTGTGCTTTCGGAAGAAGTAAACATCTGCGGGATGGCGTGTGGCGGGATCATTATCCGTCAACGGGTGTATTCTCTCCATCAAATGGCTTGGGCTAGCCAATGGTTTGTTGATATGAAGTCAAAAACTGTTTCCATGCTCTGCGTTCGATCTCAAACAGTACGCACCTGCCCTTTCTATCTCAAAATTTATAGAATCTTAGAAGTCACCAGTCATAAACATGGTGGAATGACCCTATCCGATGACGGTCCGTGGAACAACCCCGTTGACAACTAATACATCAAAGCCACGTAAAGAATAAATTGCCTTCAAGGGATTAAACGTTTCAGCATATCCAACATTGTAGACTCTTGTCCTGTTTTGTAAAACATTTCTACGGAGGGATAATATACTTGTTTTAGAGGGACAGCAATTTGTTATCATCAGATGACATAGGCACACAGAGGAGTTTTGTTTCAAAATTCCATATGTTTATTGCTGCCTGTTTTTTCTTTTAATAAAACAGTTTAGATATAAGCCAAATATATTACAGCATAGAAAACCCAGCGAAATGTCGTTTCTTTCAAAAACGTGGTAGGAGCATTTCTACTTTCACAAAGCGCAACAGGTCAAACACCCAATAACTACAGTTACAATAACACGATACAGGAGATCTAAATATATATTTATACAGCTTGCATATGCATGTGGTATCGTTACATCGTGTTGCAACAAACAATAAAAAATAAATTTTCGTTTGCTGCAGTAATGTATTCTGTTTTTTTGTTGTGAAGTTACATGTGTTTGGTCTACTTTTGCTACCTTATTCCCAGGGATACAATCTCTGATCCACAAGAACACATTCATTTATCGTAGCTGGTGTTCATATTGGATAACCCAAAAAGAAAAACAGAAAAGAGAGAGAGAGAGAGAGAGAGAGAGAGAGAGAGAGAGAGAGAGAGAGAGAGAGAGAGAGAGAGAGAGAGAGAGAGAGAGAGAGAGAGAGAGAGAGAGAGAGAGAGAGAGAGAGAGAGAGAATAAAAGTAAAAACACACAAAATAAGATAAAATTTATAAAAAAATCTTCTTACTCAAATAATGAAATTTGGATATGTCGCGGACGCATTCAATCGAATCCCTGTGCTTTGCCAAGCAAAATATAACAATTTACCCCACCGTGAAGGATGGCCTATTGAATGTAAATACCGAACTGACATATCGTACGTGTGAAATACACTAGAGAGTGGGCAAAACCAATCTACAACTGGGAAATATTATTTGCTGCATGGCAAATCAGTGTGTGTGTCGTCAAAGCATATTGGTATGGCAATGTACAACTATTCCATAACACAGGAGTAGAAGTTGGAATGGAATCCCTATCTATTATATAGCTTTGAAGTTATTCAAGATTTAAAATTTCTAATGGTGTTATTTAGCATAATTTAAATTGCTACAATTATTATTTTTAATCCATTTGGTGCGCAATGGTCAACAACCCCTATTAGAAATTGGAATGACATCTCTGTCTATAATAGTTTTGAAGATATTCAGGTTTTTAAAATTTCCAATGCTTCTAATTAGCATAATTTAAATAGCTACAAATTTTGTCTTAAATTCATTAGATGCGCACTGGTCAATAACCCCCTAGTAGAAGTTAGAATGACATCTCTATTATACTTTTCAAGATATTTAAGTTTTAAAATTTCAAATGAACCTAATTTTCATAATTTCAAACAGCTTCATTCCTCTGTATAAAACGGTCAAACTCTTTGTATGGAGGCACAATCATGCCAAGTTTCGCGTTTCCGTGCATGATAGTATCCGAGAAAAGTGTCGGACAAAGTTGCTGGTAAAGAAGAAAGAAAGAAAGAAAGAAAGAAAGAAAGAAAGAAAGAAAGAAAGAAAGGAAGAAAGGAAGAAAGGAAGAAAGAAAGAATGTCAGAGTTAATAGAAAAGTATGTGTTGACACACTCACTTTCATAACATACAATTTTGGTGACAGGACGATTGCTGCACATTACTGAAAGGTACATTGCAGATGGAGTAGTTGAGACCAGCAGTATCTATTGTGGGCCTATTCCCTCCACCAGTTGAACTGCCAGTTTACGGGCCATATTCCATCTGAACAACACACAGTCTCGGTAATCCATGGTATTAATCCATTAAGCCTTTAGTTGCTAATCACCGTTAACATTTTAGCTCATCTGAATTACTACTAGGGCAGTAACTTTATATCAAATCCTTCATAAAAATGCCTTGATGGAAGTATCAGCCTCGTCTGTGGTTCCTGAGGGCGAATGGTGTAAATCTTCAGTTTTCCCGGCATGCCTTGTGACCGTTTTGACGCATTTCACCGCGCGCCGGGGAAAGGTATTAACTTAGTCTACAGTCCAGCACGCAAAGAGTCAAGAATATGAGAGTCTACATATTTTCCTATTATCGACTTCGCTTCCCATGCAAAGAAGCGATATCGACTCTAGAAGGGACCATTATCAATACAAGGTGTTGAACAAAGGTGGGTACCGAGTTCAGTTTAACATCACGAACTGAATACGGGTATCAATGGTTGTGTTCTCCATCGAAGCTTGTGTGCTTTCCTGCTGGGGAGCCGTCGAAACTGTGCGCGTCAGCTTGGATGATGTACACCATCAACCTTAGACAACTACAAGACCCACAGATCATTAGTAAAATTAAATACAGAAGATGTATACCTTCCAATCAGTTGGTTAGCTTGTTTAATTCATTTGTTGCCTGCGTAGACGCACTCACTGAGGGCACAAGACGCTGAGGCCGCAATATTTCGCTTGGTGCAGCAGCTCGCTTCGCGGGCAAATTCTTTTCATATTGCGATTGTAAAGGTCTTGTTTTGGGGCAGAGCATCAAAATCAATAACCCCGCTTCCTACCTTACACTAAGTTAGTATGTAGGTACTTAAACGAAAGCCCCTCTTACGTGGGTATAGAATATGCAGTTCTAAATCCAAGCAAGTGCACATAAATGGACTGCCTGTATGGATCACCTTAGCCCTTTTGCGGACAAATATATCATGCTCAAGCAATATCTTTTTATTGTATAGAACTATTCATAAAGTACAACAATAAACCATACGAAATTGACCGTCCATTAGAATTAACAGCATCTGCGTGTTTGAGAAATACGAATATCTGGAATATGTGCACACAGCAACTAAACAGGCAGCTTGACAGTGACATTTGAGGTCAGTCCCGTATTGCAGACCTTGTCATCTATAACCGACAAAAATAGACAGGGAGAGCGTGTATCGTATTGTAGAGTAATCAGCACATGGGGTCTTGTATCATGAAAACCAAAAAAGTACTAAATCATCTCAACACTCCTAACCTCCTTCAGGCTCCAAGGTTTCAACAAAACGACCTCTAAAACGTCCAGGGCCATACCTAAAACCCACTCTTGCGGTGTGGTATGAGTATTGAAGCAGCACTGGCCAGGTTAAAGGCCTCCTAAATAGCCACAGGGATACCTCTTCCTTTTCCACTACGGGGCTTCTTTCCACATGCCCGTTTTAACCCTTTCCACCAACTTCCGTATTGAATTTATCTGCGTAACCTTTTTGATCTTGCACGCAATGTGCATAAATCAGACATAAGAACACTTAAATAGATGTAACTGATATGAGCAGATAAACTAAAAGTCCCGTATGTTGTAACATTAGGTATTTACCATTTTGGCACAAAGCGATTAATGCGTTGGATGTCGACAAGGTTTCAGAGAGGGAATATGTAATGTATTTCGTCATACAAATTGCAAAACTGGGTTTCCTTATCTTAGAACATTAGCTATTATTTCATGGTTTTAAACTCAGTGCATCTCCGCCTGTGCATCTTCGTAAGGTCAACATGGGTCGTTCTAAAACCTCTACATCCATTGTGCACATTTTCGGATCTAACAATAGTGACCTATGTCCATGTAAGATGGGGACAACTCATACCTATAAGAACATTTACACGCCAAACTTGGTTAACTGCCTGAAAGACAACTAGCAACTCCGCTCAGCAAACGAATAGGTTTTCCGTGTCTCCAAATATGTTGTTCTCTGCATCATAGCTTCTATAATTCACCGAGCGGTTGCAAAACAACAAACATGTAAAATTAATTAAACTGTTAAGTAATTCATCCATTCCCCTTTGATCATGTAATATGATATGAAGATAAAAAAAAAGCCAATTCAATACATCGAAATTAGCAATCAAGCAAATCAAGATTTTACCATAGAAATTACAACTATGTGTAATTGGAAAGGCGCCTCGATGCAATACTGTAATATTTGTTTATTCATATGTCACTCGAGCTTATGCTGCCATGGCAACCAGAAGAATAATGACTTTTTTGTAACTCACTGAGTGTTGTCTGAGTTACTTGGTGGCAGCTCGAAGTCTGTTACTTTTGCTTACAATGGCAGTTCAAAATCTATCGGTCATATACATTTTAACTATGGTATCAAACTATTCAGCCATTTTGAATACCCAGGTAGTCAACATACGCTCGTCTCAGGTAAGGTTTTCTTTTCTTTGTAACAAACCAATTACATATTATAACATGATTTGTCGGTATATTTTCCTAGAATTAGTCCATTGAAGGAATGTCTCTATGTGTCTAGCTACGCACACAACATCCCTGTTGCCAACGACTGACCAATTAGAGGACTCAAGTTTGTTTATCCGCCAGGACGCTCCACCTGCGCTTGTTAATTTCTTGCTGGAAGTGTGTTGGAGGCTCCATCTGTTGTAAACATATGCTATTGCTCCATGATCCCAGGAAGATGCACGATATGTAGAATTTTATAAATTTTGACTGCTCAATCTATCAATGCACCTGCAAATTTCCTCAGGCTTATCGTCGATTCCTACAATATGCGCCAGGGCTGCTGCAAAGACGACTTCATTGGGTGGAACTTGATGTGAAGGCTATGGAAGCATCCGGTGCACACGTCGACCAACAACCCAGTACTAATGACAACCCTAAATGAGCATAACCTACGTGTAATAAGTTCCATGCAGTTGGATTAATCTCAAACTCTACCAAAAGTTGAAAGGTCAAATGGACTTACCTGGAAGCATTTTTATTGTAATTGACCGCGTACACTTTTTTAGGTAAATAATATAATAATATCACAGTGTGTTAGATCATTGATATATTTTGCATTTATATTGGCTATCCTACACAGTTGTGATGAAAAATGACACAAGTTATATTGCCCGGTCACGCGTCGCTATATTTTGATAAATTTTGATCAGAGTCTTGCCTGCGTAAGCGGAAAGCCCCGAAGGTGCTACACTGAGGCTGCTCTTCAGGTAGGCAAAACAAACCCATGACAGTGGTGTTCACCCTCACCCCCTCCCAATAACCAAACGTAGAGTGCCTCTTTTTATGCGGGTCATTATAATAGAAGTTCTTCTAATTAAATTATGTACCAATGTCAGAGGAATGTTATAATGACGTTGTTGATTATGCAAGCAAAGCCTAGTTCCTCATATTTGTAAGGACATGAAAACCATGGGCAAAATGAGAAAATATGCCAAGCAAAAGATTTATAGCATTAATTTTAGTGGCATATATTATTTATACGAAAGATGGTATAGGACTATATTTACCGCAGGGCTATGTTTAAAAGGATTTTTAACATTTGACCTTCATTCGACCTTCGCGTGATATAATTAGTAATAAGAAATATGAGTTTGTATAATACTTCAGGCTCAATTGCAGGCTACATATCTGGACCATTGAAGCTCTTAAGTTAATGATTTATTGATAGTGGAGGACCAATAGATTATTTTTAAACCAAATAAGCAAATGCACCAAAAAAGCAGCGTTATTATTGTTGTAAAAACACGATGTCTTTGTTCTAAATAAATCACTAAACTTTAAACAGGAATCTCAATCAATGGATGTAGCTTAAAACATGAGGAATACAAAATTTTAACGGCAAATCATTTTCTTTGATATACAATTGGACTCTTTATTTCAAGATTATATTTTCTCCACTGGTAGCCTAATCACTCTGATACTCAAAAGGCATAGGATGGAGGAAGTCTGGCTGATTGAAGTGAAAGAAATTAATTAGTGTAACAAGATAACAATCTCACTATCAGCAATTAGTGCATGGGTGGTTACAAGGAAAGCCGAAAGGATAGAGAAAACCACTTGATGAGTTCAGCAAGTACGTAAATACTCTTGAAACGGATATGCATGAAACAATTTTAAGTTTAACGAAGAAATATTGATACGAAGCCTGAACCTTGTTTTGAATTTTCAGTGGCGGCTATCTTGGAATCTGAAAACTTGCATACCTTTTGTTTAATTCGAAAAAAAACGGTGAACCTTTTATAAAACATAATTTCTATTAAGGAAGCATGAAATGTTAGTTGTAATCTTATTACTTTTACAGCTTTGGGAGTTTCATACTACATACGTGTCATGACATAGATCTGTAGACGTCAAACCCTCATTTTTATTTGCTGTCTTAAAACGCATTTATTTACATGCATAAATAAATCGGGGACCTGTGTACACGGTTCATTGCAAGTTGCAAGCCACCCAGCTTTCTTCCTTTCCATATCGTTCTAGATGGTAACTCGTCACTGGAATGTCCAATCTTCAATTTTGTGTTTCACGTTCTTTACCGGGGATTCAACCCAAATTATATCCATGAGTATACAATTTAACAACCTGCCTGATCCCTCCAGGGTAGCCGCTGTTTCGCCAGGGTAGCTTACAAGCATCAAGAGAATCCTTTGAAATTGTGATAGAGCATTTATATGTCTTCATATAAGAGGAATAAAACAGAAATATCCAGAAAAAAATGAAAAAATCCCCTTCCTGCAACACAGCTGGAAAGATGCCGCTGCCGATAAAACGCCAAACTATACCGATAAATTAAAAATATAATGAAAATATTAATATTGATAATAAAATAAATATTGATGTATGAAAATTATATGGGAATAGTACTTTTCACTCTATCTTAATATCATGAAGACACTTGTAAGTAATAACTCATTGATCCATAATGTTCCATAATGCTTAACTCTATAGTGCCGAGTCTTGACTGAGCCAACAGCTTTTCTCAGCGGGTTCTGTGCGCCCAATGTTGACAAGAACCATTCTTATGACCTGTACAATCATGACCTGTACAAACATAGATATGACGGTGCTCGATTGGAAGGTTGGCTTGCAGCCAATATGAATCTGGTATCGTTTTGTTAATTTAAGACATGTCGACGTTTGTCGCAATTGGCAATGAGAGTGTTAAACTGCACAGTGTTCCTAAACATATGGAGGAGCGGTATTACCCTAAAACCTTACAATCGTCTGTACGTATCTTTATTGGGATACAGCTCAATAGCTTCAGACTACTTGGACACAAGTGTACAACCTGCTCATAAGGGTTTCATTTAGTTGTGACTAATAAATACAGCTAGACAGATGTGTTCAGTGCGTCCAATGGACTTGATATCCCGGCCAAAAATAAACAACTGTTCGATAGCAGGACGGAAAGAAATCCTTTCCTGCCACAATTATACACAAAGCATTTAAATTATGCTTGTATGACCCCTCCAGATGACACAATGTGTCATTATGTGTCAAAAGTATGCTCATTCTTATGACAATAAGTCACTCTGAGGTCTTTCGTTTGTAAATGAGCAATATCATGCATATTACAACCCTTGGAGCTTGGCATCTGGTATCCATACCTCCGCAAAGGCAGAACACATCATGCTGTTTCTTGATCGCTATCCAAATTTTAAAAGCTTTTTCTGTTGTTTACAATTCAATTTCGACAGAGTCCGAATCAATTCGGTTACAATGACGAATCCATTAGAACTTTGGTGATTAACCCTGCTTTCTTTCCAAAAAGGTCGAAATCCAACGCTAGCGATGCACCAAGGTCACTGCTGAACAAGAAAAATCTGACAAAAAGTCATTAACGGAGGGAACCTTTCACCGGCCAACTAAGAGAGTACAAGGTTTATGCGAAATTGAAGTTCTTCATGCTTTGCTATTGGTGGAAATGGCCCATGTGGATTGAATTGGCTGTGTATTTGGCAGACTCTGCAAAGCAGTCCCTGAGATAATGAGAAAGGTGGCTGATATCACAAATAATGATCAGGAGCTCCTATGAAAGGCTTTGTCAAAAATTCTAAGGCTCTTGTATGTTCCATCAGGTGTCATATTAACGTGCAGGAAATGAATCAATTGTGTATTTTCTTCCTTTTAATTATGTGATTTAATTACAGACGGACGCAAACAACCGGAAGTCGCTCTTGGCCCTCACGAGGGAACATTGAAAGAGGGCAAAATCGGTTTCATGGACGTAATCTCGGGGTTAATAGTTCAATTTGATGAGGAAATATGTTGACAAAGGAAACACTATCTTTAAAGGTCTGTCCCAAAACGTCTTACACAGTAACCTGCTCACAGAAAACGACATTCGTATGTTTCGGCTGCTGCCAACCGAATTTAGCGAAAGTGTTCAATTCCAGGCGCGATTGCGGACTAGCTGTAAGATATGGGATCACGTTCCCTTGGACAACGTCCCGGATCTTTTATATTAACTTGTTCCCGGTTACTTCACCAAAATACCGGTACGCCAGGAAGCAGAAGCATGGTTTAAAGAACAATCAGGCACGGTGATTAATTTAATATAATTTAATGATTATGGAAATATGACATCACAAATAAGGCATACATTGTACTTTGTAGGGCGCATCTTAATCGTGTGCTGCTTTCGCATGCCCGGCCCTTAAATTAACTAAATGCCAAACTCATCGATGTGAAACTTTAATTGGTCTCCAAAACCAAAACCAAAACCAAAACAAAACAAAACAAACTAAAAAAAAAAAAAAAAAAACAAAAAAAAAAAAAAAAAAAAAAAAACCGAAAAAAAAAAAAAAAAAAAAAAGTTATTTCAACGAGAATTGAACTGTAGACTTTCTAGTTCCAGGGTACCTGAGAGAACTTCCCTGACTTTCTAGTCAAGTGTTGCTAATATCACTGGCCAATGTGATTTACAGCGGGATTCAAAAGGTAATTTGTTTATTAGTGCTTTATAATGAATACATTTTAACTTAGTATCTTTGAAGTAATCTATTTATCTATCTTTATGCATTTGTGAACGGTATCTTGTCAACATCAACGTCTGTTGATGTCCCGGGGAAAATTACACTCGACACTTAAAATAATACACCTTGTTGTCGTGTCTTATTTGCTAACCACTGCTAAGACATCTTTAACACACCTTGCATGTGCAAACTTTATATTGACACTTTGAGGTCCAGTGTTTCAGAATGGATAAAAAAATATGATGGACTTCACCATCAATAAGAGTGACCACTGAACACTTAATGTTTGCCAAATGTAGACATATTTTATGTTCTGAACTGAATGGAGCTCACGTGGGAAGGCCACACGATTTATCGAACCCCAAGAATGTCATAGCGGATGCAACTTTGCCCACAAAAACACGGAAATGGCGAAAAGAACACAAATAAATTTAATTCTGACTATATGTACTAGCCCCATAGTACTGTTAGCCCCATAGTACTGTTAGCCCAATAGTACTGTTAGCCCCACCCATAGTACTGTTAGCCCCACCCATAGTACTGTTAGCCCCATAGTACTGTTAGCCCCATAGTACTATTAGCCCCATAGTACTGTTAGCCCAATAGTACTGTTAGCCCCACCCATAGTACTGTTAGCCCCACCCATAGTACTGTTAGCCCCATAGTACTGTTAGCCCCATAGTACTATTAGCCCCATAGTACTGTTAGCCCCATAGTACTGTTAGCCCCATAGTACTGTTAGCCCCATAGTACTGTTGGCCCCATAGTACTGTTAGCCCCATAGTACTGTTAGCCCCATAGTACTGTTGGCGCCCAACGAAAAGGAAGCACTTCACGTGGCTGGCAAGGATTTTGACTGGTACTTGCCTGGCGGTTTCCTGGTTTTGGTGATATGAAAGCAGTTACACATCCTTTGACTTTGTGGGATGAAAAAGCTACCGAATGGACAAAGATTTCCCTTGGTCCTTTCTATGAAAAAACTAGAAGGACATTCGACAACAATTCACTTTGTTCAACTGGTGCCCACAGTTTCTAAGATAGTAGATACAGGAAAGACTTAAGCTTTGATTCAGCACATGACAGTGTCACTTTTCTCCATCTGTCCGCAGTCCCCAAGGATTTGGGGAGAAAATTCCCCCTTCGACCCTTCCATTATGGGGATACATTTTCTGTAAGTAATCTCTTGAACTTGCAATGGTCACACCTTCACCTACTCTATACCTACGCCTTCTAGCAACGTGTAACGACGATTTGAGATGAGCAAGTTTGATCAACCTAAGATGAATCGTTTTGCAGTTGAAACTTGGAATTACAATGTGTTTGAAAAAAACGGATATAACGTCACAAATGACGTCAAGGTCTCCCATCTGCTGTAATACGGCAGGCACTACAAGGATTCAGGACACGGGCAAGTTTCATTGACTTTCCGCCTATCCTTCAGGATTTGATGCATGGAGATACACTTGCTGTTTGGGGTCCAGTGACCTTGAAAATAAGCCCAAGCTCAGCCTTCTACTCTCGAAAATGAAGTTTTACTGGGATGCAAAGTGAACCAACTTTGGTTAAAACGTAGCGAATTTCCTTTCATTAACCGTGTGGTTTTCCGTATATTGCCAGGTTAATTTTATGTTAAGCATGGACTTGCTAAGGTGCATAATATGTCACAATTTCATTAATTTTGGTAACCTCCTTCGCGAGTTGCTGCACTGATCAACAAAATCGACTTTCAAAAAAAATGGCACAACCAGAATATTTCTCCCCGTTGACCAACAGAGAGAGCCAACCTACCGAGTAAAATATTAAATAGATGTTTCCAAAACAATTAAGTTTCTTCGATAATCGGCTATTTCGTAATCACTCCATGGCAATAAATATCAAATTCTGTGCCATCTGCTTTAAAACCCATGTACAATGTCAAAACATAAAATGTCACAAATTTTTGCCCTTATTTGCACCTAAAAGCAAAGAGTTGACATAGACAGAGTATTGAAGTTTACTGTTGACTTTGTCAGAGAGAGAGAGAGAGAGAGAGAGAGAGAGAGAGAGAGAGAGAGAGAGAGAGAGAGAGAGAGAGAGAGAGAGAGAGAGAGAGAGAGAGAGAGAGTATAAGATATTACCTTTTTTGTATGAACATATCATATACCATGGAACTGCTCTTTAGAATGCTTTGTCGCACTGATGTAAATCACCATACTTTGGAAGCGGTGTGGTCAAAGCAGGTGTAACCAGGACTGTGTCGAAGTCCCTTACTATATCATTTTTGGGTAAATTAAAATTAGGATATTTAGTAAAATTGCATTTGCTTTGAGCATATGACTGGGTAGGCAACAGAGCTGACAATGCGGGATACAAGTCTCGATAGATACATAAGACATTTTGCTTTTCCTCATTTCATGCTTTCCAGTATTTTCAGGGTTAAAAGCTAATTGTGTTCAAGACAAAGTTACAGGTATATAAGAGGTAAGATGAATGATGTTACAAATGTTCGGCCAATTTTGACCGAATTCCGAGAATACTGACGTATTTAAACCGTGGTGTTCTTGTGCACTGTCAATTCTGTGTAGCTACAATCAAAGGGCCGCGCCTGACACAGACCCCCCTAACCCTTCCCCCATCCGGATCTACAACATTAATCCAATGCTTAGAACTGTCGCAAAAATCACGTGACTGGGCAGACAAGCCCATAATAGCGTACATCGGGCGGACCACGTGATTCCTGCAGGACTTGTAAACAGTTGAAAATTGTACCCTTTTGCTCTGACGGACTCTTCCTTGGTGGGTAACATCACAAAGCCGTTATTTCCCATCAGATCCGTTGGCTAATTAACGATAACCATTTGCGTGGAGTAGGAGTCAAAGTCTGCTTGCAAAAACTTCTCCGTCGTGTTAAATTGCGACGTATTTCTGATCTTGATGTATCAGCCTGGATGTATTTTGATCAGCGACGATGCCACTATGATGCCTATCTTGTCATTTGTATCATGCTATTAACCTGACTGTACGAAATACACCAAATTTATGTCAAGAGGCTATGAGAATGAAATCAAATATTGACACACGAGCTTCAGTTTCTATATACTCAGTGTTTGCAGTTCATGACAATAGCCACATGACCAACTGTACAAATGTTACAAATACTCACTTTTACGGGACTGTTTTACGTCTGATGATTGGACTGAAAGATGGAGTTAACCATTGCTTCCTCAGGACCAGAACGTTTTGTTGATATTGATGACCACAAACTCTCTCAGAAAATTGATATCAATTGGAAAGCATTAGTACCATAACCATTGTTTTTATCCATGCAGCAGCAGAAGGCAAGGAAATATTAACACATACAAAATTTTAATTTAGAAACAGAAAAAAAAATATTTCTTTTTTTGTGGGAGGTGGGGTGGGGGTCGTGGAATGATATTGTTTAAGGTTAGTATCTTTTTTTTAAATTCAGTGTTTGTGTGTTGGGGATGGGGTGGAGGGAGCAACTATTATTCTGCATCTTACTTGACCTCCCGCTGACTACTTGCATTCAGAGGCTCAGAAGGAAACCAGTCTCTCCGCTTTACTTTGAGTTAAGTACCTGCTTTTCACTTGAAAAAGACAAGCATATAATATAGGGAACCGATTTCAGATCAAAAGCTAAATGGATACTAAAGAGACTTTGATGACCACTGTAATTACTTTAATGGACCATCAAGGACTCACGTAGGGCAGGCTCACATTTATCTGCAGCCAACTGTACTGACGCGTCCAAGGGAGCAGCCATTTGGCTATGGCTTCTTTTGCTACCTGCTGAATAATAAATTTCTCCGCAGTCCCTGATGATACAGGTTGGTACCGATACAATAGAGAAAAATTTAAGTGGACAGATCTCAGCGTTCTCGATGAGAAACAACAGAGTCGACAGTGTTCCTTCTAATTACTAGGTTTAGATTGAAAATGGAAGAGGGATTTGCATAGGGCCTTGCCCTATTTCCCAATTGTATCCAGACGGAAATAATAGTATGTTCAAAGGAAATTGAAACAATTCTCTCTGGAGTTAATTTTTAGTGTGACCTTACAAAAAGACTTCACGCTAATTTAGATTTTGATCACCCTGGCATCTTTCAGAAATTTGGTGCGAATTGTTAGTGATACAATGGGTGGTATATTGTATATTGGATTTGATTAAGATATTTGTGTGGGTCTCTTAACTTTAATTGTGAATTTGTTTGCTGTGCAAACTGGCCCTTTTTGTGTTAAAACATCTGCGCAAGTTTCATTTTCTGTCGAAATAAACATTTCTCGAATGCCGAACCCTGGTGGAACAAAATGAAAACAACATTCGACAACCTGTTCAATGCACGGCAGTCTTCGATGTTTTGAAGTGAAATAAATATATCGTGCTGCCACCTCACGGAAATAATCGTGTAACATAAGGCTTTTATCACATACAATATTGGCAATGTCGCAAGGTTCAGAGAACCACACTTTAGATCGTTTTATGATCACAAAATCACAGTTGAACTGGTTATTTGAATAATTAACTCAACTGATTGAGGAAAACCAAGACGCTTGAATACGCCTTCGCTGAAATTTATGTTCACGTGTAAGCTGCAGTTTCATATAACTCTTCAGATACAGCCCAGTTAGTTTGCTTTCGCTTTGCAATTCTGTACGCAAATCGTACGCTACCTTAACACACCATTACTTTTATGTTCTATATTTAAAAATCATCTGAATAAAGTTCAAAAATACGTCATCAATATTTCATGAGATGAAGATATATTGTTTTTTTTCAGTAGTTCTATAAAATGTAATAAATATTGAAATTCTTTCCTTTCCAGTTAGTTTAGCACTGACGACATGAAAAGGCCCAGATAAACCCAGCAAAAGTTAATATTTAAATTTATTAAACGCATTCCAATGACTTCGGGTATCCTCCAAACTGGTATTACTGTTAAATGTAATATGTACACCACCACCTATAAACTTTCTTGACTCTCTTGTAGCAGCAACCTGTACATTTCATTGACAATGGGGATACAATTAAAACCAATTTTGGTATTCAGAGTGCCCTTTAAAAGCGACTTTGCGCATGTAGAGTCTTGAGAGAACACAAAGCATCGAAAGTGTTCAAATGCTTTGTGAGAACAATTAAACACCAAAACTGCCCAAAGTGTACTTCTGGCGCCACATATATATCAAATGTTATGGTATGATATATTTATTGGACAAAAATAGGTGCTGATGATGACAAAGTTTTTGTGTGTTTTTATGCGGCTTCATCATGAATAAGATATGGCATATACAATTATGATCACGACTGATGCTGTCATCTGGTGGTGATTTCAACCAACAGTTTTATAACATGCGCCAACGGTTTCTGCAAATATCTGTTCTTAGGTGTTGTTTTCAACCGCAGCAGATATTGCCAATTGCAAAATCGCTTTGCACGAAATTAATCTAAGACGGTATATGCTGTCACATTTTCTAACTTAACGACATTTTATATTAAAAAAAACACATCTGTACCTTACACCTTACATTTCTTTGATGATTTTTTAGAAACACCTGGAACAAAATGGTTATTTTTGGTTGCCAGATTATTTTTAATACTCAAAGGATTTTAAGATTTTCTACTGAACATAATCGCAATAACTCTCAGAGTACCTGATTGTACCGGCAACTCAACTTGAGCCATGTACGTTCTTTATGGATGTGTCTGTGTTTTTCTTTCATATACATGTGTATTACCCCTATAAACGCCAACTGCGACTAAAGTCAAACTACTTAGGACGAACTGCTTTCATTTATGATAAAGATGCTGGATTCATATTCCTCGTGAAAAGACTCTTTACTCAAATATCAGCATGATTTTAGGTCCGGAGAATATAGTTCTCCGGGTCAACAGCTTTCCTGTGCATACTTTAGGCGCATTGCGCTCAAAGCGCAGCGAGGAAAACTGTTGACTCAGTCAACAACGTGACATTGATAAAGCTATCATAACAATGAGATTATGGCTGTGTTACACAATACACTCTCAGGTGGGTGTATGGATATGAAAGGCATCCGATCGACCAGTGACCGCCATGTTTACTGTAATATTCCCCCGCACCATTGACCCTTAAGGCTGAAACCTTGGTGTGCAGAATCCGCCTGCTTAGGCGGGCGATCGGGTTTTCCATTCGTTGTGAATATATAGTTTTTGCAACGCATGATGGTTTCATTGCTCAATGCACTGTGGTTCCATTTAAACCATCCCTCGTGTCCCGAAACAGTTTGGCGAGACCATGATACTATCAGTTTGGAGATTACAATAACATGCACAAGAGTGTGCACTATATGAGTATTTCTAATTGGCATATCCTGCATCCCTGTGGTATTTGCATTTTGCAGCGAATCATACACCGATGCAATATTTTCCGTGGTCTCTAGTTACATTCACGTTCTCATACACTACCATACAATCATGAATTATTTGCATTTGTTATTGACACGACACTCGATTAATCCCACGTCAGTTCATATTTTACTTTGTGATACATCCAACTGGCGCATCATGTATTCAGGCCATGATGTGTTCCCTGTTTCGTGAGTGTCACTTCACATTCTAACATTCTTCAGTCCTGCTCACTTCTAAATTTTAATGGCCACAGATTAATAAAATAGTCTATCATTCAAGTACAAGCTTGCTTAATCTTCAATCAATAATTCAGCGGTTCGTCCAGGTCAACAGTATTTTTTTTCGGTACGCTCTGGTTGCATGTGGTCAACACGCTGAAGAAAGCTATTGACCCATTCTACTACCCCACATTGAAATATAACGGTTCAGAGAAGTGTGTTAGGAATTATTTATTCTTAACAACTATGGAAAGTTGATGTCGGCCCCACAGCCGGACTATAGATCTCGATCTCCTTGATCTTGCTGAGGGATCAAGACACCATCGAGACCCTGCTTATTCGCTAAGAAACCAAAGGAACGCGAGTCTTTCGTAAGGACACCATGAGGCCGCGGGTTATTCGTAAGGACATCACAGGAACACAGGCTATTCGTTAGGGCACCACAGACGCACGGGTTATTCATGAGGACACCATAAGGACATGATTTATTCAGAAAGACACCAGACGGACAAGGATAAGGGGTCACGAAAACAATGTGTCAAAATAAGCGGAACATCTTATCGTTCAGAATTTCTGATGACCGTTTCTTTTATTTGATTTTCGTATTCCCTTGAGACTGTAACCAAGTGACAAAATTGTCTATGTATATATTAGCAGTTTTTAGTCCAAACAGTCGGCAAATTAAAATCTTGAAATTTGGTGAACAGCAATTAACAAGAAAAAATGTCAAGGTAAATTTATTTATATTAATTTCAGTTCAACATTTTTTTTCGCTGAAATGCGAAACAGGGCCAAGATGTTAGTATGTTACAGGTATGTGCATTGTGCTCTGGTAAAGCTCCCATTGTACTTCATCAGCACATAGTTCTCACTTGACTCACTAGTTCGCACTAGGCAGTGCACTAACGCAACACCAATGAAATAACTCTGCTGTTGGAAACCTATCTCATCCGGCTTTACTCACAAAGGGGCTACAGCATGCTGAAAACACTTTACAACTACCTTCGTCGGCATGCGCAACAAGCCAATCGCAACTATGGTCTATTACTTTCCAGCTTCTTGTTTCCATCTCTGCTTGAGTTGTGCAATTCCCGCGAGTCATTTTCAGACACATCTAAGGAATAATAATGCTTGCGTTATAGAAATAATTGCGTCAGTGTTGCCAAATGGTAACCGCAATTTTCATCATGACTTATTTATTCACAAGGACGCTGCCGGGCACTAAAACAACGAAAAAATTAGATATCGAGTAAATTGCCATTTTTCAGTTGGAGAACCTCTCAGGTTGTTGACCAACTTCTTAATTTATACAGTAAAGGTTGACATGCTGTGTAACAAATATCATAGTCTATAACTTGACCCAGCTTATTCCAGTGTAATTTCAGTACAGGTGCCAAAATAACAAGGTGCATACAGATTTCAAGGGCCACAGACAGAATTATTGGTCCTTAATGGTGCCTCTGTCTTGTTAACTGAGATAATAAAGACTCTCTATCTCTCTCTCTCCCCAATGTAATCAATATCTCGTGAGTCAGGCTTGAGGAATATCTGGACATTGTACGGAGCGTAGTGGGGAGCCGGTCGGCCAAATCATCTCCCTAGTCCCCCCTGAGCTTCCACCAAAGTAAGGTGGTGTGGGTGGTTGGGTGTGTCTGGCAAATGGAAAAAACCCACTGACGTCTTCAATTACTAAATATGCTGATATTGCGGTTTGACGTAGTTATACATTTACACACTAAATTCAGTGAAATCTTACAAATTGTAATAATAATAATAGTAATAATAATAATGATGATGATGATGATGATGATGATGATGATGATGATGATGATGATGATGATGATAATAATAATAATAATAATAATAATAATAATGATAATAATAAAACAAAGTCGCGGATAATCTAAATACTATAATGAAAGAATAACATTATAGCCAGCCAATAATGGTGTTTTTTTCCTCAATTTTATGGGATATATAATAACAGGCGACCCATGATTAAAAAAATGGTGACTGAACATTATATCTAAGAATCCTCTAGCAGTGTCGACGGCAATGTTGTTTTGAGACTTAGAAGAAAAAAGACAGGTGTGCGCGTATCCTCAGTATCAATCGGTCCTCCAGAAAGTAAGAAAAACACCAAACTTTACATTTTCGTTTATTGCATTGCACTGAGAATTAATAAATGCACCATATTTTGGAGTACCCGATTCCTCAGACATATTTGCCAGATAATCTGGCTCGAAGGATCGGCAAATTGTTTTGCTCCCATATGCGATCACAGTCTGCTCTCCCAACGGTCCTAAAAGGGGGCAATCGAAGGTCTTGCCAGGTAGGAAACATCTTTGGTTTTAATATTTTGTGTATTGTACGTACTGCTGTAATTGTGAAAAGAAGCCGCACGCACATCCGAAGACAAAAATACTAGTAACCAGGATATACTTTCACTCGATTTAACAGTTATCCTAAAAATTGAAATTAATAAATGAGCACGAGACATTAAGGTCAAGGTGACCCAGATACAGTCTCAACGGAGGTCTTGCCTGGACACATAATATTACGACGCTTTGTCATTGTTATGATCTGCGGGTTTTATCATGTGGAAACGAAATTCATGCAAGTGAAGCTGGGACCTTCAGAACTAGGTCAAAGTGACCCAAACGTGATCTCAATCCAGGTCACACATCTGCACAAACCCTACCAATTTTCCTTCTAGTTCTGTTAAGTTCTTTAGTTCTTCAAGTTTTATCGCACGAAAACCAAAAGAGGAAGAGGAAGAGGAAGAAGAAGAAGAAGAAGAAGAAGAAGAAGAAGAAGAAGAAGAAGAAGAAGAAGAAGAAGGAGAAGACGACGACGACGACGAAGAAGAAGAAGAAGAAGAAGAAGAAGAAGAAGAAGAAGAAGAAGAAGAAGAAGAAGAAGAAGAAGAAGAAGAAGAAGAAGAAGAAGAAGAAGAAGAAGAAAAAGAACAACAACAACAACAACCAAACGTTCTCTACCCATGAATCCACAGGCAGACATAAATTTTTCAACAGACAGTCGACCAAACATTTGTCGAGATCTTCATGTACTTGTAGTTTCTAGACCTCTTAAGCTACCGGAAACGGATATTCTAATCATCATAGACTGGCTGGGCAAAATAGGCGAAATGAGACGGCAAGTTACGAGAATGTGCGTTAATAACTTTACCCTCTCTGTCTCTAATAGCAAGGGAGTTATGATCACTGGTTACGTGACCTCCGCTATTTTTCCTGATTGAAGAGATTTTGCCAAATTGTGCTGTTCTATCATAAACGTCTGTTTTCTCACGTAAAGTCAAATATTGCCCTGTCAAGAGCACGCTACCTTTTAGGTTCTTTTGAGACATTATTATTATTATTATTATTATTATTATTATTATTATTATTATTATTATTATTATTATTATTATTATTATTATTATTATTATTATCATTTGATATGTTATTAATAGTACTATTGTTATTGTTATCATCATCATCATCATCACCATCATCATCATCATCATTTCTCCGTTCTGCGATCCATAGTCATGAACTAATTTGTAGTGCATTCTGCAATATATTGTAAGATGTTGTTGTAATGACAGACAATAATAAACAGGTCGGTATCGATTCAAATTCTGGGAGATACCCGCTGCATCCAATTGGTTATAGACACAAGCCAATTATATCTCTGCAAGTCTCACCAAGCCATACATTCTCCTATTATTGCTCTCCATAGCTACAGGATTCATAATTGCCATTTGTTCCCCTTTTGTTGCATAGGAAATTCTCATGTTTCTGCAAGTTTGTGCTACATTTTGTTAAGATTGTCATCAAAGAACGATTGTCAGTTACACTTAATTTCCATCGACGCATCAATGAAGCATCTTGAGACATGCTACGGCTTATTTTAGATTGTAATTATATATCAACTTCCATAAGTAATGGTAAAACTCACCTATCACGAACGAAAAAATTCACTGTTACTGTTGTGTAACACAGAAAGACGTATTAATCATTTACATGCAAATATACAGACGATATATCTATTCACACGTCTTAACAATATACATGGGTGTCACGCTGGGTTGGGGGGTGGGTGGGGCAACAGAGGTGTGAACTTATAGAGCCAGGATAAGTAAATTTACAAATAAACAAGGTATGGGCCATACATATATATATATATATATATATATATATATATATATATATATATATATATATATATATATATATATATATATATATATATATATATATATACGTTTATCGACCTATTTAATGGTGCATCATCTAGCTGGTGCTTATTTTGGACCTCACTGGGTTAATGTGCGTTATATAATGGGGTGGTATTTTATTCCCTTCCCAGTGATCGCTAATATTCAGTGCATCACGGAACCACATCGTCTAGCATAAGAACGAATTTTAGTCACAAATTCCCCTTTTATTACGATTGAAATGTTCATCCTTTGTAAATAGTTTAATAGCTGCGGGAAAGGGTAATTTGACACGACGTGGATTGACCCTTTCTCGTCCTAACTGCTCTAAATCCCCAGCAGCGCAAAGGTTGTCTGTTTCAATATTTTACTTCAATTTCTCAGTTACAACATAGTCGTTTGTTTACCCCTCTCGTTGGCAAGGGGCTGTATATGCTAAACTGGCGCCAAGCAAGCTGTTGACTCCGCTTAAAATAATAAAAAATAATGAAGGAAGAATGGGTTAAATCTGCCACCCCACTCCATTTTCAATTTGTTCGATGCAAATTTGAGCTCACAATTGAAGAATGTGATGGATACACGCGCTCAGCGCCAGTGGGAGGCTACGAGAATTGCCGTCTTGCATGCACCACTCAGAGCATAACCTTCCTGCTGACCTGACGGGACTTTGAAGCAGGTACCGCTCAGTCGCGTGCTGCAGAATTTCTAGTCCAGACGTTGGGCTAATATACAAATATTGCGCATGAATTTCAATAAAGTAAATCACACGATGGAAATCTAATCTTTTAACGGCAAGCTTTTATTCGTTTCATTGGACTTGTCAAGCATCACTACGGTACCCAGCCAAAAGGATTCTCAAATGGATGATTTCGGACATTTTTGAATAGGTCACTGGAAGGTTGGAGTATTGCGCATTTAACTTCTAAAGATTGGTTGACTATCAAATATGGAAAATATTTCCAGTCAATCTTAATGTGATGAAAATAAAACGGAAAAAGTACCTGAGATACATATATAGACATACATGTATCGAGGACAGATTATTCTAGCACAATTTACAAAGTACCACAAGCTTGTCTCGAAAGTAGTGTTGCTAGCCTGTCCTGTGACGACAGGCCGCAAGCCTCTGGGAGCAAAACCAGGACATATTGCATATAGCATATTATCATTTATACATGCCACTAACGTATATCGCATTCTTTCCAGATAATCCGCTTTTCGGACAAAATTGGATGCTTACAAGGTCACCTATGTAATTGATTGATAACTTTCAATTAATTGGTCTGGACGATTATGAGGGAACCAGCATTATAAAGTCAATCTATATCCTTGCACAGGCGGAAGAAATAAGGGTAATTATTTATATGGTTCCATCGCTTGTGTTTGTTTGTTGCTCTCGGCTGGCGCAGTCTGGAGGAGACAAGGGTCTGAGTCCTCTTTTCAGGCCGACAGGATATTATTTTTCTGCCGTAATTATAACTGTATTTGCATCGAAAGCAGCAAAATACGGACTAGTGAATAAGCTTTCTTCGTATCAACCTGGTAGAAACATGTCCCCTTTTAGTATGAAGTCCTATTACTCTTTTGTCTTATTTGAACGATCTTTTCCTTATTTAGCACGATTCTCTGTTTATTTAGGTGTGCGGCGACAGGTCAAAGCCAGCAACAGGGGATTCCCCCTAGGGAAAATGTTCTCATGCATTCAGTGACTTCCAAATCAGGGGCAAATAGAAAATATATGTCCAAAGTTGAAACAAAATTCCATATGGAGTTTAAATTCGATATAAATGCCTGCAGACTATAATAACTGGTTAAAAATAAAGTCACCTACGTGAAGAATTCAGTAGCGAAAGACTGTCTTGCACATGCTTGGGCCATTCCTTGGGATGCTTGGCGAAGTCGTAGACCTCGAACCGAAACCTGCTATGGGTAACTGTATATTTCATTTTTTTTGTTTCAATATAACATCGTTACATACAATTTTCAAATTAACGTATCTGTGTGAAATGAAATGGTACTACAATCGGACGGATATCACATGGATATCTGTTAAGCCGGGTGTATATAATTTAACTCTTTTGCGGTGCCACTTTTTGGACTGAGTCTACAGCATTGCTCGCGCATCGCGGCAAAAGCACGCCGAGGAAAGTTGTTGACCTGGACTACTATGTTCTACGGAACTACTGGGCATGCTGACACTTACATGAAAGGTCTTTGAACAAAGAGCATGAATCTGGCGGTACCTATCTACCACCCTTATTTTAAAAAATTACAGTAGTTGATTTTTATTTTAAGCAGTAAACGAGAGTTGAAAAGCCTTAAAATGTGGTTGTTAAGGTAAAGATTTCGGCGTTAGTTTGATAGAGCCGATGTCCCGTGCTAGCTGCATTACATTGAAGGCTTTCAATTCAAACCAACCACTTCCATGTGTTTCAAGCTGTAACTCAAAGTGACATTGCTAGTCTTCGTCCTGTCACGAACAGGAAGGTGTGACAAGGCGAGTGCAACCTAAAATGTGAGTCTTACATGTACATGATATAGTATTTCTGGCCATCCTGCAAGTAGTCTGTCAAACGTAAATTGTCTTGAATGTACCGGTATTTCAAATATAACACACTGGACCACGATTTTACGAACAGAATAAAAACTTAAATCAAGGTGCTCTTTTGCGTCAGAAAATATGACACATTCTCGGCTTCAGCATGACGTCACAGCTGAGACCTAGCTAGGTGAAAACACCCCATGCTCTCCATTCACTTACATGATAAACTTTGCGTTTTTAAATCTCAAATATGGAAACAGTGGGGGGTCTTAACGGTTCCAATTTTTTTCCACGAAGAAAAGAATCTCCATTGTATCAAACTATGTACTTTTGTGTTTATTACATCAGACAAAAAGTGGTCTTTGAGAAGAGTTTTTCTGACATGATTTACAAAGAATATACAGGTTGCCAAAGTGTGCTTTCACCTAGCTTTGAGTGGCTGCAGGTCAGTTGTTCAGACCTTTTGATTGGCTAAGCACTGTAAGTGCCAGGGTGGTGATTCCAAGAATTGTTCATATCCACTGTCGAATGAAAATGCGATTTTAACATGGACGATAATATGCGATTTTGTTAAATATGATGATGTGGTATCTGCGCACTGGATGATCACATAATTTGCACTTCACCCTTGGTTGCCCTTATGTATACATACACCGGCAAAGATCAAAGAGTCTTGATTGCTTATTAATGCTGATATGATACCTGCTTTCAAAACCATAAATCGTTAAAACTAATGAATGAACGATATACTTATGGAATATATTACTAAAAAATCAAATAAGTATAGTGTGTTCGTGCTGTTTTGTTCAATCGAGCATTTATTTTTCATTTCCGCTTTCCTTGACTCTTAGGCCTCAAATATCCTGTTTTTTTTCCCTCAATATAAAATTTGGATAACGTAACAGTATGCTAGAGAAGGCAGCAGCAATTAACAAGTTAAAGCCGGTAGATTTGCTACCGATTTGGTACGCTATGCCATAACAGACCAGCTCAAGAAAAATATATATCATAAATGTATATATTATAGATGTGCATGAAACAAATACCCTGGCATATCTAAAACCGACTGGTATCCAGAAAAGTAGTTTTATTTATGCTGCTCGATGCAAAGTATATATGTTCGACCCAAAAAACCTCATGAAACACATTTTATATCTGCACGCACTGCATACTACAAATTGTGTTTCCCAGTTATTTCCATTCTACATCGCTCCATGATCATTTAAACTATGTCAACATAATTAAAAGATATGGTGATAGTCAACACTAAGCACTTGAAATAAATTGACACGTTAATTAAAGTTGTAAATTCGTCAACCTGCACCATTTGTCAGCCAGATTCAACAATTTTGTTGATCAATGAACATTAATACTTATTTAGAGTATTCTGTCTCCAGTGGCTCATCATCGGCAATGTCATATAAAGAATCCTGCATGCTGTGATGTGACAGTGACATTTTCAACCAGTGAATGAAGCAGGTTTTTGCACCCGTGACAGGTGGGTGTATGGGGGGGGGGGCTGTTCTGTAGTGTCACCTAGCTACAGGTGACATGCTCCATCAATTTCTGAAACTTTCCCCGACAAAAATGAATCCTGTTGAAAAGGAATACGACATCACATTTGACATTAATGGCTGCTCTGATCTGGTTTTCCTGCGAGATTACTAATTTCCAAAGACCAGTGGTTACCTCTGAAGCAGTCACTATGTGAAACAGGACTTATGCAGACACTGAAAAATGGGCGAACTGGTAATTCAATTAGCACTATATAATACGCATTGTCCCCGTAAAACGTAGAACATTCTGTTTGGGTGTCGTCGTAGTAATGTGCTGGCGACATTCTCTCTCTCTCTCTCTCTCTCTCTCTCTCTCTCTCTCTCTCTCTCTCTCTCTCTCTCTCTCTCTCTCTCCTCTCTCTCTCTCTCTCTCTCTCTCTCTCTCTCTCTCTCTCTCTCTCTCTCTCTCGCTCTCTCTCTCTCGCACAGACACATACACAGACACACAGACACACAGACACACACACACACACATATATATATATATATATATATATATATATATATATATATATATATATATATATATATATATATATATATATACAATATATGAAACTAAATTAAGGGATAAATGACATGAGGACATGATTGATTTCCTCACAACCGAAATTTGAGGTAAGCGTTTGGCAACGAATTATTGGTCTATAGGTTGTTGCTATCAAAGTATTCATTGATTTCATTAAATTTGCATGCAATATTTGCAATATTACCAAAGAAAGCATAACAGTGTAAGCATCGGAAGTCTGACGATGATGTAATTGCATGTAACTTTCTCGCATTTTAAATTACAAGAAATAGTCCGATGGCATATATGTTGTTTGATTAATTTTTTTATCAAATATGATATAGATGATAGATAAACTACTGTTTTGCGGCGCCCACTGAGCACATACGCACTGTCCTGTTTCAGCGACGAAAACTAATTATTCTGGCAGGTGGGGGGTGGGGGTGGGGAATTCTTTTTGAAATGCATGCTGATGAATTGAAACCCAACAAGAGAGCCCAATATTGCATTCACACAAGAGCATTAATTCTGCTGCTTGCAATCTAATACACTCATTGTTTGGAAAGCATTATTATTCATTCAAAATGAACACTGGCGTAGATAATCTGTTTCCTGCAATATAATAGTTAATTTATTAATTCCGCAAAATTACATTTCTGCAACACTTCCATAACATCAAATTCAGAAATTTACCAAGCATATTTCATACCTTAAATTCACTGTCCTTTGCCGTCACTGCCTGTCACTAAATTATAGACACGGTACATAAAAATTGAAGAATTTCATTTTCACCAGAGCACGTCAAGGTGGTGAGTATTTAAACATGTTATACTAGCTGGGTAATGATGAGGGTCTTCAGCAGGGAACATTTATATAAGGTTTTTGGGAGGCCTGAAATACCCGGACGATTATGTCTGAAAGTGAATTCCTCATTTCTAAATGATACTTTAGTCAGGCATTTACAGGTTCAAGTGAAAAATGCTGAAACTTAAAAATGCCGCTGGAATGACAGGTAAAAGTATTTACTTCGGTTCTTGATAGTAAGTACAAGACTTGTAAGATAAATAAAAAGTTAATGTGTGTATCATATATTTACTCAGTACGTATAATCTATTTTACTTGCAATACCCCCTCATTCCATATGTATAGCAGGTATACCGAGGCACTATCAACATAACAAGCTATACTACGAGACAAAAAGCTGCACAGTCGTTGTGCACCAAGGTAGACACGTTGGGTCATCCTTCAAAAAAAAAAAACAAACAAAAACAAAAAACAAAGAAACAAAAATAAAGGCAAAAACAAAAAAGCGAAAAAAAAAAACCAAAGGAAAAAAATACAAAACAAAAAACCAAACCAAAAACAAAAACAAAAACAAAGAAAAAAACCCAAAACAAAAAACAAACAAAAAATAAAAAGACACCAAAAAAACAAAACAAAACAAAACAAAAACAAAAACAAAAAACAAAAACAAAAACAAAACAAAACAAAACAAAACAAAACAAAACAAAACAAAACAAAACAAAACAAATCAAACCTACCACAGACTGTGTAGTCTGTGATTGTGGCTTGTTGTAAGAAAGAAATAGAGAGGCAGACAGAGGAAGAGAGAGAGAGAGAGAGAGAGAGAGAGAGAGAGATAAAAAGAAAGAAAGTAAGAAAGAGATAAGAAAGACGCTTCTGGTGATATTGGTCTTCTGATTTTTTTGCTTATGGTGGAGTAAATAGTTGGTAAGTAATGGCTGTAGTATACACTGTATATGAAAAGATGGAAACACTGGCATTGTACTGTTTAAATAGTTGCACCATACCAAGTGGGTCTGATACATGAGACATAAAAGAGACGTGACTTGAACGCAGTATAATGAAGCAGCATTTGCATTAGGAACAAATATAATCCCGACAATAGTTACAAGCTGTAGTTCTTTTCCATTGAAATACATGTTCAACTTATCTTTGTAGATAAAGGCAAAATTCACTATATGAATAAATGGATTAGGAATCAAATTAATGTCTTTCTCATAAAAATGAAGGTTAAAGCAGCCTTATTTAAATATTCTTTTTATCGAATGACGACTGACGTATTTTCCCGATCTGTGGATATTGTTGATACCGCAACGTGGGGTAAAATACACAATTTCCTTACTTTTGCCAACGCATGAACCCTTTGCCCGTTAACCACAATAACGTTCATGCTGGTATGAATTAATTATTCCCGAATCAAGTTCCTCGTAAAAAGACGTAGCTGTTGATCCTTGAGTGACAGCTGTCACTCAAATATCAGCATGACTGCAGTTCTACAGATGAAGGAATGGCCTATGTGCACAGGTTCTCTCGGCGCGCAGTACGACTAAAGCGCGCCAAGTAAATCTGTTGGTTCACTCAACGTGCACACCACTTTGGGATACTGATTAGAAACCCTTTTTTAGTAATGCATTTACTGAGTTCAAGGTAGCTGAATTAAAGCAGGATATTGTTCAGTTACGCCAGACAGGTGTTGATCAAGAAAAAAAAAAAGTGTGTGCAGTCTTTAAAGGAAATGTATTTACAGGTAGCTACTGAACTTGACTTAGTGAAGGAAATTAAGTCACATAAGCCCAAAAGGAGAGTGAATCAAGTTGTTAATAAATGGTTTAATACTAATGTCGTAATTTAAGAGATGAATATCACAAAGTTAAATATGTTTATAAAAAGGATAAGACACCAGTTAACAATCAGAAATATACATCTGTGGGTAAAAGGTATAAAAAAACTTGTTTCCAAGACTAAACGGGATTACCTGAAACAGTTTGAAAAAGATATTAGAAATCTAAGGAGCACTGAGCCTAAAGATTATTGGAATATTGTGAACAAATCTACTCTTTGTACCACTGTTGCTAACAATATCTCTAAAGAGAGCTTTTTGAAGTATTTTAAGAAGTTAAGCCAGAAAAAGTCGGATGATATGTCAAATGTTAACGACCAGTTTGATTTAAAGAGGTTTAATAATGAAAATAATCTATACATTAATGCATTATTCACTGTGGAAGAAGTACAACTGCAGATTAATAGGCTCAAAAATAACAAAGCTGCTGGTATAGATGTAATTATCAATGAGTTTATTATGGTGTAAGTTGCTCTCGAGTAATATCAATGGGAAAGTACTTAATGTTATTCATAATATGTATGATAATGCAAAGTCATAAGTTTTAATAGGTCAAGACAAAACAGATTTATTCAACTGTAATATTCGTGTACGGCAAGGCGAAAATTTGTCCCCTCTGCTGTTTGCGATATATTTGAATGATTTCAAATATTGTATTAGTAAACATTATAGCAGTTTGCCTTATTTGTTTGCAAGTATTAATAATTTTTTGAGTGATGATACGGTGGAAATCTTCTTTCGTTTATTTACACTTTTATATGCAGACGATACAATTATTCTTGCAGAGAGTGCTGAGGAATTGCAACTAGCACTAAATGCTGTTAACACATACTGTAATTTGTGGTTTCTAACTGTTAATACTTCTAAGACTAAGATAGTCGTTTTTTCTGGAGGAAAGTGCGCAATTTTCCTCAGTTTAACTTTGGCGATAGTTTGATTGAAGTGGTACCTGATTATACCTACCTGGGCGTATTATTCAATTTCAACAATAGGTTTTGTAAAGCTTTAAATAAACAGGTAACTCAAGCTAATAAAGCACTTTTCAAGCTACAGTGTCATTGTAATAGACTGAGCTTACCCAAGGATGTCTAACTCGAATTGTTCAAGGTCTTGATAATTCCTATTCTATTGTATGGTGCAGAGATATAGGGATTTGAAAACTTACAACAATTGGAAACTTTTCAATTAAGTTTTTTGAAGAGGCTGTTGAAAATTCATAAGAGAACAGCTAATTTTATGGCTTACGGTGAGACAGGTATGTTTAAGATTAGTAAGTTAGTTGGGTGCAAGATGCTGAACTTCTGGGCTAGGTTAGTGTGCGGAAAGGAAAGTAAGATTTCTTGTATTCTCTATAAGTTGCACAAAGTCTTATTTGTAAATGCTATATTTGAATCTCCATGGTTGAAAAAATTAAGGATATTATGGATAAGTCTGGCATGTCGTACTTATGGTATACTGATGGTCCAGATAATCAGCAATATATTAAAGCAGTTATTGATAGAAAATTGTCGGATATTTATGAGCAAGATTGGGTTGCTGAAGTCAGCCACAACGGTCATTGTAGAACATACAGGCTTTTTAAGCACCGTCTTTGTCTAGAAAAATATTTACTAGATTTGCCTAGTAATTTAAGAATTTATCTAGCAAAGTTTCGTTGTGGTAACAACAAAATTCCAGTAATCACTGGTAGATTTCATAACATTCCTTACGAAAACCGAATTTGTACTTTATGTAATGAAGGTTCAATTGGTGATGAGTTTCATTACATTTTTATTTGTACCGTATTTTCAAGGGAAAGGATTATATTTATCAACAGAGATCTAAGGCTTCCTCCATGTCACCATAATTTGGTTAGGATTTTCAATGCTAAATACGCAGATTTATGTCGACTGGCAAAGTTCTATAAGCTTATCATGAAAAAATTCTAAAGGTTGTGTGGTCACTTTTCTATTCAGATGTTCTGCAATATCTGTATATATTTTCCCCCTACTCCGAAAGGGGTCGCTGGAAATAAAGCTCATTGTCATTGTCATTGTCATTGTCACTTAAGGATTTGATATCTTATACAGGAACAAGGTCTGGCTTCTTTTCGTAACACACATTAAAATATATGAATAGAGCCAGTGAACATTGAGTGCGCGTGAGAGAAAAACAAAAACTATATATATATATATATATATATATAAAATTAAAATAAAAAAAGCAAGACAGAAAGAAAGGAAAGAAAAGAAAAACCAGAAAATATCGTGAAACATGCGAGTGAAGGCGCGCATTTACAATTGCAGATTGGGAGCAAAGGCCAACTTATAATAAAGATTGTAACAATACAGTAGGTACATAAGATTTAGAGGTAGGAGGTAACTCTGTTATGATCTGTTCTAAACCCCAATAAAATCACAAAAGGAATTACATTACGGGGACACTTTAAGTCACTTATAATTCCCGATAAATTTAAACATTTTCTGGTTTTCAGACTCAAATCACACAATGACCCAAGGCTGGTAACAATTTCATGTATGCAACACGGACAGGATTCGAATTGGAGCAAAGAAACATGCAATGAAACATATCAGCATTGGCATTGCCACAATCACAAAAACCTGACTGTACGATGCCTTTTTTTATGTAAGTGATTGAAAGAGTTAATATGGATTGGAATAGTTAGGAAAATGTCATATCCATCAAACAAAGGAACAGGAACAGACTAGAACATGCAGAATTATTCCAAGCCTTCAACTTTCATCAACATCGATCCAGGTACACTTTGATTTGCAAGTGGAACTTTATTCACCATGGTAACGTATGCCTCGTGTTTCGGGGGGAAGTAAAATGCAAACATACGTGAGTGGGGACAAGCATTACATGACTTCAAGCAGGGAGCGGGTCTATAGCCTCATCGATGACATAAATCTATTCCGTCGGCACAAGTACTCCCCAAGAGTACCGGGCCTCTCCTCCATGTCTTGCTGAATGATTTTTGTAAATCCTGCGAGACTTCTGGCTATGTCTTCACGTCGATGATCTTTGTCATTATAATCATCTATTCTGGGCTGCATAGTGCTTAATGGAGGTATGGCACAGCTTTCAGATAAATATACCTCCAAGGCAAGCTGATATATAATTTTAAACTGAGAGTAATGACGGGGGTTTAGGGCAAATAAGAACCCCCAGAGACAACAAATTTAAACGTCATGTGCTATTCTTGATGGTGAGCTGCGTCGTCCCCTCCATGACGTGTCAAGCAAGATTAAAAAAAACAAAAAACAAAAAAAAAACAAAAAAAACAAAAAAAAAAAAAAAAAAAAAAACAAACAAACAAACAAAAAACGAAGCCTTGTAGCGAGAATTGATTACGTGGATTAATTTTGGCGTCAATACTGTATCACGTAACAGTCTTGTACCGCGAAGTAAATGGTGTAATGATAATACAAGACTAAAATAAGCCAGGATTTCAATTTTAAATCTTGTCATTCAAATGCATCATTTTTCCCCAAAAGAAAAAGTTTTTTGTTTGACCAACCAAGTTGATATCTGTTTAAACTGATATCCATGGCAGACATAGAATTCGCCGTAAATAGGAACCTAAATTGTCTAATTTTTTCAAACAAATGTGCGCCTATTATGGCTGTACACTCCATTCTTTTTCAATATACATGTGCAATATAATGGCTCTTATCTGCGTTAAACCCCCCCCCCTCAAAAAAAAAAAAAAGAAAAAAGAAAAAAGAAATCCCATGAGAAATGAACTGCCAAGAGGACGATATGGCAATGATGAATACAGATTAGGAATTTAAATTTGTAACTCAATATAATACTGCCGATTTTCTCATTGAATGCCCAACCTCGAGGAAAACATACGTATCCTATGACTATACTTCGCCAAAAGGACACCTGCTATAATCAAAATTAATTGACGATTAATTACAAAAGCAACAATATATTTGACATAGATCAGTCTTGCTTACGCACAGTACATGTTAACATTTGGCAGAAAACTGTATGGTCAGTGCACGAAGTAGTGTTTGTACTGTAGTGTTTGTACTGTAGTGTTTGTACTGTTCTATCGTGACAGTGTTATATTCTGTGGCATTACACAGCACATTTATGACTATTAAGCTTAGGATTACTTGGTAGCATGAACGGTAATCTCGTGAGATGACGCACAAACAGCTGCAATTGGCCACATAAGCACCCTACTCCACAATAATCTGTTCAAAGTAGAAGTATAAATGTTCCCAAGGAAACATATCTTTAATCGGCATTGGAAAGCTATCAACATTATATAGGATGTAATCTCCCAGTGAATCTTTTATAGCCCCCCCTCTTGGCATAACGATGGGTTTTAAAGACCACTTGGACTCGCAAGCAGCAAAAGACGGCCATGATGTACGGTCCACCTAAACATATTTTCACAGCTGGCATACTGACCAACCAACAAGTAAGGTCAAAGTCTCTATGGAGGGCCACAGACCCGCATATCAATCGTGCTTTTGTTCATTTACTTAACCGACTCTTATATTCCTGTCAGCAATAAGGTTCATGTATGGGATCCACCATGGTCTATCACAAGTCTGTCCAGCCTGTAGAAATTGGATATTGGAGCGGAGTCTTCATGCTGGCCATGGTGTTTTTACTAGCCCTTTGACTCAATTCTATTTGTAGATGCATCAAGCGATGACAAGAGATCTGGCAAACGATAGAAATCAAACGCCCAGAATATGCCAACCGTTTCGAATAAATATTCCTAGGAATAAATAAGCGAATATTTCCTTCCAGTCCTGTCTGTTTGGTTTCTTGATGTACACGTTGGAAATCTTCACTTGCTACTTTTGTGGTACTCCAAAAATTACTAAGAATACAATTATGTGACCTGCTCCGTCAAAATAGCCATATACCTCAATTTTTCAAACATACTGTAAAAATATATAATTTCCACTTACGTACTTGCACTTGCCAGCAAATATTGCAATTTTCTATCACGGATGTAATTGTAATTTCATATTAAGCTTTTGTAATACTACGAATAATCTTTTTTGACTATCCAGTACAATACCATGTTTGTGCCGAACAAAGGAAGATACAGAAACTGTCCAGTGTATGTACTGGACTTTTTATACATTTTAACCAGGTATGTCATTTTAACAGTGTCATTAAAACGAAGCACACGAAGGGCATATAGAAGTTCAGTATATGTAATAGAATAATAACTTAGTCTCTCGTGAAAATGACAATAAATTTTATATCCCATAAAAAAGCATTTTTTGCCGTGAAAAATATAACCCCAATTAAATTACATTTTTGGCTTTTAAGTGAATCAATCTTGTGTCAAATGCACATATTTTCACACTGCCAGAACACAAAGAGCCGAAAGTTTGGCCAATCTGAGGTATAGATAGAGACTGCCAGGCATTGTATTCTGTTTCTTTTGATAGCCAGCCCAACTATAAAGCAGCAAATCAATATTAATGGGTGTAATTTCCAAGCAGCTGTTACGCACTATATTCCGTTGAACCGCCCATCTGCATTTTCAGCTCTGTCTATGTTCAGGCATCAGCTCTGTCAGTTTCAGCTGTTATTTACCATAACGTTTACAGCTTATGGACGATTATATATTATCCTTCTGGCAAATCTACATTCAATTATTGCATCTGCAGACCTAGGCAGAATAGCTGTATGTGAATATAACATTATAAACAGTGTCACTTGTATCTCTTTTCAGGGAATTTGAAGGTACAGTAAATATCGATAAATATTCAACTATTTCATCTTCGCCTGTACAGGACATGTCGCAACAGCTAAATAATGGCACAGCTATGCGTATTAAGTATAATCCTTCCGTGTCCAACTATTGTTTATATGAGAGAGAGAGAGAGAGAGAGAGAGAGAGAGAGAGAGAGAGAGAGAGAGAGAGAGAGAGAGAGAGAGAGAGAGAGAGAGAGAGAGAGAGAGAGAGAGAGAGAGAGAGAGAGAGAGAGAGAGAGAGAGAGAGAGAGAGAGAGAGAGAGAGAGAGAGAGAGAGAGAGAGAGAGAGAGAGAGAGAGAGAGAGAGAGAGAGATTTAGCTGAAAAAATATATTGCTCGTATTTCACTTCATTAAGATAAATTTACAAATTCCGATTCAAGCAGTATTTTAATTCTAAGCAGAATAAGAATAGATTGGCTTGCTTGAAGCAAAGTGTGTTGCGCTTCTTTTATATGTGAAAGACATTTTAGGCGCAAATAATAATGATAATACCTATTATGGAAAAACACGCTACTCATCATGGTTTTGAGGAGATCTATAAAATAACGTGTTGTGTCTGCTATTGCGAATAATAGCACTTACCAAAAGACGCCCGGGTGATTATCAATATATCAAACAACCCACCTAAAAGGTCACTGAAAAAAAAGCCTTGCATCATTTATATTGAGCGTGAAGGATGTCTCTTATTTCAAAAGCCGGTACACCGAATTTCGGAAAGACTGCATTTTTGCAAAAGCGCAACTGAGTAGACTGAATGGGATATTCCCCACTGTCACTCTTTGCATCGCTTCCTGTAAATGCTAAAGATAATCTTTTAAGGAATTATGCGGGTAGCAGCGAGTAGAGATAGATGAGATTGAATAGATCACTTAAACATCATCAATGGCAATATTCCTTATCGTCTGTGCTGTTAAAACACTGGACCATAATTCTTTGCAACATATACATTAACAAAATAAATATCTTGACAAATTTCATTGTTTTACACCCATATCAAGAGGTTAGACATTGATGGCATTCACATTACTGTAGACTGACATAATTTGGCTGCATTCTTACTTTTGCAAATTTTCACGATCTTACAAAGCCGTACATGTAAAAACACAGTTAAGTTGCATTTTGAACACGAATTCCGCAGGAATTATGTCCAAACTAGTGAAATTGAAACTTGAATTAAACGTCTGTGATGCGCAAACTGTGAAAATTGATACATAAAAACGGGAGATGCGTTTATCCCATTATGATGATTGCTGTGCAATTCTTGTAATAGAGCCCTATGCCATAGTTTACAAGCTATGGTTAGACATATATGTTTGTAGTTAATGAAGAATATTTCAAAGCTAGAGAGGTCCGGCTTAAAAAGTTGCCGTAATTGGTGAACGCCTGTCTCAAGTCAAGAGAGAAATTTGGTACTTCACATTGGTATTGAAAATTATGTGTTGATAGTTTGATAATTCTTGAATCTCTGCCTTTTGCTGCATTTGACTTAGCTCTCATTCTAGATTAGGATTTATGAATATGGTTAATGTATTTTCTAAACTATTGGTCCAAAAGGTTAAAAAGGGGGAGGGGGGGCAGGAAGATTGGAGTAAAGCTAAATGTAAATTGTTACATCCATCTCTGTGGTATGTGATGTTTACCTAATCATGATTAAATTTACAAGCTCCCTTCATGGGTACACCAGATGTTCCATCCATTATCTAATTGGCAAATCCATACGCTGCCTGGTATCAGGGCATTGACATCGCAACAAACTGCAAGTAAATTTTGTCTGGCGTAGCCTCGTCTGTAGCTAGAAACTCGTCATGACAGAAAGCGTACTGCTGTAACTGCTTGTTGCTTGGCCACACAACTTAGCTACTCCCAGTCTCTGTCATCTGTTGCTTGGACACACAACTTAGCTACTCCCAGTCTCTGTCATCTGTTGCTTGGCCACACAACTTAGCTACTCCCAGTCTCTGTCATCTGTTGCTTGGACACACAACTTAGCTATTCCCAGTCTCTGTCATCTGTTGCTTGGACACACTACTTAGCTACTCCCAGTCTCTGTCATCTGTTGCTTGGACACACAACTTAGCTACTCCCAGTCTCTGTCATCTGTTGCTTGGACACACAACTTAGCTACTCCCAGTCTCTGTCATCTGTTGCTTGGACACACAACTTAGCTACTCCCAGTCTCTGTCATCTGTTGCTTGGACACACAACTTAGCTACTCTCAGTCTCTGTCATCTGTTGCTTGGACACACAACTTAGCTACTCCCAGTCTCTGTCATCTGTTGCTTGGACACACAACTTAGCTACTCCCAGTCTCTGTCATCTGTTGCTTGGACACACAACTTAGCTACTCCCAGTCTCTGTCATCTGTTGCTTGGACACACTACTTAGCTACTCCCAGTCTCTGTCATCTGTTGCTTGGACACACAACTTAGCTACTCCCAGTCTCTGTCATCTGTTGCTTGGACACACTACTTAGCTACTCCCAGTCTCTGTCATCTGTTGCTTGGACACACTACTTAGCTACTCCCAGTCTCTGTCATCTGTTGCTTGGACACACAACTTAGCTACTCCCAGTCTCTGTCATCTGTTGCTTGGACACACTACTTAGCTACTCCCAGTCTCTGTCATCTGTTGCTTGGACACACAACTTAGCTACTCCCAGTCTCTGTCATCTAACGTAATGCCTATATCCGTTTTATTATTCCAATCACTCCCTTGTTGTCCCATCGATTTCAAACTCAGTAATGGAGTCCCTTTCAAAGCTAATATGGATACAAATGAAATCAGATCGCCATACACATGTTCGTACGCTGCAAAAATAAATTCCACACCAGTAAGTCTGCATGCATGAACCACCAATAGGAAACTGATATAACGATTCGCGTAACTTTACAAGAAATGCAATACCGTGCCTGTGCCTATTATAAATTAAAGTGTTGTACTTCACAAACCAGCATTTGGCTCCTTCCTGGTCCAACTTGGGAATAATCCATGTCTCGCTTGCGAACACCTTGTATCCACGGATATTTCCTGTGTGCTTAAATATCAAATGTCCAACTTTCACACTTTCTCGCACAAATGGACCTTCGTGCACCAGCAATTTTAAGTGCTTTGTCTTTTGCTTCCAGCCTTTTTTTCTTCAAAAGAGTCTGAACTGTGCCTTTAAAGGTGATGCATTGGTCTCATTATATCTGTGCACCAACACAGACATATTGTTTTTCTAGGAATTCTTTCTTTCTTTCTTTCTTTCTTTCTCCTTCTTCTTTCTTTTTCTTTCTTTCTTTCTTTCTTTCTTTCTTTCTTTTCAGCAAACTTGTCCGACATTTCATTCGAAAAGTATATGTAGAAACTTCAAACTTGGCATGATAATACTTCCATACATGAAGTCTTGTTTTTTTTGTAAAGAGGTTCAATGGTTATGAAAATTATGCAAATGAGGCCATTTGAAAATTTAAATCTTGAATATCTCCAAAACAATTAAAGGCACAGGTACCCAATCCAACTTCAATAGATATGTTTGAAACACTGCCTATTATTGTGATTAACATGTGACCTCTAAAGGTGTAAGATCAAGAACATTTGGACCTTTGAACTTTTCATCTAGTCTTAACTCGGTCAATTTATATCTAATTTTGATCATGTTTGACTCAAATTGTAGCTATTTGAATATTTCACATTTTTTCCTATTTACGTGTGACCTGTAAAGGTCATTGGTCAAGTTCATTGGGTCGCTTAAAATTTTCATCCACCACAACTCGGTCAATACTTATCCAATTTTATTCATGTTGAGCCCACATTGTAGCTATTGTAACACTACATTTTTGTGTTACGTGTGACCTCTAAAATTCAAAGGTCAAGGTCATGTGGACCTTTGAAATTTTCATCTAGCCATTACTCGGTCAATTTTTATCCAATTTTGTTCATGTTGGGCTCAAATTGCAGCCAATGTAACACTGCTTACTTTTGTAATTTACTTAGACCTCTAAAGGTCAAATGTCAAAGTCATTTGGACCTTTGAAATTTTCATCCAGTCATAACTCAGCCAGTTTCATTCCAATGCTAAACATGTTGGACTCAAGTGGTAGGTATGGCAATACTGCACATTTTTGTATTTAACATGTAACCTTAAAAGGTCAAGGTCATTTGGCCCTTTGAAAGTTTCATCTGCCCATAACTTGGTCAATTTTTATGTGATTTGGTTCATGTTTAGCTTTAATTGTGGGTATTATAACGCTGCAATTTTTTTGTAATTTATATGTGACCTCTAAAGGTCAAAGGTGAAGGTCATTTGGACTTTAAAATTTTCATCCAGTCATAAGCTTAAAGGAATCTGAAGCACCAAAGGACAAAAGTTGTAGCATTTATTTATTTACAACTTTTGAAGGCACACAGACAATTTGCTTGGAAACAAATCTTCTTTTGAAGTTCGAGACTGTTCTCGGTGCAGTCTACAAGCGTTTAGGACCAAAAACACGCCGATGCCAAATACTGACTTCGTCCTTTTTAATTGTACCAGTTAAGAGTTAAAAACATATTTCTAAGCATTTTTCTGTGTTATGTATGATCGATCAAAACAGTGAGTCTTTTAATGTCCCAAGACTAGACCTCAGATAAGACGTTTCTTTTTCTGTGTCTTTGTGTGATACACGAGACCACAAACAAAGGGAAGAAAGAGCGATCTGGTTACAAATACGCCGTTCTGATATGGCGTTTTGCTCTTGATATACATGATAAATTTAGTAGTACCAACGATCATTTGCGGGCATGCGTCAGCTTCCCAGGTTTCATAACTATTTGCACTGTTTGGCCAAAAAAAAAAAAAAAAATTCAAACTTGTGGTGATTTACTGGCATGTATTAATCTTGTCATCAGTAGGTTTCCAGTCATTGTTTCTGTAATTTAAAATCATTCCTCAGTAATATACTACAATTTGAAAAGGCGTTACTGTAATTTGCCAATGCCTCATTACATATAATGTATCATTATAATTACTGGTATTGGCCTTGAAATTTGCAGCTATTCTTTAGTACGGTCCTGTATATTTAGAGAAACTTGATGAATACCCTAATTTCACAAACGGTTAAGCACTGAAAAATGACAGCTAAATGGTAAGTAAAATATCATGATTTCTACGCCATAATTTACACCCTTTGATTCAGGCAGTCAACGCCATAATTTACACCCTTTGATTCAGGCAGTCAACGCCACGTACATAGTTTTATATATATATATATATATATATATATATATATATATATATATATATATATATATATATATATATATATATATATATATATATATATATATACGCGCGTTTGTGTGTAATTGCAGTGTGCTCCTAAGCCAACAAGATTGAACTGCACGTGCATCAAATCACTCACCATCACGGACATGCACTGTGCTATTTCGGTTTGAAAGAATGTTTTAAATTGCCGCATCGCTCATATTATATCACACTTTTTATACTGCCAACAGAAAGGCATGACAGAAGACAGAACCTCCCATAACTTTTTAAGCATGCAAATGGTAAATCAGGTAAATTTCCGTGACATTATTTTGCCTGACGGCAAAAATTAGAATGCTACATATTTCTTACGCTCTTTTATTAATCATGAATTCATATTAAAATAATGTTCGTCACAGAATAGTAATCTTTGGGATGTTCTAATGCCAGCTGCTGCCCACTGTTTCACTTATTACAGGATCCCGTGCTCAAACCGGTCGAGAAAGGTCGGTAATGTTAAACGCCGTGTTTTCTTTTGCCTTTTCGTGTTGCATTTCTCTACAAACGTTGACTTGGAATATGAAAGTCTGATCAATATGCACCTAGTCAGACACTTCAATTCACACAAATAGCCGGTCAAAACTGTTACTTGGGTTTTATATAACGTGGTCTGCTGGCGGTACAGATTCTGACCAGTACGAACATAGGATTACGTATCATGGGTATTGATGTGCGTCTTGACCCTTATTAAATAATAATAAAAAAAAATCATCATTTTCTTCAATATCAAATTTTCCGGGTTTTTTTTAAGACGATACAAAAAGTTAGAGTTCTAGAAAACAGATTTTATATATACAATAGTGATATAATTTTTATTCTTGTACTTCATGGAACCCCTTTTTACAACGATGTTATTTTGATTTCTTTTTTATTTTTGGATTGGAACTTTACGTTGAGATAGGCTTGTTTTACAAGCACTGTGCTGATAAAAGCCGCTGACATCGATGCAATAAGGGAACTGAAATAATTGCAAAGGCCACATCAGTGCCAACTGGACCTGATTCTCGTTAACATCGGCCTATATACGAGCTTCATGGTCATTTAATTCCGTGACAGAAGACCAAAGAATTCACTATAAGTACTTGATAATATGACATTCAAAAATCCTTTTTGCTACTTTTAAAACGTTTTGCTGTACGACAGAAATTTTTGATGGACAGAAGAGTTCTCAAACAACTTCCGGCAGACCCTTTGAGAGAAAATTCAAATTTTTTGTATACGAGTATCCTTTGTCAAATGTGGAGTAAAATTCCTGAAAGATAAGAGGATTTAAAGTAAATACGTTCCTTGTGGTGATACAGTTTTTTAAAAAGATTTTTGGAAGAGGTGTAATGTACGCTACATATATTACCAATATGTCGCCACAACAAATTATGTATATCCTAATTTGGAAAGCCGAGCATGTGATTTGAGACTTTGAAGATGCCAACTGCACAATTTTCAATATACAGTTTGTTCCAAGCCTTGTGTGGACATACAAATGTTGACATTATATGCATGTATGGATGCACGCATGTATGCATGTATGCGAGTGTGTGTGTTTGTGTGTGTGTATGTCGGCACAATGCATACAAGCTAATATCAAATTAACCGTCGTGCACACCATAAACGTACCATGTTGGTATCAGTGTTCTGTAAAAAAAGGAAAACACTACTAAACAATTCATGCTTTTATGTTCAAAACATCAATAATCTCTGCCTGTCTCTGCTTGTTACAGGACAAAGTAATATTGCATCCAAGCAACGGACCAGGATGAATGTGTGACAGAACCATAAACACAAACTACATTATTGAGCGACAAGGAAGCGAAAGGTGTTAAGATTTGCTTGGTGTTATGATAATCAACTCTTTCAAACCCAACTGCGACTAAAGTCGACCTACGCCCAAAGCACGCCCAAAGCACGCCCAAAGCGCTCACAAAGGGCGCCGAGGAAAGGGGTTGACTCAGTCCAACCTAGCGGCACTGAAAGAGTTAAAGGAAGCGATTTTTGATGATTGTTGACACAGGGAAATATCTATTGTTTGCTGCTATCTTCAAAGGCAGTCTGTTGCATCGGCATTTTTTTTGTACGTATATATTTATTTGTTTTGTTATTTTTCTCACTGTGCATGCTGGTAAATGAGCAGTGTACAAAACTAGCAGATGAGACTCAGTATTACCCCAGTCTACAAATGGCCCTGTAAGGACCACTTTGATGAAAGTACTTTGAGCTGTTAAGTGTGTCATAATAAAAATTGTTCGTTCTGAGTCCGGTGCCGCTTAAAGACAATAGCAAAATCATGAAAGTGTGTGCGTTGTTCATGAAAAAGTGGGTTCCAGGTTTATTGCCGCTTAGGTCATTACCAAAATAATAGTATATTAACCGTGTAGCATCTTGATAGCTCAGAGCAATGTTACAATGTTTAAATGAAAACCAAGGTCACTGCTGTGATTCCAAAACTTGAAGAGCAGTGAATTGGGTCATACATCGGTTTTCCCTAACGGTTGCGGGATTTTCTTTCAGACAGTTCTCTGTAAATCCATTCTTACTGCGAATAACGTATTTCTGTCGAGTACATGACTGGCTACTGTGGACAACTAGGGACTCTCTTCAGCTAATAGCGCCATTTATTTTTTTATTTGAAGTACAAGAGTATATGATATAATCAGACAGATGCACAAACAAATAAACCAACCAACGAAAAAAATAATAATAAATAAATAAGAGACAATTCGATTGAAATATCCGGTCTTGGTCGACCGGTTTGACCGACAATATATTAGACTCGCTGACGTTACATTTTCCCTGTTAAAGCTACATAACGCTTGCTTCCATTAGTCAGCTTTCTGGCTTTCTTCTACAGTCAAGCAGACACGCATTTTAGTACACTATGCGCCTTTTGCAACCACTCTGTTGGCCTGCAGCCATGATTTGGTCTTTATGGTCTTAATTTTATCATCAGATAATGGGCTAAACTGCCTGAAGTCGCACCAGCTTTTATCTGAGTACACACACAGATATATATATATATATATATATATATATATATATATATATATATATATATATATATATATATATATATATATATATATATATATATATATATATATACACTATGTAGCACTTCCACAGGAAGTCTTGGAAGGTTTAAAAATGTGGATGTTAAATCTTGTCTAAATAAGTCTCCATCTGGGACAACAGTTGCTAGATGTAGCTATTGTGGTGTATAATAACAATGCTGTAGTAACTAAAGGCAACGTTTGAACTTTTCATTAAAAAGGGATTCTTGCCTGGGGCCATTAGTCCCCAATGCACTCAACTGTTTATCTCGCTTGCTCTTACTTACTTTAAAGAGAGAATTGACCACTTGAGGCAGTTTCTGTTCTCTCGTGAGAGCAGAAAAAAACCCTGAAAATCTAACCAGCGTAAGCTTGCCTCCACGTGCCCATAATGAGCCAATGTATTATGGAGCTAAAGGTGTATATTGACATTTAACATGAAGCCTTCTTGCATGTTTGCAGTCTATTGAATATCTGCAAAACATTCGAGTGAATTATTCTGTTTTACCTCCATAATTATTGCATTATCATGTAACATAAGACTTATCAGTGCTGACATAAATAGACAACTATCAGTTATTCATTGCTGCTAACCCTTTGCCATTCCGCCCTGTCTAGAGAAAGGTGCTGCGCATCCCGATTATTGTAAAGACTCCAAATTTATGTACGTAATGTCGATATGTCTTGTGACCACGGAAAGGCCGGGTCTCAAACCAGGAGCCTTCGGTACCCATCACATCGCCGAAATAGAGCATTTCCGTCAAGTAACAGCATACCTGATCCAAAATCAGTAGTTCTAGAATCGGTCTTGCATACCTGGTCTAAAATCAGTAGTTCTAGGATCGGTCTAGCATACCTGGTCTAAAATGAGTAGTTCTGGGATCGGTCTTGTATACCTGGTCCAAAATCAGTAGTTCCAGGATCGGTCAAACTCTTTCTCGTTAACATAGCGCTTCGGATTCATGGGAAACCTGTAGACTCAGTCAACAACCTTGCACTTAAAGGGTTAAAGTGCCAGATGTGCATATTTGCTAATTGGTACTGTTTTTTGCAACTGCAATACATACAAACTTTACACACAAACAGTCATGTTAGCGTTGGATTATTTGTTTTCCTCCAGTCTCCCCTCTTACAGATGGTAAGGCAATTGACATGTCAAACGGCCACCCAGTATAAATAAATAAATAAATAGATAGATAAATAAATAAATAAATAAATAAATAAATAAATAAATAAATAAATAAATAAATAAATAAATAAATAAATAAATAAATAGATAAATAAATAAATAAATAAATAAATAAATAAATAAATAAATAAATAAATAAATGAATGAATGAAGGAAGGAAGGAAGGAAGGAAAGAAAGAAAGTAAGAAAGAAAGAAAGAAAGAAAGGAAGGAAGGAAGGAAGGAAGGAAGGAAGGAAGGAAGGAAGGAAGGAAGAAAGACATTAATCACTAAATGTGGAAAGTTACTAACTGCCATCCTGGTAACGATTCTGTTTAACTTTCTAGTGGTGACCTTAAATGTCTTTCACGGTCATTATTATTATCATCATCATGAGAAAAGAAAACAAAACTTCGGCCCATTACTCGTTAATTCGGAAAACTGTAAAGAACAGCCAAGGACCGTATATCACCGTAAGATATCAATGATAAGACTTGATAAGATGAGAAAGATAAAACCGTTTGATCCAAAAGTGCAACAATAAGAAGATAAAAGTTTTGCACGTTTCCTTTTATGATAATGCTATTCTTACGACAATATGAATGATGTCGCGCACTGAACTCAAACATTGACTTGATCTTTCGTGATTCTCATATTTAATAATATGTTGCGGCCCCTTCATAATTCACAAATCATTTGCATATACAGTAAAACCTCCCTGAACCGAACACCCCTAGGACCGAAAAAAAGTGTTCGGTTGAGTGAGGTGTTCGGTGGAGGGAGGTTTGATAACATTGAAAGTATATATTTGGGACCGAGAAATGGTGTTCAGTGTAGAGAGGTGTTCGGTATACGGAGGTGATTGGTTAGAGAGGTTTTACTGTACATGTATTGGCGTAGATATAAAACACATCTTCGACACGTCTGTGCAGTATCTGGTATAAAAGTTACATGTTGTAACATCACCTTGAGTTGATCAAAAGAAGAACTACAAGAGCTGGCGAACGTTTCCTTCATTTTGTGCCGCTAAAGCGCAACAAAAGATTCGTCCCTTAATAACAATAGACACAAATGTACACATATGACCTATACACCTGACGACTGGACGAAAACGACCGGGTCGAATCGACGATCTGACCTGGCGAAGCTTTAATGGCCACTCCTGGCGAGGAAAAAAATAGCGAACAATAATTATAAAACTGAATTATCAGAGAGCAAAATACAACTGCATTAATCGTCTGTTACTAAGGATGTTTCTGCGATTCCGTTATGAACCTGTCACGCTACCCTATACAGAATACATTATACACGGTTATAAATCGATTTCCTTTGAATGCGGTCCACAAGGAATTCTTTTGTGATTTAGTGTACATAGACCGAACAGCAGGTGACCGAAGAAAGGAAGACGAGACAGCAGGATAGTTCCATTGTTTACGTCTTTGCCCTGTAGGGGGTAAGGTAAAGAGACACCTACATAGGGAATGGAGAGGATAAACATTGGGTTTCGACCACGGGGCTTTTCTAAAGAGCTCATTAATCACAAAATCCAACTTCCTGCTCCCCTTTTTAATGATAGCGCAGAATATTACAGGCTTCTTCGCGATCTTCCAGGAAATTACATAAAATATTCTATGTCAAACCTCCAACTGAAATGAAATCAGCCTCAGGATAAATGTATTTTATACCTGGCTGTTGCATCATTTGAGATAAGATTTTCACATCTTTTGTTGATACAGGTTATTGCAAAGTTTAAAGAATTTCTCTAATGAAAGTTGTCTTCAAAGATCAGTTGCAAGAAACAAATAAAACTAAGCGAAGCAGTCATCCCACGACAACATAATAGAGAACTGCCCTACGGGTATTCCAATGTGTTTGCCTCCCCCCCCCCCAAAAAAAAGCGACGGAAGGGTGAAATTTCTTGTATTACAGTTGATGTTCATTCAAAGACCCCTCCCCCTCCCCACGTGATAATAATGAGCACAAATTTTAGACATCGGAGTAGCTTGATCAGAGAGTCGTGCGGGCATATTTTTGAGCAGAGTCCTTAAAGTGACATATCCTCCGGCCTGATGTTCCATCTTCAAACCCTGTGTTTCCCGTTCACGAAAACACGGCCTATCAAGACCGCCATTCGTATGGCTTCGGGCTGTGGACCTGCCTTGTGCCGATCTCATTACAGAGAATCGCGCCTTAGCTGGCCTTTGCCCACATGGTCGGCTCCTATGTATTAGGGTTTAGCAACTTCTGACAAATAATTGAGTATATTGACTTGCATGAAATGGATTCCCTGTAAATAGGCGAAAATTGAATCCGGCGAGAGTGTCCCAATAATGACACCTGCAACTTTTTGGCCGCATCAAACATGAGACTGTATAAGAAAGGTTAAAGAAAGCGGCACCTGAACGTCTGTGGACTGAACAAACACGCATACAACAGAAGGTCATACTTTAATAAGGTCATGGACATCCGAAATTTGTCAGTCCTGGCCACGTTTTAACTTTTTATTGCCGTATTTGGGTCAGTCCGACAAATACTAATTAGTATTTCCGACTATGATTTATCCGACGCAAATGCCAAAACTTGATCTGTGATGCTTCTCTACTTAAAGCAGATGTAATATGCGATGCTTCTTAACTTAATGCAGATGTAATGCCCAACGGAAACGTTTTAACCTATTCCGGATCGCTCCGGATCGCTCCGGATCGCTCCGGATCGCTCCGGATCGCTCCGGATCGCTCCGGATCCTCTCTATGGCTACGGCCCACCAAGTTATGACATTAGTTCAAAGTTTAAAACCCTGAATGGTCTTCTCCGGACTTTTGCAACGGGGCGAAATGTAGGAAAAAACAATCATAGAAATGGCAGTGTCAACTGGAAAAAAGCCTAGTTAAATTATTTGAACGGGCAAGTCTTTTAAAAGATCATGTGGGAGAATAGGGTACTTAGTAATAGGGACTGCATAAAGACTACGTCATGTAGCAAGATGTTTCTGTGTAATTGATTGGCATTTGTATCCTTTGGTGGGACTAATGTCGCCACAAGTAGAAAATGGGTATCAATGTCCTCCTTTACGACTATTGCTGTATTTGGTTTATCACCAGATTGTTACTTCAGCATATCGAGTATTTGCAAAATCCGCCAATTTTGCATTGCATCAAGAAAGGCCGTCTGTGGATCTCCAATCTTGCTGCGCTTTATTTCCCGGAACAATGTGTTTACATACACCCATTTCATTTCTGTAAATTTATTCAATTAAAAGGAACATAACCCATCTAATTCAATTCGTATATGACATTAAAGGAGTGACATGAACAAATAACTAAGATTAAAAACAAACAGGTGATTAAGTTTTATGTTTTTTTTGTTTGTTTGTTTTGTTGTTTTTGTTGTTTGTTTGTGTTTTTTCTCTTTTGTTTGTTTGTTTATTTTTATTATGATTTTGCTTCCTTTTCTTTGGCGATGACGTCATGTTGTGCGATATTTACGACGCGCATGGTAAGAACCAATATCGTAATTGATAACCACCATTTGTATGTGAGCATTAACTGTAAAGAGAGAAGGGCCAACTTTATTCACCGAGGAGACTGCAGCTGGTTGTCAAGGCACACCATAAAGACCAGACTTCTTTCTGGCCATTGCTTTACACTTCGGGTGACACAAATGCAGACCAAAGGACATTTTATACCTTTGTCATTTTGCCATATTGTGCGCCAAGAATAACCAGGGTTGTAGCCTTGAATTTGAAGTTGGTCATGCCAAATTGGAGGCTGGGGCCTGGCGGCCGCCTCGGGGTCCAGGACGCAGCTGCGGCGAGGGTCCCAGGGGCCAGCGGCCCCTGAAGCTCTGGTATTTTAAGTAATTTTAAGGCACACAAGTGGGGTCTCCTGGAACCTACAGTAATACTATGACCTGGCACTTTCTATCTGAAATATGGCTAAAGTTGAGATCCTGAGATAGATACATCTAACCATCCTCATTGCAGATAATTATATACTGAAACAAAAGGACAGGATAAACACAAGTGATTGGCATATCACTAAAAGAGTATAGATTCACGAAGATGATAGTCTACAGAATCTATGCCTACATATTCACTGCATATAAATGAAAACGGAGACAAGATGAACAAACCTGACTTGATTTAACCAATGCCGCATTGCTCCTCAGAGATGCATCATCCAATCAACACATATAGTCGAACCTTAATAAACCATTTTCTTTGAAAATGTGTTCATCTTGAGTTTATTAAATATATGCACATATGTTCGCTAAGATACTCTTCTGTGCACTTCTTTCAGAAAGCCCTTCTACAATAAACTTGGGATTGAAGGTAAGATTTTCTGTATGTAATATTACACTTTTACTTTCGATAAATATTGCCCTCTGTAACTAATTAGAGCTGCTAAACACATTATTACAATGCTAATAAATTACATGTGTTCTCTGACTTAATAAAGGCATAAACAACTAATTCAAAACAATTTTATATATATAAAAGTACAGAAAAAAGGAAAACTGTCTCTGCATCGGCAATGGCCGCGATCTTATCAATGACCAATGGTCCAACTCGATGTACAATTTCTTTTTATTTCAATACAAGTGCCTCCGGCTGTGCCCAGGTAACCAATTAAACTGAAGGCAAAAGAGTTAGTCTGAAAAAGGGGAAAGAACATCAATTTTAAACATGTTTGAACAAGTGTCTAAGTTACCTAAGGCCTAACAAAATATAAGTGTGGTTTCGGTAATCCAACCGACCCCACTGAAAAGGCCCGACCATTATAAATTTTATGAAACATATAAAAAAAAATCAAGCCACCCTTTCCTTATAAAGATGAGCGATTCAACTTAGTCTGGAGGGTATACTTTGGCCGGGGAACCAGCATAGCTGCTTAGCCACGCTTGTTTGGTTAAACACCATAGCTGCAGAGCCACACGTGTTCGGTGATCGTTATTGTAGTATTTCGCTAGGTTCGATGCGTCCGTCCTCCGAGTTACTAGGGCAAACGGTTGGTAAAGTATTTTTAAAACATGACTTACTATCTTAACTTTATTTTGCCCTATCAGTTATATCTGAAGCAGTTGTTATCGTTAGTTACAAATCCAAATGCGACGCGATTCCCTGGCAAATTACGCACATACTAACGAGCGTCATTTCTAACATCGCACAATGCATTGTGGGAGTAAGAGGCCCAATAATAATATACACCATAAAACAGTATATATCATATCTTTATTGATGCTCTGAAATATTTGCGAAATATATTATTTTGGTTCCATATATTATAAACCTAAGATTGTTCCATTACTATACTCATATACAAATCATTGGGCGCGGAATCCACTTTTTTTCAAAATGGCAGCCAAATCCTTGGGTTAGTCCTCATTTGATATTTTGAAGAGGCAGTATCCAAAATTTATGTGTGATTAGTGTTATAGGCAGGTTAATTTGTCGACTGAATGTAGTACACAATATATAATGGGACTTTTCCAGTGTGGGCATTACCTAAAGATGTGAATACTATGCCTTGAAGTTACCAGTTGTTGGCGGCGGTGGGCCCCAGAATAAGAGTATTGTATCAGACACTGAAGTCGCCCCCAGGCTATGAATTAAGTATAGGCCCTGGGCACAGGAGCCAAGAGCCCCAGCTCAGTTATACATGGAGCTTCATGGAGAAGGTTCCCGAACAGATGATACAGGTCCGACAGTACCGGCGAGTTTTTGCATAATTGGTAACCACAAAAACACAGAGCTTGTATTCTTCATTCTTTTAATAACAAATTCAAAATTGATCACATGTTTAAATGTATCAGGCACCTCGGGGTTACGATCTTGGTTCCCCCACACCATCATATTTAATGTAGCGGTATTGATTTATTAAAAGGATGAACCCCCATCGATCACCAATGATAATTGTGCGTTTCCTGTTTTTTTTTTTTTTTTTTTTTTGAACAAAGTTTACTGTTTCAAAATGATCTTGATGATAGTTTTTGGAAGGATTAGACCCGTAATCAAATTACCTATTTTTCGGTAAGTTTTAGGCAAGTTGATATTTTGCCCGGGATGGCCATTGAGTAATTCATAGCATGGTCATTTATGAAGGATTATCTTTTTACTTTGAAGTGTCTTATTTTTCTCTCACATTGTTGCCTCTTTCGGCTGGTATAAAACAAGTTGAAAATAAACAGGCATCGCCGGGAAATACTTATGATATGTGCATTAAAGTACTATCTGCTCTGTCCATTGTGGACAGATTTGGTCCTACTTGTTTAGTTTCTAGTTTGATCAAGTTGAAAACTCTAAGTTTTACCATCACAATAACTGAAAATGCATGCTGATACTTTGGCTGCCTGTCTGTGGTACAAGATAAAAGTTTTCATTGCTGTAGAAATTATAGTGAACCAGTGCGTCACTCAGTATAAAAGTAGGTCAAGATGGCTTTCCTTGGCAGCTGGGGATTGGGTGCACCCAAATCTGTCCCACTCCCATCCCCACCCAGCCACCCCAAAATCACCAAGTGAGGGCACGTGATGTCGTAATAAATAACCATTTTAAATAAAAATGTATATTATCAAAATCCATCAACTGTGCAGGGGACAATTTGTTCACGTGCAAAAATTCTAAGGTTCGGGTGAAGAAGAGTTAATCAATTGAAGTTCTGAAAAAGCGAACAGCCGACTCAGTCACAGAGGAAGCCATCAACGGGAAAACTAGCAGTCACCTAAATTTCGTCGCTCATCTAGAGTGTTTGTTGCACCAGATAAGAATAATTGACCCGCAAAATAACACCTGATGTCCATGCGAGGGAGATGTCAGAAAACTGCTGTTTTACGGCCTCAAGCACGCTTCGTGTATACAAAACTGTGTCCCTACATGCTGGACTGCAGGAATAATAGATCACGTGGAACAAAAACATTGGATGCCATCCGTTGAGCACCAGAAATGTAACTTACCTTTCCCGTTAAAATCTTATGCGTCTATTTCATAGTAAACCCCGGGAATTTAGGGGTGCAAAAAGGAAGTATGATAATGCTGTAAAGAGTATGTACTACAACTTTTTCTTTCTTTCCTTCTTTCTTTCTTTCTTTCTTTCTTTCTTTATTTATGCAGGTATTGAGACTCGCTAAAAATATACTGGCAACAAAATTGGTTCTAGCATCGGACTTTTTGGCGCATTGAAATGTCAATTTACAAACGCGGGGCATTATCCACGTCAGCTAGTCACATTGCTCAGCTTAAACACGGAGTCTGGACTTTCTGGGTATTAGTCTTATCACCAGAAGGAGACACACTTTGTTCCTGAGCGAACTAGGAATGAACTGAGGGTGGTTGTATGGTCAGATGATCGGCGTTATTAAGCCATTTTAAAGTCACCAGCGTTTCTATTCGGGGGAGTAATGTGCATCTTGTTAACTTCAATATTGCTTGGGGGCTACGGGGCAGCTGGACCCTGTCGGGTAGACACCAGGTGTCCTTCAATCCCTATACCAACGTATTTTTGGACCGGGTCAAGCACAAATGAACAGAATAAAGACAAAACACAAGGCTATCACCGCTGTATATATGGTCACATGGGCACTAGGTTTTTTTTTCACCAGATGGCAGGAGCACGCGTCAAGGCCTTTAACATACAGTCGTCCCGAAGCAGGAAATTTCAGTCGCCGACATAGGAAACTTTGCTTACGTCACGAAAACACAATGAGAGTTTCTCTGTAAAAGCCACTGTACAATTAATCAAGAGGAAACATAGGAGAATTAACTGAACTTCCGCGCGTGGATCTCTGTAATCTAAATATGCCACCTGTATACAAAGGGTGGAATGTTGAGCAAGACAAATACCAAGAAATATATATGTAGATACTCGTCACTGGGCCTCCTACCACCGTCCACTGGTGGGCAGAGGTACGTCTTAGCCTTTTCCTGCTAAAACCAACAAAAGTTCACAGAAGAAGCATTTTCCTTTCACACATATACACATCTCCCCTGAGAATTGTGGATGGAATCTATCAAAACAACATGCCTTACACCAGCAGTTTCCATTAGAAGTTAGAGCTGAGGGAAGCTGTTAACCTAATAGTTAAAAAAAAACCATGATCCATATTCATAAATTTCAACCAAAAAATGACAGCAAAGACATTCACGAGTCAGCAAGACATCAGCATGCATCTTTCAATACCAATCTGAAATACAATTTTCACTCCTTACTTGAGACAGGAAGTCACCCATCAAAGGCAACTGGTGGTTTTTAAAAGTCTCTTTATCCAAGGAACCGGTTAGATGGCCTTGGCTTCAATTTCATTTGTACCGTGTTGCATATAGGCCTTGACCGAAAATACAAAACTAATAATAGGGAAGAAAGTGTGGGTCAGTTGTTACCTTGTCCACTGTAAAGCTTGGGGGTATAACTGTTTAAGAATCGCATCAGTACTTCTGTTGAAAGAGAGGTATTGGCCAATAAACGAGTATATTGTCATAGTTTCTTCAGCAAGCAAGCTTGTAACCCAGTATTGAGTGACTGTTTTTACAGTAACTTTCCAAAATAATACTGTCCCAATAATTTGGCAGCAATTTTATAACGTTTCGTGGTACCATATAACCCAATACGCTGCATGCATATTAATTTTCCGCTTAACCTCCGATCCTCTCACCGGTCAACAGTGGCAATCAGCGGTCATGATACGAACGCACTGATAAAAAAAACAAAAAAACAAGGGCATTCCTAACATTTGTGGCATATAGAGTACTCATTCCGACCGTACGACGACTTCGTTCTATGCTTCGTTCAGTCAATGTCTGGACTGTGACCCGTGAAACAGTTTACTTTATCTAAATGGCTTTCTTGGCAAGATAAGGAGATTTTACCGTATATGATACAAGGGTCTACCCTGCATACAGGAACTTCCTGACTGAATCATACGGACTAAACGTGTACCGCAGCAGGTATGAATGGCCTGTAATACTGCACAATTAATGGCAACATGCTATACTTTGAAACTAAATTATTGACATTACTGTGTTACAAAGAAATTGATCCGCTATATCAAGGACATTTTATCTTCTTCGGTGCTAATCACAAAAAGTTGTGCTAATCTGAATAATCAACATTAATTCCTCAATACGGGACATTGGCATTAGGTGCGGTGCTGCTTTGGCCTGTATCATTCGACGAAAAGGTACCCGTATGCATTGGCGGATCCCTTTATCAAACACGACAAGGTGTGTTTTTTTTTCTTGCCACAACGCACAACTTCGATAAAGTCTTTAAAATAATCATGTTATCCAAACACACATTGTGCTTGATATGAGAGGGATACCTTTATTTGCACGGGTAGGAAGACTGATCAAAGCCAACCGCTTTTCTCGGCGCTCTTTGAGAACCCCGCCTTCAACTTATATAGCAAACAAAGCGATAAATATATGCCAGGACGTTAGACATCCACTGACTATTTTACTTTGTACGTTGATTAATACCTCTCTTCATTTTTAACTGTGTGAAGCTCAGCTTTCTGAAATATTTTTATAAACGAACACCACGATAAACGTTCAGGAGTCTTTCTATTACCACAAAATGCGTGAACACAAGTTAAACTTCCGCACGCGAGACGGACCTTTCAACCTAAATGCATCAACACAAAGTCGGTTTCCTGGTGATACATATCAATCCCTTCATCATTAGTTTCTTTTACGCGTATGGCCAAATAATTATTATTAATGTTGTTGAGGAAGGACTCAACACGACATTAATCAAAAGGTTAAAGCACCATTTTGTTCAAAGCCAAGAAAACATGTGCCGTGGGTATGAATTGTATCACAGATTAAATAGATTCGAAACATGACCTCCCTCCTCAGACCTACATGAAATTATAAGTTGATGGTGCATATCAATCTGTTAAAAAATGTTTTCAATACTGCCAGCCAGCTCAGGATTTTATAATTATTTCGCTATTTACAAACTCAGGAGGAATTAATGTATTATCAAAATGGGTTAAACGATCGTTGAATTCTTAGCTTTTTGATAAAAAAAACATACATACAAACTGTTTCAAAACAGAAACCAAAATACAATCAATGCTACGAGGTATTTAAGTTCATTTTATGGACAATCTGGCTTATAATGTGATTGAATTATACGCATGTTTTTAAATCTAGGATTACGGATTTATTTCCTCTGATTAAAAGGTTGTTGGATTATGCTCGGGCGAAAGATGTTTCGACTGATGGTCCAATTGGTTATGGATTAATGGATTAGATGGGTCAAAATATAGAGAATTGTTGGATTATTGGTACTCCCAAGAGAGCTTCGTTCTTCTTTTCTCCGATTGAGATGATTGACAGTTTTCACATATCGTTTCCAATATCTTGGAGATATATAGCATCAATGCAGGTGCACCGTTCTTCTCGGCGCGGGAGCTGTTTCTGCGCCTAAAATCCAGACCAAGAGTGCATCTTAGTACGGTCTTCATCCCTATCTCGCCAAACAGCAGCTTTGACTGTGGCTGATTGTCAATGTAATGCTTGATGTGGCTTTTCACTGTTTAATTGACTTATGCAGGCTGCGCAGAAAACCCGTTTAATTCTTAAGAACACTTTTAACGACCCGAAATAAGACAACTTTACTTGCAATTTGAACCATAAGTAGGCTGCCAGACCTTGATTTATCATGCCATTCCACCGCGTCGCAGAAACTAGACATCCCCTCATGACACCCTTGATAGTCCAATTAGGAAACGTGAAAGGTTACGGGTGAAACAAGAAAAAGCTATAAGTTGTGAATGTGTTTCGATTTGTTAACCCTTTTCAGCGCAAATTCAATGATAATGTCCACCAATTTTAAAAGTCATCTGCTTTAACATACTTTTGGTTCAGACTTGATTCCTCACGACACTATTTTGAATGAAACTTTATGACAAGACCCATCATAGAAATGACTGTGTTGTATTCAACAAGCTTTCTCTGCTACAGTTGTGCTCGGCGCAAGCAGCACGACAGTGAAGTGTGATGCTGGGGTAGGCTCCGTCGTCACACGAAGGAAAACTACGTGAAAAGTTCCATATGCACCACACTGTTAACTACGAGCGCAACCTTTTTTTAAATATCACACAATGCTGCCCGCTCATTAGGTTTTATCTCAAATTAAGGGAAAAGGGGAGGTTTTTAATAACTGAAACAAACCGAATTCCGATTGTCGCGCCACAATGAACGCCTGGGATAGTATGGGTTAAGTGTGATTCTTTAATCCCGCCGTCTGCATATGGTCAGAGTGAAGCTGACAAGCTAGAAAATCCATAGAGTACACCTTTTGCTACTCATGACGGCCTGAAGCGCCAAGAGATATTAAGAGCCATTTGTTACAGTTTTTGACAAATCATTTTCATTGATATAAGATTTTGAAACAAAATCTACATAAAGAGCTGCGAAGATTATGATAAATTGAAATGTGATGGGAAACAGCGTGTTTGTGGTTCCGAGTGACCACCTCAAGTACGAAATAACCGACTGCTTTTTTTTTGCAGGATGGGGGCCGGGGAGGGGGGGGGGCATAAATTTCCAGCTGACTGGAGCTAATTTTATGACAATTTTCAACATAGTCTCGTGTGTTTGTTACAAACCGTCCTAATCTAAATACGTTAGGTCCGATGTCTGTAAATCAACTAAACGTGTTGTTAAATCTACTTTCCATGTTACACCTTTTTTCCCCAGTTCATTTGAAATTTGAGGGCAAAATAAATACCGTTGGTCCAAATTAGCTGGTACTGTGAGCTACAGCTGCCATTTAGTGATCGCACCCCAGCTCTGCACTTGGCAATTGGCCTTTCTCTGTTGCTGGGTAGGTGACTTGATTCTCTGCCGCTTGGTTCTTCCATCGGTTTGTTGTGCGTTTTTTTCTGCAATCTTCCATTTGTTATACGGAAACAACGTGGGCACTGGGTGTTCTGGTGTCGGACCTTTACCCCCAACAAAATGTCTTGAACAAATTCTGTCAACTTTGCCTGGTGTATAATTTTCCGTCTTCTCACCATATTCAACCACCCACGTCGTTTCTGTTTGTCCTTCTTTGGAGGAAAACTGTGGAAAGCTACGCCTTGCACAAAGGGGCACATATCCAATTTACCTAGTTTTCTTGTGTTTTACTTACAGTCAGGAACTTTGTAATTGTAGACTGTCATTGCTTTAGCTGGTGAATACTCCCGTCATGCGTTGGAAAATAACCATCAACTTTGGCGATGTCTTTTACCGGTAATTTAACTATGGCGCAATATTGCTGCTACATTGAAGCGACCTAACCTGCCGCAAGGTGCACCGGGAAATGACGATAGCGCCATAGCGGCTACCGGCGGTACTAGCTAATTTGGACCTTAGGTATCATATTGCTGTCTGCGTTTCACTGTCCTTATAAATTTTGTACGGGGCAGCTTCCCTGCAGGTAGCACCACAAGTAACTTCCCCCCTGGTATCCATCTGTTGTAGGTGAAGGCACCTGGGTAATAAACCAACCCTACTTTAGTTAGTGGTTGAAACTGTCACGTGACCTAGGGAGCAGCTGCTGTGATCGTGTAGCACAGTGTATCCGGCATGCCCTTCTACATGAATCCAAGTCAGGAAGGTCAATTGCGGGCAGCGATCAATAAGTTAAAATGTATTAGCTGACAGAGCATGGAGACAGAGGCTGTTAATTTTGGCCCATGGTATGATTGATATCAAAAGGCAAATATCCTGAAGGCAAACAATTATACACCAGCGTTAATTGTCCTGGGCCTCATTCTTCACTAAAGACTGAAGTCTTCGGATTCCTTTTCATAACGGTCAGTCACATAAAAGATTGCGTATCCTTTAAACTTTTAGACACTTTCCTATTTTGTCTCTTCAATCATTGATGGATAGACGTCTTTGTTGCGTCTGTTAGAGATATTAAAAAACTGTTTTAGTTTTTAATGATGTTTTTCTTTATTATCATATATTTTGTGAGTAAACGTGCAATTTTATTGTGCTCTCAATAGACATTTGGTCAAAATGTTGCCCAAGGATTACTCCGCTTTTGTCACTCGCATCAAATTTTGTTGTAACAGTTTGATTCGGAAATCTTACTGCCAATTACATTTCCAGAACGAACGCTTCTGTTATGGGTTTTTTTTTTTTTTTTTTGTATTGGCCGTTTTGTACCAATTTGCTAACCCGACAGAACCGTAAAAAGCTGCGAAGCAGAATATCCCATTAGTTGTGATAGATAAATTAATGACATATGCTACCAAAGGAATGCGACCAGTATTTAAATATAGAAATGACTTTCATGCTCAGTCTTCATGGTTTAAAATCTACGTTTTGGATGAGCTGTGCGCGTATTGTAATGCTGGTAGTTTGCTAGATGCAGTAAAGTGGCAGCAACTTACAATTTTTAGGCTACATTCAGTAATATTGCTGGTTTTAACCTATAGAAACACTCGCTTATAATATACAAATATATCCTGGATTATAAAGTATATATCAGACATCCTAAAAGAGCTGAAACAAGTGGGACAAATTCATGGATGATCAGTTTACCTTTCCAACAGCAAACAAAATAACCGTCTTTGTGTTGATTTTAAAAGGCGTGACTTTTTGCACACTGGTGTCATGTAACAGTTCATGTCCAGGCTATGTACTGTGCTTTATGTAACAATGCTGCTGTATAATCCCACCCACCAGAGTTCAGACAGGATGTATTCATTGCGGCAAATTACTGTCAGATCATAGTTAACCCTGTTACAACTAAACTGAAGACTGAATTGTTCTTAATGCGCGTAAAGGAATTCACCTGCCCACTTAACTGCATCTGAGACTTTTTTGTATCTGGCTGGTGACCTGTTACCAGGGTCCAGTCGGACAACCATGGCCCTTTGTATGCTTCGCAGGCAAGAAGCGCAGTTGATCTGGACTACTCTGATCTTCTTAGTAGCTAAAAGCTGCTAGTACTCTCTTTTTGAGTAGAACTTTATTCTGGGATCATTCTAATTGTAAAAAAGCAAACGGCTGTTTTAATTTGCAATGAAGAAGCTAAAGACATTTCACCTCTGAGATTATCTATAACTGATGCTATCGGATACTTGTTTCGTAAAGCACCTTACCCCATGACTAAGGGACGTGCTTTCTGGATGTATGAAAAATTAATCATATAGTACATCATACCTTAGTGCAATACCTCTGTAAAGACCGCCTTGAGGTCTTCGATAAGAGAGGGCCCAAGACAGAATGCAAGCTATCAACTCTAAATTGATACGGAACTGAGAAGAGAGCACTTATGGTGAGCTGATCTCTTTACGAACAGGTCACCATATGAAGATTCAGACTAAATACGCCATGACAGACACCACGATCACAAACACTTGAAATCCGATTGAATAAATATGGCAGTAAAATGGGGTTTGTTTTCCTTAGACGTGAAGACCCGTCAAAATATTACCCCTGGAACTCATAATTAGCAAAATCTTGCTACCATCGAATAGCATGCACATATATTTCTACCCAATATCAAATACAATTTCAGATCTTTGAACTTTTTTTATAGCTGTTAGCTACACATGACGGTTCATAGCTATGTAGAGTTTTAGCATCCACTAAAGTAGCTTGGATCTGCTATGTGCAATACATGGGGAAATACCATTACGTTTACGCATTGACAGCACATAAAAGTAACGTTTATATAAATCTTTGTATTCAGAATGTAAAATTGTCTTTGAAAACATACGCATTGTATTTCCATATCGGCGGCCTTGTATTAATGTTAATGCATCTCCTATGAGACACATTCCAGTTTGCAGACGCGATCTGCATCTGTTTGAAGACACCATTTAGCTTTGAGAAGACACTTTCTACCCAACCTAGCTAATGATCGACTTTCATCAGATGCACTATATCATCGGCAGTTATAATATCATTGACATTTACCGCAAAATGCAGAGCAGCTGTTGGACTGTTTAGGCATAAAAATAAAGGCACTTGCCGTATAGATGCACATACAATGTAAATACAAATATCCCATTATGACACAGATACACTGAACTGATGGAACGCAGGTCAAACACTGTCCTCCACAACACGTCACTCAAATGAAACATTTGCGAAATGCTCACTCACAGTGTTCAATGTCGGCTTAACACTAGGTCTCAGGTCGGAGATGGCTGGATCTCAATTTCAGTAACATTGATGGCAGCTATTACATGGAATCTACCCCCAAAGCACAGCAATAGATCAACAACACCATGAAACGTGATGGAAGAGGCCTCTTGTAGTGTTGCATAAGCCCCCAGATAAACCCAAGGTCGCACGCCATTGCTCAACTGCTTCAACCCAATGATTTGTTGCTAACAATTCATCTTCTATTCGTGACCTACCACTTTGAGTCATAGCTTAAGCTGACCACGACGACAAAGCTCGACAAATACTACTGGCTTTGCCTAGCTGCTCTTTTCATGAAATTCAAAATGGTCCCAAATTCTGGCAAAACTGATCACGTAATGATACCAGAACAAATTTGAACACACGATTGACATCACATCATACGATAAAATCTGCATTGTATTTTGAGGAAAGTTACGCCTAGCTGATGCCTTCACCCCTAAGTTTGTGTGTGAGACATTGTGACAACAGTGGTTCATGGGCAGGACTCCATATTTCGGATATTAGTACTTTTTAAACAAATAGAGTCACAACCATATGTAAGTGAGGGAACACCAATAGTATTCCATACGTAACCTTTGGCTTTGGAGGGCAAGCCAAATAACTCACAGCAGCACCTTTTAATCTCTAGATGGCGCGACGTGCTTTAGAAATCCTATTCGACAAATGAGATGCGAAATCCAACTTGTCAGTGATTTTGACACCGAGTATATCAAGTTATGATCTTCTAAATACCATATCGGTGGCTCCTTAAAATTAAATATACCAGCTACAATGCATATAGATTTGTTATAATTAAAAAACGCGCCATTTATCAGCATAACCTTTGCAAAAATCAATCAGAGACTATCAACCAAGTACAGTTGAAGCAAATAATGTTACATCGTCAGCATAGGAAACGCTATTATGCTTACCTGAACCAATTTTGAGACCACACGAAGAACTCCTTAATAATAATAATAATAATAATAATAATAATAATAATAATAATAATAATAATAATAATAATAATAATAATAATAATAATAATAATAATAATAATAATAATAATAATAATTCATCTATAAAAATATTGAATAATTGTGGAGAAAGCACATTCCCTTGGCAAGTACCCTGAGATATCAAAATGATGTACTATATTCCTTATTATACTTAACAGTGGCTTCAAAGGACGGCACCATTGAAATAAGAAGAAATGATCAGAGGGAATACGAGACCAGAGCTTACAAAATAGTCCATGATGCCATCATCAAAACACTTGGTGGCACCTGAACTGCACATAAATACAGGCGAGCCCGACTGATTAAAAAAAATATACCACTATAGAGGTAAGTACAAGCAAAAGAAGTGCTCTTCCCTTTCCTGAAACCAAATTGAGCATAATTGGCATTATCTTCTGGAATCAGACACAATTAAGATTAAGAATCAGTGCACATAATTTACATGTTGAAAAAGGGAGACACAAAAAGGCGTGTTAAAGTACCAGTAGATGACAGAATATGTGACTTGTGTTTTGAATTAGAAGACCAATTGTATTACATTTTAATTTGTCAAAAGTTATGTGAAGCCAGGAAACAACTTATTGATAACGTGTCAGAATTTCTAGCAGATTTTGAATATTTAACTCCGGAAGACAAATTTATTAAGGTAATGAAATTTGATGACGTGGATGTAATTTGGAATTTGGGAAAAATTATGAGAGAAACTGTAAAATTCAGAGGAAAGTTGTGATAGAAAAGTTCCCTATTCTCTTGGTTCAACTAGATACACATATGTTTGTATGATTACATATATGTATACAATTTTTATTTACATCTTTTTATGTATGTGTTTGTAAGTAGGGTTTATGCTCCCAGCAGGTTTGCTGATGGGGGATCTATATGATGTAGACTGAGGTTGTACTGTTTTTTGAGACCCATCAACAAATAAAATACGATGGATATGAATGAAATGGTGCAGTTGAATTCAATCAGCTGAACATGTACAGAGCTTAAAGTTATCGGCCTGTGAAAAGGCTTTTTCAAAGTTGGAACAATTATATGCGATTTCACAACAATGGGAAAAATTCTAAACTTATGATGCACGAATTCAAGGAAGATAGGTGACAACGTAGAGATGGCAGTTGCCCTATCTGATATGTTGACTCGTAATACCATCTATACCTGGCGCACAGTTGTTCAGACAACCCGTTATCCTTTGATCCTATTATGGGCACTCCACCCAATAGAATGGACGGCCAGTATAACTTGGATCAGCATCTGTCAATCCTGTCTTCATAAAAACTAACAAATTACATTCTGCGGAAAAAGTTATTTTGAATATTGTTAGACAAATGTTCATTTCTCGGGTAGTACCGATGTCTCGCACAGACATGAAACTGAAACGTTGCAAGCAGCAAGTCTTTTGGCAACATACGGGAATGACTGTTTAACCATTTGCAGTTAAATGACTCAATAATAACTAATGATTAGCCAGTGTGAGCTGTGTTGTTAGTCATATGAGGCTCGACTTCTGAACCCTATCCAGGTGACTGCGGATACGACAGGGTATCGGCACAGGAGACCAAGGTGGAAGGTAGAGCTGGGGTGAGGAGGATCGCGCTGCCGGACATCTATTAACTTTTCAAACATAAAGTTGACTTGTGTCAGGAGATAAGACACGAGCGGATGAAACAGCACGTTTAGGGTGAGTATTTAATCCACAGCAATGATCAGAGGAAGCAGGGGCTAACGTAGCAGCCCGCTGACCGTTATGCGTGTCCTGGCGAAGCGGCCCTCACTGGACCTAAGGTAGCCGAACCAGCAGGCAGGAATGAGGCCGGGTTATTAGCCAAAGCTTCTCTCCTGCGCTGTCGCTTACGTTCTTTCTTTCTGTTCATTGTTTTAATTTTCTTCTTTTGTTTACTGGAGATAATGAAGCTATTCAAAAGCACCACTTCTGTGACATGTTCATCTGCAGACGCATCATTGAAGGGGGGTGGGGGGGGGGTTACAGTGCGCTGGTACAGGTAATTACTTTTCTAGGGTACGCAGTACGGAAAATAAAAATCTTTCAAAATTTTGGACGAAGTACGTAAAATAAGAGGGCTTCCAGTACGCCAGCACGGTAAATTAAAAGCCCCAGTACGCCAGTACGGGAAACCCCTTACTCACCCTCATCATTACTAGATGACACAAAAAGTATCCCCAGTGACATCGTCAGCCCTACCCGTGCTATGTATCTGTCAAGCGAGAAGTGTGATTTGGCGGATTATTAACCCCTTCTGTGCCAGAAACCAAGGCGGTATCGGACTGGGAACTAAAATCATTGGTTTTTAATGCGACAACTTGATCACGTAAACTCTTGAGTTCTGCCACCCACCCACCCACCCCCCAACATATATCAAATTTTTAAACTTCATGTTCCAAACTTTCAACTTTCTTAGACAAATCAAGCACCACATGCAACAGATCTGCCACTGAGGTAACGTCCTTGTCCACAGTATTTGACGCCTTGCTTGACGCAGAGATATTCTCTTTACTGAAAATTTTATCTAATTCCCTTAGGGCTTGACAATTGGCAACACTAAATCCCACATGAAATATATCCGGGATAACAGTATGTTTCACTTGGCTTACCACTGGTCTTTTATCCTTAAAATAAGGGAACAGACAGTTGACCTTGTCTCAGAGAGTTTTATGCAACTGGCTCGGTGTCTCCATACTAAATTTCTCCAGCGAACTTTGCATATCTTGTCAACTGAATTGAAATAATTCTTGCAATGAGTACATAAACACAAGAACAAAAGAGTCCTTATCAACAACCGTCAATTCCACAAGGTTAGATACTATACCAGCGGTTATGTCCCGGCCATGTTAGAAGGCAAGGAGTCCTGCTGGAATATAAATTTGCTACAAAAAGTTTTATACCATGAAACATTGCTGCCAAATTTGTTACCAGTGAGGTCTATTAATGTTCACAGATGCAATGACTCCACATTTTGTCACTCAAACAGCACTAGAGCATAAAGTCAATTAAAAAAACCTAGGAAAGATGATTTGCTGCACGGCAAATCAGTGTGTGTGTCTTCAAAGCATATTGGCATGGCAATGTACAACAGTTCCATAACACAGGAGCAGAAGTTGGAATGGCATCTCTATCTATTATAGCTTTGAAGTTATTCAAGATTTAAAATTTCTAATGGTGCTATTTAGCATAATTTAAATTGCTACAACTTTTATTTTTAATTCATTAGGTGCGCAATGGTCAACAACCCCCTATAGAAGTTGAAATGATATCTCTATCGATTATAGTGTTGCAGATATTCAAGATTGAAAATTTCGAATACTGCTAATTAGCATAATTTGAATTGCTACAACTTTTGTTTTAGATATATTACATGTGCAATGGTCAACAACCCCCTAGTAGAAGTTGAAATGACATCACTATCTATAATAGTTTTGAAGATATTCCAGTTTTAAAATTTCAAATGCTGCTAATTAGCATAATTTCAATTGCTAAAACTTTTGTTTTAAATTCATTAGATGCACGCTGGTCATTAAACCCCTAGTAGAAGTCGGAATGACATCTCTATCTATTATACTTTTGAAGATATTCAAGATTTAAAATTTCAAATGCCCGTAATTTGCATAATTTTAAACATCTTTATTCCTGTGTATAAAACGGTCAAACTCCTTGTATGGAGGTACAATCATGCCAAGTTTGGAGTTTGTATGTATAATAGAGTCCGAGAAAAGTGTTGGACAAATTTGCTCGTAAAGAAGAAAGAAGAAAGAAAGAAATAAAGAACTCGAGGAAAAACAGAAAAGTGTGTGTTGACACACACACTTTAATTATGGAGCAGCTAACAGATTCCTTAGCTTGCACTGTCGATGCATGCACACCAACTCATTGCAGGTTCTCCTTTAGTTCGAACTCGATATAAAATCGGCTGTTCTGTTTTTTCACAACTATTAAGACTCTTTTAACGCTCCTGTTTTTAATACATGAAACTACTTTGTAATCTCAACTTCTGCTAAAAACATAGAACTGATATGCAGTATCTGGTAAAAGACAATATAGACACTTGATTATAATTTTTAGAAAAGGATATCCTTATAATAGAATATTTTGTTGCACGTGGTTTGTTTGCTGAACAGTTTGTCTGCTGAAGGAAGCCAAGATTCATAATAATGAAATTCAATTAACGATATCATCTGCACAAAACAACATTTTTGCAATTTTATTTATTGTCATATACTCTGAAATATTGTTCGGTCTGTTCTGTAAGGGCTGTAAGGGCAGGCCAAAACTGTTATCAGCAGAAAGTTTTAGCCTGCCACTCTGTCATTACAATTGAGTTTTCAATTGCTAATCACAAAAAGGTCGAGTGCATCTGAAGTATTACAATAGTATCAGCAGCTCGTAACAGAAGACTTTTTATTCAAGCAACAGCCTACATTCCTATGGTAATGTAATGGTCCAGATTGAAACATGTCCTCGGCCAGTTACTGAGCGCAATGCATGACAAGCGTGCTGAGGAAAGCTGTTGATTCAGTCTCCTACTTGGCGGTGCAAGGGTTAACTTAGGATTATGTCTGGCAGTTTTATTTGTATCAAAATCAGACATTACAATATGTCAGCGCCGTCATCTGACACACTATTTTCAATCAATTCCAACATAAAATGTCATCAATTGAGCTTCAGTTAACTGGGCAATTTTCGGACTCATTTGTGAAGCCAATAACCCACACATTGCGTCTCATTGGCTATGTTAACTATATCATTGCTAACACACAATTCAGCAAGCCGGTGTCGTTTTTTTTTTTTTTTTTTTTTTTTTTCAATTAATGCATTTTCTCTGAGATCGTGGGACACATCAAACACATTGCGGGAAAATTGGCATCCACTGACCAACATTTTACTCAAAGGTACTGTGTGAATTTTTTTCCTAAATTTGGAGGGTAACACTAAAAATTATTCGAAACCAAACATGAATGACCCTGATCAAGAGGTTAGCTTCATCCTTAACCCGGCTACTTCCGCCAGGATAACAACAACAACAACAACAACAAAAAGAAAAAAGGAAGAGTTTGGGAACAGGGAACTTCGCATGGACTAAACTGTAAATGGATTTTCTAAATTTGGTTACTATACTCTTGGAAAAATGGAAATTATCTGATGGCCTCCAGTCATTAATATTTGAAAAGCACGAGACACTTGATGTTGTCGTTGTTGTTGTTGTTGCTGCTGTTGTTGTTGTTCCAGTATTAGATGTAAGCAAACTCTAAAACAACTGAGCAACCGAAATATTCTATGTTTCTTCCACATTCACTAGGACTTAAAAATCTGGCCCAGCAACATGGCAGTAAAGAAACCAGCAGGTTAAAATATCGCACAGATTCCCAAACTCGCCAGATTGTTTCACTGGGCAACAAATGTGGCTACTAACAACTTCATTCACATCTTTCGAAATTCCGCTACTAATATGGTCCGTCTTCTAAAGAGTCACATAAAATCACCCTGTGCATAATTTCCAGGGACATTTTGTACAATACCTGCTCGCCTGACAAGACGATCATGAAAAATTTCTTCTTTATTTGTGTGATACATATCAGATATAGCTAGCAACAGGAAAATGAGACGTGTACGCGTACTACATCTGTGTTTTAGATCAGACAGTAATTCCGGAGGCACATGTAAACCCTGTTCATTTTTGTTTTTGAGAAAAATAAAATGAACAAAATGAAATAACCAATTTAAAGCAGGCGACTTTTGTCATTGGTGCCTGCCGGCTTACCGTTGGAATATACAAAGTGTTGTACACGCAACAGTTTTTCTCTGATGTCAATCTATATAGGGTGTTTACTACCGACTGACAAAGAGATAATACATGTGGCATTTCTGTGGCGCATTATAGGTTCAGAAACAGGCCAGGACGTGACCGATAAGTTCCTGTATCTAAATCTGGATTAAAACGTTTGGAGGGCATAGCAAAAAGAAGCATATATAACCCACCAAAAGCAATCATTGGATTCAGGAGGGGGCGAGAAAGATCGATATGAATAATAGCATTTGGATATAGAGCCCTGAAACTTATTCAGACCGACATTTTGGCAATTTTTACGAGCAAAATATACAAATTCTAGATGGACATTTTGGGCAACGTGGTGTTCTCCCAATGATGTAAAATAATCATGCGTATTCAAATTCGCAAATTTCAAGGTTTCATTTATCTGCTTTATATTTAAGCTGCTTGTGGTAGGGTGGAACCACACACACACACACACACACACACACACACACACACACACACACACACACGCACGCACACACACATTCAGTCTGAAACAACCGCGCAATTCCCCGATGACATATTTTGAACAAACTCTGAGGCTGTTATTTCAACCTAAAGCTTCTTTGTTTAATGTGAAAATAATTTGTGTATCATACGTTCAAAGCTACCAGACATATCTACGGCAGCATGACCCACAGGCAAAATTTCGATTCATGACCCATCTTCATAAATTAAACGAAATCATATTTGTGTAAACTATCAGACCAAATTAAACGGCACGATCCGTTGCATGATGTAGACTCCCACTATTTACCACACACTACATCGGAATTATAACGGTTAAAGCAACGAATTATCGGACAATTACCGTGCCACAAGTCTTATTTACCGAATTAAGTATCGCGTAGCATTGACCGTTTCCAATATATCACGAAGGAGGCGGAGAGATCGAAGTCAGGTCGCGAGCCGATAGGCGAGCACTCTGACGAGTCTCATCGCCTCCTGAGTGATATATCGGCAACAATTAATGCCGCGCGAAACTTAATTCCTATTATAATATGGTTTCAAGTTGAAAACCCCCAAAATTTAAGGCCACAAAGGGCTCAACTAGTCTATTTGCACCCGTTATTATCGCTTTTGTTCATGGCGTTCCCGTTTGCTTGCGTACTCACCCACTGCTAAATTTACCATTTTGAACATGAGCGGGGCCCTATATATATATATATATATATATATATATATATATATATATATATATATATATATATATATATATATATATACATATATATATATATATATATATATATATATATATATATTTATTTGGAACGTCAAAAACCTAATGGGGCCCTTCAGACGAACGATATCCAACAAATGTGATTGGCTGAATGAGGTCATGTGACAAATCACAATTGAAAGTGAACTACGATGGCTAGTAGGCAAGTTCGCCCTGTGTTGGACAATTTTGGAAATAGTTTGTGTTCTATTTTACAGGACAAAGGTTTCTTAAGTGCAAGACCTGTGCCACAATTAGTAATTGGATGCCAGGGCATTGGTAGGCCAACTACTACTCATTGACATAGTGTCTTGACACTGGCTCAGTGGTTGCAGTCATCTGGAGGATAATTTGCTAAGGTTGTCTATGAATGCACTTGCATCCACTAGTCGTTACAACTTACATGTGTGAGGATCAGTGGGATGATAGTTATGGAGTAATGGTATGATAAGGCTTAGTAACTTTACTGCATTGGTTGTCGCAGTTTTGGCGGCAACTGCAAACAGTGAGCACCACTTGAGTTACTGTGCCATCTATTATCAACCATGGTAACTACCATAGGAACGCAAAACCAAACGTAAATATGGAATTGTCGTGAAAGATATTTCATGAACATTTGCTGTAGTTACCTTATTAAATGGACTAAACAATCACACACTTGTATTTTATTAATGATTTTGAAATAGAAATTCAGGGCTAATAGAGGGTGTTAATTCAGTGGAGGTAAGTACAACAAAAAGAAGCGTCACTGTGATATATCAAATGTTATATCACGGCAAACAGAGTGTCATCTTATGGCAGCCTCGTCTTCACACGTCTTCTGTATTACAATTAAAAATAACATCTTTAGTTATAAATAAATGTCTAAACAAACGGAATACTATCAAACAATACTATGAATCATTTTCATTAAATTTTGTTTGTTCTGGATAGTATTGTTGCAGAGTTTCTATAGATTTTGTTGAAACATGACCACTTGTAGTATTCCATGACAGATGAATGGTTCTTTCAAAGGTTTCAACAAACAATAGAAACAATGAGCATGTTCCTAGACCTAGACCGATCAATAATTCTGTGTCACGACCTGCCACCTAATGTAGTTTTAAAAACTTTCGCGCATGATAAATCCATGCAAAAACTCCATTTTTGCAAAAAAAAAAAAAATGCACACGCCATTTTTTTCTCACAATTTAATGATATATATAAATATTTCTATATTATATATGTTCCCGCATTTTAATTTGGCGCATCAAGTACCAGCGCAACTAGATATTTCTATCATTGCGAAGTTATTACATCTTCGTACGCACACACACGTTTGTACGCACACGCTGTTGGCTATTTTCCTGCTGACCTTTCATCAGAAAATATACACATGTGCAACAATGCAAGCCACATAATCAAAATATAATGGAGGCGTGCATTATATATCAGCCTAGTTGACAGAGGTAGTTTTGTTACATAATAAAGATACAAGCCAATTGGGATAAATGGGCGATGGAAAACAGAAGCCTCCGTTTCAGAAACCACTTTCTGGTTCATGTAGATGTCGTAAATTATGCATTGTAATTAATCGTTATAAAACCGTCTCGGAGATCATTGTGCTCATTTCCCGCCTACATTGGCTTTAACCCATCTGCTACCGGTGATATATATTCCTTATATATGTGGCTCGAAACAGCAAAGACATTATATGATTCAGATTCATCATGACAACTTTCATTTATATATGTACCAAGTCCAAAGATTCATGTATGCTTGGAATATCATGCTTCAGCTGCCCCCAAAACAGCTGTGGTATAAATGAAAAGACAATTTGTATTTCATTAGAACTAGATAACAGCACTCGGAACGATGCCAGTTAATCACATCAAATAATTAATTAGCCACGTACACTCATAGTCAGTTTAATGTTCCTGTGTCCTGTCCAATTTATCCGTGCAGAAAAACAAAACGCACATTGAATATTCCAGGCGATCGGGCATGCTCATCTAACTGGCACACATACCTGCATCATTACGTATAGTTTGGTATCTCTTCACACGGAATTTGCGACTCTGTTCATTCTGCAAGCCAATTCGTTAATCAGAGCCTGGACACAGAGACTTTGCGGAATGTGCATTGATGGCCTATCGTGATTGCACGGTAAAGCTATCTTCCCAAAACATGTCAAAATTATATATATATATATATATATATATATATATATATATATATATATATATATATAAATATGTATATATATACATACATACATACATTATTATTATTATTATTATTATTATTATTATTATTATTATTATTATTATTATTGTATTAGGCCTCCATTTCCGGAGAAAGGTCACCACAGTACGTCCAGATAAAATGACACAATAACGATCAGTAAAACATCCGATATATGTCAACAAAAAAATAATGAAGCATTAATGCCATGTTGTGAGTTCGCACAGAGGTCTGGTCCGGCCACTACTGCTGCCTCCCCCCCTCCCTCCAACACACACACACACACTTTGGCGACCCGAGGAACACGTAGTCGTATATATATATATATATATATATATATATATATATATATATATATATATATATATATATATATATATATATATATATATATATATATATATATATATATATATGTATATATATAACAATATCCACCATTTGAGACAATATCAATTTTACTGATTTTGGTTGGTGCCAAAGTAACTCAATACTTTATCCATAATCACTACCAAGGTCTGTTTGAATAACACTACAGAGTCCTAATTATATCCACGTTGTAAACAATTTCCTTTCGTATATCGTATAACAATTATAAATGGAGAATGACTTTACATGTGACCTCTTCACTTGTGCAGTTCCCTTGATACTGTCTTGTCAACAGGCAGCACTAATGATCATAGATTGTTGGCCTTCAACTACAACAGCAAAAATGACGACGATTATATTATTATTATTATTATTATTATTATTATTATTATTATTATTATTATTATTATTATTATTATTATTATTATTATTATTATTATTATTATTATTATTATTATCAATATCATTCACTTAGTTTATTTTTGCCAACAAGCAAATTAACATGAGAATGGAAACTAGCCATGTGGATTATTCTTTTAGCCAGCTACGTGGGCACTTGTAAATGTTTTGCCAGAAAGCCACGTAATCCTCTAAATCTGCATTTTTTTCATTTTTCTTATGTCGTTATAGCGTTCTAACAAAATCTGTGTGAAGCGAAGCAAGTCGGACTTTGGTAAAAAAACTAAGGGATTGCAAGCGACGAAATACACCTACTCCAACAGTTTTCAGGGTGTAGGTATATTTGGAACTTGCATTTGACCTAAACTATCACCTGGTTAATACGAAATTTGCTTTTACTGGTTTTCGTAGGCCTTAAACAAAGGGTATGTGGTGAAAAAGGCGATAAAAACACAAAAACAAAAGCAACAAATACCTGCACCCAATCCAGTAAAGGAAAAAGAACATGAAAACAAAGCACCCCCCCCCAAAAAAAGCAAAACCAATAAAAAAAACAAACAAACAAAATAAAAAAACGAAACAAACAAACAAACAAAAACAAAACCAAAAAGAGAAAAACAAAACCAAAAAAAAGAAAAACAAAAAACAAAAAAACCCCACCGCAACTCGTGACACAACAATCGAGGCCGTGTAAATAGTTCTCTGAAGCCAAGTCCAGCTACTGTCAACGTCATACTATGATTACAAACCTCCATTGGTGTTAATTTTAAAAACTATTCTACCCGTTTCCATTTTCCCTCTTTCAGTGCAAAGTGTTGACTGGGTCAGCAGGTTTCCTCGGTGCGCTTCCGGCGAAGTGCACCGAAAAAGCGGCAAGGGAAGCGGTTGTCCTTGACCGCTTTTGTGGTCTCTGCTCTCTGGAGCCATCTGTAGGAATGCTCGTACTTGAATGGAAGGTCGGATTACAAAGAATATGAATCCGGCATCGTTTTGTCAACTTTGACTACATTGACTTTTCTCGAAATTGGCGGTGAGGGAGTTAACATAGATTTGTTTGGAACGTTTTAGAAAAATATACTGGAATGATGATTCATACTATGTCAACATACGTCAAGGGGTTCCGCTGTTGTTTATAATCCACTGGCTGCTGGCATATCAATATTGCGTGTCATTTGAAGTTTGTACAAAATAATAGAATGTGGTACAAGGCCAGTTGATGAAACTGGCAATCCGAGGCATATCAGTGATTTAACAATTCCTTCATGAATCATTTAGGCTATTGTTCACTGTCTGTTGTTCCTTAATTTTACGGATGCAGCTCGTCAAAATAGATCATTACGATTTTTATAGGTTAAATAATAATATCATTAAGAATAACGGGCAGTAAAATATATATGTATAAAAAAAAAACCAAACAAACAAACAAACAAAAAAAAAAAACAAAAACAAAAACCTAAAACAAAAAAACAACGCATTGGTGTGGTCTTATCGCCTACATGTATTTGAACATTCTCCTTACAGGATTGGAGCGCCGATATATCGGCATAAGACCTTTGCTCATTGGCGATTACGGGGAAAAATATGAATGCTTTAATAGCTGATTCGACTTAATTATCACTTTTTCAATAAAAAGGCAATATCATTCAAGCTTTAATCAACAACATTCTGAAGCAAGTCGGGGAAAGGTGCTAGTGTCCAAAGGTTCAGGGGTCACCGTACCGTAGATTTAAGTCCTGCGAGTCCATTAACTCTGGCGATTTTGTGCCATTACGCGTTAATACAACTGCAGCGACACCAGAAAATAAATACTGAAATGCGGATAATAGTTGGCCTTGCAGAAAGTTAAATGCTGAAATGGGACAGCACACATTTACTTGCACAGAACAAAATGCCTGCGTCAAGTATACATGTGCCTTTAAACAGTCCCATGTAAGCAACCAAAGACATGAGTTTGTATGCCACAGCATCTTATGAAGATTTTATTACAGTTTTATTTGAATTCTGTCCCATCACTATAAAACTATAAACTTCTCATATTTTGTTATTGCCTACATAAGACATTTATGTATCGTTCTTGTGATTCTTTGTTTATCTAATAAAGGCTTTGTGCTTAAGAAACAAGGAAGGTTGACTAAACAGATCGTAAATGTTGTTTTTTTTCCAATAGCAACAGCATCATTGACAGCGAGACTGGTAGTAAGTAGACGGCATCACAGAGTGTTGGCATTCACAGATCAAAACTGGTATTATGTGAAAATATCAAAAAGAATGTAAACTTATTCGAAACGTAATGCTAAATTCAGGATTTTGTTCCACAATCTCAAATTATTTATGTCTGGATAAACGCCATTTACGCAAAACCAAAAGCAACCCGTTCTGTCCTGGTGTGAGACATTTAATACAAATATTTCTCACTGATAATTTCCATTGTATTTAATCTACAATTAAAACACCCAACATGAGTTAAAATTCATCGTGAATTCCTTATCTTTTTCTGGAATCAACTAAATCAAGAGCTCAGAAATGTGCAGTACATATTATGGGACGTGATCAAAATATTTGACCAATCACTGTGTCAACGGCTTTACTTAGTTAAATATGTGTAATTCTAAGAAGATATGTAATATATATATATATATATATTTATTTATATATATATATATATATATATATATATATATATATATATATATATATATATATATATATATATATATATGCAATTGTTTGCTCTTGTCCTTGAGTGACTTTGGAACTATCGACGTAACGACAGATTATTTCAAGGAGAATTTGAATCTATAATGACGTAAATTTTTGGGACTAAGCGAGCAAAATCTTGACAGATTGGGCTTGTGTGGGCAGTGGCCAAGCCGGTGGTGACGTAGATTGATCTGTAAACATCTATTACTCACCAGGTGGGCAAAGTTTGCTTCATATCATATTCGTATTCGTAAGAAGTAATAAATGACAACTGGATTGAATTACTTGTAGTAAATATAATGTGCGCCACAGTAAAAAAAAAAAAAAAACTCTATTATATCATACAAATTAATATTCATTTTCAGCTGCATTATGAATGAATACATCACCTACATCAACAATTAAGCAGTGCACAATATCTAGATACTAGCATATATAATAATAATAATAAAAAAAAAAACGATTGGAGCATAAATGACATAACGAAAAGCGTCCAATGAACCATGGTCTTATTGAAATTACAACAAAAGGCCTTATGAAAAAGGAAACAGGTCAAAGGTTTTAGCCGGTTTGTGAAAGACTAACCCTCTGGTTACCAAGACAACAACTTTTCTGGAAGCACTCTGGGAGCAGCGTACATCGAGTAAAGTTGTACGCTACTCGCCTCTATCATTTTCAATGTCCAAAGCAGACGTAAAAAAGAGATGCATGAATGCTAGATTTGATCAACATAAATTTCGCAAAGGATTACTCTTTTCTTCAATCTTGAAATACCGATCTTTCTTCATCCTTGATTGCTAGCACCGACGAGACGTTTATGGGAAACGCTTTAAATCCATGTTCCTTGGAACTTAAACTGGCATCTTTTATTTTCCTGAAATATGAAATTTTACGTCAAACATTAAATTTCTCAGTTCTCATGATACTTACTTTCCTTTATTCATTAAGTAGAATTTTATTTTTGTATTTTGCAACTGCTGGAATTACGTGTGACCTTGGTTCCAGTTCTCGGTTTAACCTTATTCACCCTATCATCAACCAAGTGTTCGGTGGCAGCTGAAGCCAATGTGGTAAATAAGTCAACATGGTCCGAAAACAACATGTTCCTGATGTGATGTGGCATCGTGGCACTTTGGTCCTTTGACCCATGGCGTTCATCGGCCGGGTTTTAAAGCAATCGCCCTGGCATTTCCAAAACACAACATTCAGCCAAAGTCACACGATTGATTGAGCGAAGAGCGTGAGGACTTTTTTTCAAGGCACCAAGAAATTTATTAAATTGCACGTGGGTCACATGTTTTATTATGTATTAGCGACAGGATTAACCAGTCACTTATTTTTTTTCAAGCAATCTCATTTGCTGCGCTACCCCGCTAATTCAGAGGTTTTTAAAAGGTAAAAAGGACACCTCATAAAATATGAAGGTGATCTACGGACGTCGGAGGTTTGACAACTTACTGAAAGGCCAAGTAGTTTTCAATTTTAATGCCACTGCACTGTCCATAGGTTAGGATTCGCCCAGCTGGTTCTACGATTAGGGATGTACCACACAGATGGCTCCACTGCCATTCTGCACTAAAGGTCACAGGTGGCAGGTGTGGAGTGACCCTGGGTAGTTCCCAACAGGTGTTCCTACTGTTTTCCATTATCATCCATGTACAAATCTAAGCTACACGACAAGGACATAAATGTATGTGGTCGTTACATGGTACTTCTTAATTTCTAGATTTGGTCATTCCAGCTATACATATATTGACCAAACAATTAATTAGAAACGTAGCGATCGGCAAACAACACTAATGGAAAGGATTTTTTGTTAGAACCGGTCTTAGTCAGACTGTGTTATATTATTTTGATCTGTCTAGGCGCTGTAAGTTTGTTTTCGCTTTTCAAAACAATGACCATCATTTCAATACAACAGCACAGTGATATCAAGTTTTTAAACTTTATGTTATATCAGTTTGGCTTCACACATCCATAGTAATATTACTACCCTCGAATATTCTGTAACGGACTGGGGATATGCCCGTTGTACTATTATACTACTGAACAAGAGAATTTTGTTTAGCAACCTGGACGAGAAAAAACATATTTTGCTCAAATGTATCTGATTCACATGCAGGTTTGCTTCCAAAACCAAAACCAAAACGAAAATCAAAAAACAAAAACAAACAAAACCAGACAGACAAACAAAAATAAATATGAAAAAAGAAAAAGAAACACTAGCCTTCGTCTCTTGTGACAGCAATATCCAGTTAAGAATACATATAATAGAATATGTAAAACAATCAAACGTGTTGAGACTTGACATTTTAATGAAATTGAAACTGGGTGTCGAAGAGAATGATGAATCGCAAGTTCTTGTTCAAATATGTATGATATGTGACACTATGATTTCTTCGGGCGGTAAATTTTATGCACCTGGTAAAATCATAATGCCACATCATTTGCACACATTGTTATATAAGGAAATATATCAGCTGCGTTACATATTGATAAACCCAGTGAGCACTGTATCATATCGTCCCTTGTAAAACACACCGTATGCACTTTAAGCAAGCGATAAAAGCAAACGCTATGCGGTAGAATTGGATTGAAAATATAAACTGAATCGAAAATACATTTTTGTACGTCTCGGAGATAAATCTGTATTGGGTGTCATGCAGAGATTCCCTGTACTGACCTGGCAAGAAAAATGTCAAGGACATGTCCAGGCTAAAGCACCACACGCAACGCCCTGCCACAAGCCAGCGTTCTGTCAGCTCGTGTCCGGTAGTTAACTCTCTTCGGCAAAATGGCACTGACAGCGTCCGCCAATTTCCAATGTTGTCTGCTCTATTGTTTTTCCATGAGTTTTTTGCGTTTCTCGCCGAATAATTTGAATAAAAGTACCACACAAAGGACAGTGGGATAGTACGGCAGTAGCCAATAGTTCGGTTTTTTGTCACTGCGTTCGGGACACAAAACCACTAGAGCATGACCGCGTGCTAAATTGTTAAGGCATGAACGGAGTTAACAAAAGTTGGCAGCGGGACTGATCAGACCTTTTATCAACGCATCACACATGTCGACTTTTCAAGATTACAGCTTTAATTACCATGGGCAGCATCTGTTATGACCTAAACATAACAGGATGCAAAAAGTATATCCTCCCGCTGGAAATTGTGCTGTAGTCACATGGGTCAACCTCAGAACACCAATACACATATTTCCCAATATTACGGGATACACTGTAATTGTATGTCTTTTCGCGTGCAGAAATTTCCATGGTTTCCTGCAACTCAGGCATTTATTTGAAGCTTTTATCTGACTTCTTTGACATAGTACTTATTAAATATATATAAAAAACATTATTTCCTTGTGTTTTTATTTTCACGCCTTCATCCACCAGCGAGATTGAAGTGAATTTATAATACTTTATGTCGGGAGAGATATGGGTAATGTTCGTGTAGCATGGACGCAGTGTCAGTGGTGTGTTGCAAACTACAATCAAATTACTGCTAGGCTGCTATACGTATAGTCTCGTTCCTACAATCAATATGTACTAATTCAATACATGCAGAAAAGGCATGCCTGTAACGCCGACCATTATCTCTTGCTTATCACATTGTTGTCATTCAAGAGAAATAAACTAAAAGCGGCATAATAACTCTTCCTGGCTGTTGGCCTGGCAGCAAGACGGCTGCCTCATAGCATACCCCAAGTCTCTCTACAACACCTGACTTTGGTGCAATTTTCCACACAATTCCAACAACGCCGGCACAGTGTTTAATAATATATGATTATAACCACCAAGGACTGTGCATGGAGACTCCCGCAGCACACATGTGGTGCTGGCGAGTACTTAAACATGTGATGGATAGAATAACCATGGCACGGTTCACAACTGTATTGCCGAGGCAGCTGTGCACAGCACGGCGCCCGCCCTGAGTGTCTTCATTTCTAGGCTTCATACAATGCAGTCTGCAAGGAATTCACCACCAATATCAAAGTCAACGTTACGCATTAAAAGCTTCTACTTGTACAAGGAGAGTGAACGATATTTTAACAGGACGCTCGTTGAGGCATTGTCCACTGAATGTATGGGGATAAACGGAGACATAGTTGCAGGAAGCATTAGGGGCAGAAAACTTTGTGAACCGTAATTATTTGAAAACCCTTTTGATTCTTTTAAACAACATGTTTTTTTGATTGAAACGATGAACAACTTACCAGTCAGTGTAGGCAGATGCGGGTATAGGGTTTGATCGAACTTGACGAAGAGGCTCCTTTGAGTAACAAAAGGACGGGGGTACCAGTTCGTTGGGAGTTTTGGGGGTAAGATATCCCGGAGAAGTAGCAGGAGTTTTACCCTTTCGTCGTTTTCGCGATGAAAATGCCCTGCGTAATAACCCTGGTTTTTCTTTGAACGAATCATCGTCTCCTCCGTGTTTAGCAAGATCAATCATAGATCCGCCGATGTGCTTCTTTGTAAATGGACTGAACATATTGAGGCTTATACCTTTTGTGACAAGAAAAATAAACTTATAGCACAATTTTGTACAAACAGAAATTACTACGCCTGCAAACAACGTAGCCACCTAATAAGTTTGCATTTCCAAGTCAGATAGATGCCGTCAGGATACACCCAATGTCATGCTCAACTGGGTCCCGTTGTGGTGTTGTCTCCTGTTTTAGGGTCATACTTTTACCCGCCCTAACATAAAGTCCAATGCAGTGTGCCTTTACCCGGCCTGACTCTCTGTTTCCGTGGTGATTAGTTCGGCACTTAACTCCACAGACAACACATCTATAGGTTGAAGTGATTCAAGTCCCGCATATCCAGTTGTTTTGAAGTTGCGTGCATATGCAGTGGACGCGATGGCGTTCGAGTCAATGCATCTAGGTTTCTCGGCGTATCGGTCTTATATAGTAGCACCACGGTGGATCTCCAGTGACCTTTGCTAAGTGTCACCTCATGCCTTTCAGCTTCATCTTAAACCTCCTGTTAGGGGTGCCTCTTCGAGAATCCCACCTCATTGGCTTAATAATTGTAGTGGTAAGATAGACGTGCCAGCAGAGAGAAGATGTAGACAACGCACTACAGCAAATGCGGCTGACAGATGTTGGCAGAAGCGGTGAAGTAGCACGTGCTTTAGTGCCTCGATCCCATCCTGGTCGTATACTGTACTATTGGTAGTGCCTTAAGTAGCCGTGGAAATGGCTCTACCGTACAGATCCATTCTCGTACTACAATAGAACACCTGACAAGGGCATGTTTTTGGTGCTCCCTGGATGAATACGTATTCCTCTCCTTTTTTATTTTTCTCTGCTCGGAAGCATTGAGATAACTGATCGATCCTCTCTAGCAAGCCCTAAGGTCTAAATGAGAACATAGAATTCATTAACACTTTCCCGCGCCTACAAGTCGAGAGGGAAATGCCGCCTGCTTAATTCTTCACTCACATTTTTATCAATAAAATTTTATGGAATTTCTCTCAGAAAGTTCTTTGGAACAATATGGCTCTTTAGTTGTGTAACATCTTTGACGCGTGGTGGATCGTACTGTAAAAGCGGATTTGGTTTCACAGTCACAAAAACTAGACCGAAATGGGTAAACGCCTTACATCCAGGTGTGTTTTCGTCAATAACCTTAAAATTATGGCACAATACCATGATACTGACAGAAAATCGTTTTTCCGTTCTGAAGCAGTATGACGCAAATACAAAGCAAATCTCATTTTTTAAACGTTTGTTTTGCGGTACAGAGAATACGCGTAAAAGTTTTCTTGGCACGAGGCGTGAGGATTACCACAGCACACAGCAGATGGTTTTAAACGCTACTTTGTAAAAGGAAATGATACAGATACTTGACAGAAAAGGAAGGGTAGGCATTTCATTCACTTCCACCATAAAGTACTGGTGAAAGAAATATGATATTATACGTATCCCATCAATTTAACACTGTAGAAATCCAAGGATGCCTTTTA
>OZ026625.1:87673810-87758810 GCA_964020975.1 Hermodice carunculata
GTCAAATTGAATATAGACCTATCAGAAAAGAGAAACCGGTGCTAGTCTAGTGTTGGTAGATACGGCAAAGGCCTGTGACAGAGTCGAATGCTAACTTCTGACAAGGTGTTCTTTGTTTTGTCGTTGTCGAATATATGTGCAAGGCAAAATGTGAGAGTGTTGTGGCGCAACTGAAATTCAAGATCGTTCGATTTTTCAAACTGGGTAAAACAAGGCGGGGTTCCTCCCCTCCCATTTGGTGTATATCTTGATAAATTCATACAATGCATAATTTTACCACACAACCTTTGCTGCTTCTGCAACGAGTGTTTTTAAAGTTATTAAGTTGTAAATTGCAATGAAAAATAATGGAAATACACAACTCTAGCTCTGAATTACTGAAATCCCTTTACATGAGAGCAGTAGAAGCTTCTGTTCTTGCACTCTCCTATTTATTTAAATATATGTGCGAAGGATACCTTGTAACTGAGTTAGATATTTTTCAAGTAAAAGCCTGTTCTTGAATATCTTCTACATTCTACAGTGACCATTCTGCAACCCAATCCTGCACATAGATGTCACTCAGCTTTCTATCGATTTTCAGATTGATATACTGTAAATTAACAGGACCTCCTGTATACCAAAGAGAAGACATGCCAGATTTATCCATTATCTCCTTAATTTTCTTCAACCATGCTGACCCAAAGATACCATGAAAAATATGACTTTTTAAATTTACACATCAGATAGGATAGTTTAGTTTCTTTTCCACAAACAATTCTGCCTACACATTAGGCATTTTACATTCTACTACCTTAATAATCTTAAACATGCCAGTCTAACCATACACCATACAGTTAGCAGTTATTGTATGTACCTTAAGTAGCCTTTATAAAAAGTTCAACTGGAAATGCTCCAGCTGATTCAAGTTTTCAAAGCTCCAAATTTCTGAGCCATATAATTAAATTAGAAACATCAAAACCTTGAAAATATAAAGTTGCACATCAACTGGTAGATTCAACCTATTACACTGACATTGTAGCTTAAATAAAACTCCACTTGCTCGATTATTTGTTTATTCATAACGGTACTGAACGAGTTATTTCAATTAAACAAAGTACCCGAATACGTATAATCTACCACTTGCAGGACATTCTCATCAATCGTAAACTGGGGGAAATTCCTTAATTTCCCTTTAGAAAAAAATAGCCACTTTGGTTTTAGAAGCTTTAACTGTAAGGAATCAAGAGTTGCAACAAGTATTAACAACATTTATAGCTATTAGGAATTCCTCTGCTCTTTCAGTATCATCTGCATGCTAAAGTGTCAATAGAGGAAAAAAAACTTCTATTGCGTCATCACTTAAATGAAACTTCACTTCTTCTGATAAAAAAGCTAAACTGCTATAGTGCTTACTAATATAATGTTCAAAGTCATTAAGGTATATCGCAAACAGGAGCAGTACCAAATTATCCAGCTGTCGTACGCCGATATTACATTTAAACAAGAGGGCTGTGTGAACAGCCCATGCTCAGTTGACCTAGAGATAAAAACACTTGTGGATCTGTGAACCTGGGATAGGACGAAGGTAGACACTTATCAAAGGTACTTTCCTGCCAAGTTTGACACAAATCTGGCAAAAAAAAACATTGAAGCTATAACCATTACAATAAATACCCATGTTAACCTTTCCTATTAAAACTTTTTAAAGATTTTTCAAAAAGAAAAAAAAAAAAAAAAAAGAAAAAAAAGCATTATGAAAAAATCCAAAAATCACTGGAGCACGATCATTTGAACATACTTGGTGGAGACCCACCCAAGGTATATTGCTACTAAGTTTGAAGGCAATCTAACTAACAGTTTCTTGGGAGTAATCCAAAATGTGAATTAGCATTAGAATGCCCATTGACTTACATATTAATCAATAGGGAAGGTGCATTTACAGATAAGTACCAGGATTGAAAAAAATCCTAAAATATCAGGAATCCACAGCAGTGCCACCTAGTAAACAACTTTATTTGAACCTTTTACAGGAAACATGTCCACCAAGTTTCAGCTTACTAGGAGTGACAGTTCTGGAGAAGAAGTCGAAAGGAGCGAAATCACAGGGAAAATCATAAAAATAGGAAAAAAACAGCGCCACCTGGTGAACAAATTAAGAACCAGCTATCCATACGAGTGTTCTTGAGCAATAGCAATTGAGTGAGCGCTTTCGGATAAGATTTTTTTGTCAAAAAAAAAAAAAAAAATAATAATAATTCATAAAGAATCCAAAAGTCCCGGGAGCTCGCCCATTGAACAACTTGGCTGAGACCCACCCAAGGTACATTGCTACCAAGCTTGAAGTCAATCTGGATGACGGTTTCTTCGGAGAAGTCGATTATGTGAATTAGCATTGGAATACCCGTTGGCTTACATGGTAATTAATAGGAAAGGTGCATTTACCGATAAATACCCGCATCGAAAAGAAAAAAAAACAACAACAAACAACCCCTCCCCAAAATACACACACACACACACACACACACACACACACACAAAGAAAAAAAAACCCAAACAAATATAATAATAATCATGATGATGATGATGATGATGATGATGATGATGATGATGATGATGATGATGATGATGATGATGATGATGATGATGATGATGATTCATAAAGAATCCAAAAATCACGGGAGCACGCCCATTTGAACAACTTGGTTGAGACCCACCCAAGGTACATTGCTACCAAGCTTGAAGTCAATCTGGATGACGGTTTCTTCGGAGAAATCGATTATGTGAATCAGCATTGGAATACCCATTGGCTTACAGAGTGATCAATAGGAAAGGTGCATTTACCGATAAATACCCGAATCGAAAAAAAAAAAAAAACAACAACAAACAATAATAATAATAATAATGCTAATGATAATGATAATAATAATAATAATAATAATAATAATAATAATAATAATAATAATAATAATAATAATAATAATAATAATAATAATAATAATAATAATAATAATAATAATAATAATAATAATTGAATACATTTATTCTGGGAATCCAATTCAGCAGAAATGCTGTTTTTCAATCGGGCCCAGTAAAATCATGTACAAAAATATACATAGTATGAAAAGTGGTACATAAAAGAAACATGATCAGATCCACGACATACGTAAAATTAAAGCACATAAAACCATAACCTATAATGTGAAAATTCAATGTTAAAATACGAAAGCCCATTAAAAGTTAAAACTGTACATGGTCCAAACGTTAAGATTGTTCTCTGGTCCTTGTGAAATAAAACTGTTTGTATTTGAGCTTAAAAGACAATATGTCGTCTACACGTCTAATAGTGTCCGGCAAGCTGTTTCACACAGTAGCACCATAATAAGAAAAGGAATGTTTAAAAATTGCCTTGTTCACTGCAGGAACAACAACATCTAATGAACAGGAACGTCTAGTATTGTATGAGGCAACATCAGATACAAGCGTCACCTGGTCAGACAAATAATCAGGTGCAAGACCATTGACACATTTGAACATAAGGCAAGCTGTGTGAAATTTACGCCGGTCTTCTAAAACTTGCCAGTTGAGTTGTCTGACCAGGTCCACGCCTCTGGTATTTATAAAGTCAAAATTCCCCAAATAATGCGGGCGGCATAATTTTGAAGCCGTTGTAATGATATAGTACTACAGGAGGCCCAGACGGTATCAGCATAATCTAAGTTAGGCTTGATGTAAGATTTATAAATCCGAATTAGAACGCTGCGAGGTAAGAAAGAACTAAGTCTACGAAGGATGGCCAGTTTACTATTGACTTGCTTTTGTAAGTGAAGTAAATGATGTTGCCAATTTAATTCATCGTCGATAACCACACCAAGATACTTGAAAGAATTAACTCGGGCGACAGGCTCACAATACATATCGATAAGAAGGTCAGAGTGACCACGTGTGCCTGAACCAATCAACAATGTATGTGACTTGCTGGGGTTTGCACACAATTTGTTTCCCTTAAACCATTGTTCAACGCTGGAAACGTCATTCTGGAGTCGAGACTGAACTTCACTCAAACTGTCAGCTGAGGTGTAAAGGAGGGTGTCGTCGGCGAACAGATTACAACAGCCCTCGGTAACATATTGGGTCAGGTCATTGATATCGACAAACAAACACCACCACCCAAAAAACCACATTCACACACACACACACACACACACACACACACACACACACACACATACATACACACACACACAAAAAAAAAAGAAAAGAAAGAAAAAAATAATAATTCATAAAGAATCCTAAAATCATGGCAGCGCGCCCATTTGAACAACTTGGTTGAGACCCACCCAAGGTACATTGCTACCAAACTTGAAGTGAATCTAGATGAAGGTTTCTTCGGAGAAGTCGATTATGTGAATCAGCATTGGAATACCCATTGGCTTACAGAGTGATCAATAGGAAAGGTGCATTTACCGATAAATACCCGAATCGAAAAAGAAAGAAAAAACAACAACAAACAAACCGAAAACCTCAAAACACAAAAAACAAAAAAACAAAACAAAACACAAAATCACACACACAAAAAACCCAAATCTTTGAAAACCAGGAATCTACATCAGTGCCACATATGTGAACAACTTGTTTGATCCTTTCACCAAGTTTCAGCTTAATCTGAGTAATGGTTCTGGAGAAGAATTTGAAAATAGTAAATACACACACAAAAGTAAATTAATAGAAAAATTACAGCGCCACCTGGTGAGCATATTAAGAACTGGCAGTCCCTAGGGGTGTTCCTGTGTGATATCAGAGCAACTGGGTGAGCGATTGGGACAAAAAAATTGTTAAGATTTGCCCTAAAGAGACACCCCCTACAAAAATTAAAATTAATTAAATAAAATAAAATAGAATAAAATAGAAAAAAAATCCAAAACTCAAGGGAGCGTGACCATTTGAACAAACTTAGTAGAAACGCACCAAGGTACATTTCCACCAAGTTTGAGGTGAATCTGGACAGCGATTTTGGAGGAGAAATCGAAAATGTGAATTGTGGATGCAGACGGACGATGGTCGGACGTACGGACGGACAGCGGATACCCAGCCAACACATAAGCTCAGCTCACTGACCAGTCAGCTGGGCTAAAAAGTCAGTTTTATGGCTCTTTACAAGAACACGAGAAAATTGCATTATCATAAATATTACAGATCACATTCAAAATTTACCATTAATTTCACTTGACAATAATTTGCACCATAGGGGTGATGTTCTTTCGACAAGATCAAAAGCTACGTGATAATCTATAACAGAATAATTGGTTCCTTCCTTGTTAAATAAATACAGACTTATAATACTATAGAGAGTGAAAATATGATCCATTGTAGAAAAACCTGCTATGTTCATCACCAAAAATCCCAGCACAATTGATATATGATGTAATTCTTTCACTAACTACCGATGTGAAAAATTGTCCAATGCAACTAAGTCGAGTTTTGCCTCTGTAGTTATCTGTCTCCTCTTGAGATTCGTTGCTCTTATACAGAGGATAAATTAAACCTACGGTCAAGTTTTTAGGGACAATACCAGATTTCAGGACCAGATTAAATAAGCATGTCAAAGCTTCAATAAGATTATCGGTACTTTGCTTAATAAGTTCGTTAATGATCATATCGACACCAGCAGCTTTTTTATTTTTAAGCTGTTATTTGCAATTGTGCTCTTTCCACAGAGAAAGAATTAATGATAAACTGATTACTCTCGCGATTAATAAAATTTAAATGCTTGTTCGACCTCCTTAGAAACGCCACTCTTCTTTTGACTTAGTTTTTTTTAAATGCTTAAAGAAACTTTCTCAGGAAATCCTTTCAATATCATTTCTACCCATTACTGATATGTTAACAATATTCTGGTTCTCTTTAGGATTATGAACCTCTCAATTTTCTGATATCCTCCTCAAACTGTTCAGCATACCATCTCTTAGTTTCAGTCACAAACGTCTTATAGGGTTTCCCTGGAGCTAAAGAATTACATTTGTTGACCACTACTGACAGATTTGTTCTTCTTCTGCACATTTCTAACCTTTGTGTATTCCTTTCTTAAATAATTACAATCAGCATTGAACCATTTCTTGTACATTACTTCACTTTCGTTCTGGGCTTATTGCACTTATACTCTGTAATAATGTTTATGTCACCAGCTACCTGTATGTGCACACAGTTATCCATCTCAGATTGGTCCACAACTTCGACAGACAAATTTTCAAATACATGTGTCAGGTCTTTAGTCATATTTACATTAAACGTACTTCGGAATGTAACTTTTGTCCTTCTCCCATGTTATTTTACTTTTGTATACACCATCTTCGTTAGTTTTTTGGGGGAACAGCACTTGTTACAGTCTCATTACTAACTCTTCTGGCTACCAATTCTAATAAATTGAATAATAATTATCATATATACAATTACCAAACTGATCCACTTCCAAATTAGAAATGTAAGTAAATGTTTCTGGTGAGGCTACAAACTAGTCAATGACAACAACTTCGCCAAAAGTTGCACTGTCCATCCATTAATCTTTACCAAAACGACCATTCACTATGTGTATGTCTAGCGTTTTACACAAATTTATAAGCGCAAACCCATTATTATTTATCTGGCTATCTTGGTGAAATCTATCTGCACAGATATAACAGCCTTCTAGATCTCTGGTGTTAGTAAACAAAACATTGTTGACTTCAGTGTCCGTTTCAACAGCAACCGCTTCTTTTAGGTTGAGAAAATAATAAAGCGGACCTGACCTCGCATTAAAGTCACCTGCCAAGCAAACAGGTGCATCTGTGATACTCCTAGTGACACTATAATCATAAACCTCGGGGAGGCATGTAACTAGCACCAAGGAAAAATCAAACCTCGAAATCTCTTCCCTGAAAAGTACCAATAAAACACCATTTGAAAATGTGTCATCAACAGCTTGAGCATATTTGGTATATTTCTTATTAATTAATATCGTTATGCCATGTACACCTCCATTAAGGCTGTTGCTCATTACTTTTGTTTTCGACCCATACAATTTCGAAGTCTTCAAGGTCCTTGGGCTGAATAAAGTCACATTTAGCCTTGGTGAGAAAAAAAATATCAAAACCTTGAACATCTTCTTGCAAGATGCGTTACTGCAGTTTCTTGTTCAAACTGCATACGTTCAAACCCAGTATCTTTGTATTTTTTAAATTAAAATTCTGCAAGTGTGGCATAGTTATGGTGAATCAGATGCCCATCAGGCAACTGATTTTCAGAAATCTCATAGGAAAGGTCTGCCTGTTCTACATTGTGAAAAAAAGTCCCAGAGTCATTTACTTCAGCTTCAAACCAACCTAATTCTGACGTGTTATCACAGATGTCAATAATTTTTCGGGTTTAACGACCATCCTGTCCGGGGATATAGTAAATTCTGCCATTGATTCTCAACGCCCGCTTTACTTTTGTGATTTTGTTCATCATATTCCCTTATTATCGCTCTAACAACTGACATAGGTTACATCGGCTGTACTTATTATTTTTATTCAATTGCGATATTAATTTGCATTGTGATATTCCATATTTGAGACATTTAGCTAAACATTTCCCCTCAACATTTTTTAATTTCTTTCAAAATATTGAAAATCAGGTGGCTCAGATCATGTGATAATATATTTTAAACCTTGAATTTTATACAAATCAATAGGTTCAAACATATGTTCTGATTGGACATATGACAATTAAATTCTTAACATCAGTCTAGATTTAGTAAATCCGGACGAAATTATATATATCTAGATGATTTATTTGGCAGGAAGAGCTTGGAACTGCCATCTCCAAAGATTTGGAAAAAAATAGTTCCTATAGTTGCGTCTAGAGGGCTCTCCATAAAGATACCCTGTTGAGCAGGATGTCCCCAATGTGAAACACCCCTTCTACCATTGGTGATGTGCTATCTCAGAGACGGCAAACTACAATGTTTTAATCACAGTTGGAATATGTGAAGTTGACTGAACTTTACTGCACCGAATAAAATTCTTATTTATCTCCCACCCCCACCCCCAAACATAGACACTGTATATGAAGTGGACAAGCTTATGTATATAAGCGCATTCTTCAAATAGATATGACAATAATATGCACCCTAAAATATGACATTGACAAATTGGACGGACCCTTTCACTCCAGAGTTCATTGTAAGTGTGTGTGGGGGGGGGGGGGAGATACCTTATACTGCCAGTAGGCATAGATGTTAAGTTTGGCTGATGCAGCCTTGGTTTCGTCAGTAAATGATCCACAGTGAACGTTCTAATTTATTCATATAACTTGAATAATAATGCCTCAGTGAACCGACTTGCCTCTTTCATTCAGTGCGTAGCAAGGGATTTGACAACAAGAGCAAGATCTAATTTAGGTAAAGACAGCAAATTGAAAGGTAAAAAACAAGATTGTAATTCCGATGATTGAAATAAATTAAATGAATGATCCCCAACAAATATGCCGCAGTTCAAGGTCCGGCTTCCATCGCTTTTATCTTCCAAATATTGATGTTTTAATGGATGGACAGTGTACATCATATTTGTTGCTTCACATATTTGCATCACACTTACGCAGGGCTCCCGGAAAGAAAAGGACGAGTGACGGTGCTTACGCACAATTTAACCCTTTCAGGGCTAACTAGGACACTGTGCCAACAGGTTTCCCCTTTGTATCTCAAAGTGAACAGAGGAAGCTGTTGACTAGGATTGCTATTCCTCAGAGATGTAGGCCTGCTAGAGCTTGAACGAAAGTTATTTTCATGAGGCACTTGAATCTAGAGTCTTTATAATGTCTAAGATCAGCGCTTTGTTGTGATTAGCGCTGGAGAAGGTAATGATTAAAAAGAAACTGCTGTATGGCAATGACAAATATGTGTCTTGGGGCGCACAGTGTATAAGACCACATGGAAAGGAATGCGTGTGATTATTACGTACCGGCGTCACGGCACCAGACATCAGTCGCCGGACAAGCGCCCGGCAACACGTGGTGTTCCGTTATGGACATTGTGCTGAAAGCTCAAGACTTCAATATCATTCTGTCAATAGCACCGACCAAAATGTATAAGACGATGATGATGATGACAACGACGGCGACGACACGGAAATGTGTTATGTTCTAGACAAACATTGTGGTGGACGTTCAAGATTTTAATGTCATTCTGTAAATGGCACCGATCAAAACATGATGATGATGGTGATGACAATGATGATGATGATGATGATGATGATGATGATGATGATGATAATAATAATAATAATGATAATAATAATAATTTGTGCTTTATGAATTGGATGATCAAGTCCCAAAGTTATCTTTAAGGTAAGATAGACCACAAAACACAGCGGCGTATGAAAATTTGGAACGAGTTGATGATGGGATCATTCATCATGGCGCTCTGGGCTCTCAAGCACTGAAAATGAGGCATGATGAAATGGATGATGATTATCCAGGAACTGATTGGGTACTCCTACTTACAAATCGATCTTGAGGTCAACATTTTCCGTGTTGGAACGTCCGAGACAATTGTTCGTTATTACTCCAGGCATGTGTGGGCATAATAAAATATAGCAACGTGAGCATGATGTCATAATTGTGTGCAAGATGTAAAACGCTTCAACGATTTGTCCTTGTTTTCAAGGGGACCACATACGTTTTTGTCCAACCTGGGTAGAAATAAAATCGATAGTAAACCAATGCTTCACGGGTAGCGGCGTTGATCAAAGGCATGTCATCACTCCTTGCATTACCATTTTGTATCTAAGAAAAGCATACCAAGGACTTACGTCATTAGATGGTTTGGAGATTCCAACATTTCACTCATAAACTATATATCACGCATAATCTATTTGAACGCCAGAGCCATAAAATTGATACGAATAACAAGTAACACTCAATTAAGCGACAAGAGGGCTGAAATCTCAATAAACAATACCCAGCATTGGGTTTATTTCTGTTAGACCCATTTTAATAGAAGGCGAAAGTGCTAATTTATTTTTGACGCGGGGTGGTTAAATCCGTTTCAAAGGAAATTGTTGACCCGCGATGATGTATCCTTACAGGTCCTACCTCCAACACTCATGTCAGTTTTTCTGTTCACGTTGTTGTACTAAGTGAGTAAAAGTATTGAAGCAGAAGACATTTTACAACAGGACGTTTTTGGCGGTATAAGGCGGGAAAAGGTAAACCTTGGATTCCTGATGGGCATCATCGGTCTGTGTCAGATAAACACTTTTGCTAAAAAAGCCCTCGGGATGATAAATACTCAACAAAACGAGGGAAGTAGATGAATGATTAAAAAAAAAAAAACTTATAATAAATTGCTCGCTGTCATGTACCGTCGGGATGTTCTTTCCCCGAACATTCCAAAGCTTTCTATGTTCTCTTTAATCATTACTATTGTACTGTGAGAGATAAGCCAAAAGTGAGCACGTCGTTTAACAACTGATGATTAACCATGATTTACTACAGCATGTGTCCAATAAAAAAAATGCACAAAATGAGCTTTCTGTGCGATCATCTGCCTCCCTTGTTAATGCTGTTGAATTGCCGGGAAGTGCTGCCATTGATTAAAAAATAACAGTAAAATTATACAATGATATTCGAGTCCCATGGGGAAAAAGAATAGGTCAGATGTATCACAGATAATAACTGGTATAAGCCTTTGTGCTACGGCAGTTAAAAACTCTTCGTTCGTGTGGTGTTAGTTTATGACGACGGACAGAAGGTTTATTTTTTTCTGTAGATATATTGGTCACGAGTTACGGAGCTTTGAACAACTGGAGATGCTGCTGCAATACGACGAGATGAAAGATTAGCGGCCAGCCTAGCCGTGAGAGGTCTGGTCAATGTAACAGCTTTTGTACATGAAGGCAGATAGCACTTGGAAAAGGTGAATCGACATGGACTGGAGCTGTAGATTCAATGTGCCGAACGCCTTTTGCCTCGTGCTCTTTCCCGCCTTTTTGGATTATACCTGTCCCGCCATACTGCTGCTGGCTCTCTGTAATATACATTTCCGTAAAACAAAACAGTTGTTCGTGTTTCACGTTAATCCCACGGAACACTCTGAATTCTCTGGAATTCAATTCCACAATATGTTACATTGCCAAATGAATTTTCGACTTTATTTTCTTCCATATATTTATAGAAATATCAAGCGCGAGCATCCGCGATCGTGATTTGGATGGATTTCGAATGGAAAGGAGACATATCTGGCTTGCAATTATAATTATCTTTATGTTTTGATTGCGCTTCCCCTATAATACCTTCTACTGTCCCAATCGCCTCTTATTATATGTGGATATGTTTAGACCATATGTCTGTGGGGTTCTTTTGTTATAATTGTTATTATCGTAAATTCTATAATTGGAGCCGCGGCTTGTGTTAGAATACATTATTTTGTTTTTCCAAATAGAAGATGATGAGGCAGGGTGCGTCTTCTGATGGAGAGTTTTCCCTGCACCATGACCTGATGGGCTACTATATTGGTTTTATGAGTAGATATACTGACAAAACATAACATCGTAAGGTCAAGTAATAATAGAAGGGCTGCATTTTTAACATACACGCTTTTTATTGATAAAAAATACCACAAACATAAAGAAAGGTAATAAAATGCTTCTGCAATATTGATGAAATGACATAAAAACACGTGACAATGAGGAAAAAGAAAAACGTAGAATGGTCATATAGAGTGCAAAATTTTTGCGCGAGTGATACACATGAAACTCGGGCAGGAACTTTTCATTTTCATTACTTTAACTTAGCAACCTGAAGTCGGGGTGTGTCTTCTATTAGGGTTTTTCTGCTGAACAAAATGACGGAGATTACAACCTGTAGATGTCCCGAAGTCGGCATGCGTCTTCTTATAGGGAATTTACGGTATCATCATCATCATCATCATCATCATCATCATCATCATCATCATCATCATCATCATCATCATCATCATCATCATCATCATCATGATGTTGTTTTTGTCCGATTCACACATCAACATGGTTGATTGGAAAGTTGCAAATGTTAGTGGTGTAACAAGTTATTTGTGCTAGGGGCATACCACACATGCAAAAGCAACAAATTGAGGCCTACTAGGAATATTGAAGTAAACAGGACCAACGAAATTGGCACTGGGGAAAAAACTCAACAAATCAGGGCATGAACATCCAGCAGAGAGTGGGTGTTTGTTGCTACCAAGAAGTAGTTCGTAAATTCTGGACATGACTTTTTTCTTGTGCTAATATAATATTTGGCCTTTGTAATATGAACAACCTCATCCTCCGCTTTTCATTTGCAACTTTCAATACAATTATAATCACTAGACAAATATTCAAACAGACTACATCCTCTGCAGATAAACAGATTTAAAGGCCTGCATTGAATGACTACTGAGCTTGACTGTTTCGCCTCTTCTTGTAAAAATAAAGTTGAGATCGAAATGAAAGCAAAATACATTTAAGAGAAATATACAAAGTAGCGCAGTTGTCATAGGAACAAGAACATGCTAATGCTCTGCCATTTGCATCATTCTGACAATAATTGTATTTCTGTAAGCGATAAGATCATTGGGGGTCAATTGTTGTGTGAATCAATGTTTTGACTAATGTCAGCAGCAATTAAAATTTGAATGAGTACTGTAGAAAAGACTTGCCAAATAAACATGTCTCAGGCCAACAACTTTCCTCAGCGTAGGTCAGGCGCTTCGTAGCTATTCAGGAAAGCTGAGAGAAAAGTCGTAAATCAGTCTTAGCTCAAGATGGAACGGGGTTAAATACGTATGCTATGCTCTTTTTATTGTTCACGTAGCATATCTACGATGCTTAATTCAGTGCAAACTGCACCGTCCTTTATCTTCATCTTAAAGGACAAATATTGATTGATTCCCATCGATGTTACGCCAACTTAAATTTCTTTCAAAGGGCCAGGTGGTTGAACGATGTTATAAGGGAGGTGCATGAGCCTTGACTTGCGCAACAACTGTAATTACGTATAATATATACTGTTGGTACTGTTTCTCTCTCTCTCTCTCTCTCTCTCTCTCTCTCTCTCTCTCTTTCTCTCTATCTCTCCTCTCTCTCGTTTTCCTCCTCTTCCTCCCCCTCCCTCCTACTCCTCCTTTTCCCACTTCTTCTTCTTCTTGTTCTTCTTCTTCTTGCTCTTCCTTTTCTTGTTGTTGTTGTTGTTGTTGTTCTTCTTCTTCTTCTTCTTTTTCTTCTTCTTCTTCTTCTTCTTCTTCTTCTTCTCCTTCTCCTTCTCCTCCTCCACCTCCTTCTTCCTCTTCTCCTTCTTCTTCTTCTTCTTCTTCTTCTTCTTCTTCTTCTTCTTCTTCTTCTTCTTCTTCTTCTTCTTCTTCTTCTTCTTCTTCTTCTTCTTCTTCTTCTTCTTCTTCTTCTTCTTCTTCTTCTTCTTCTTCTTCTTCTTCTTTTTGACAGGCCCTTCATCGGTCTTTGACCGGGAAGGCGCAAAATTTGAAACCGATAAATTCTCTCCTGCATCCTACTTGTTAAGACAGCGGATGGTATCTTCACATTTTGTTTTTCTGATTGCGCTCAATGAGTGACCAATCGACCAACACGTACTGCAGGCAATGGACAAATGGACGGTCTAGAACACAATACTTTTTCCATGCGTGATTCCCATAAAAGGAGTGTTTATTGAGTCCAATAAGCATTCATATTGCTATGCAGTTTTAGCTTTTTAAGTCTGTTGTTTCCAGTTAGAAACGACTAACCTGCATCTTGCTCAAATTCCAGTAACTGAACAATAGAAACTCATTCTTCAAAAGTGCAAGTCACTGAGAAAAGACTGACGACATTGCCCACTTACACGATAATATGCCTATAAATACCATATAATACGAGCCACAACTTGTCTGTCTACAATAATATAGAACGATTGCAAAACACCAGCTGCCGGCGCATTTTGCGAAGACCCTATCTTCAGAGTATTTTGTTATCTATTTTCAGTGAGCAATAACTTAGATCACAACACCAATTTGAGAATTTGAGCAACTTTTGTTCATAAATGTTTTTGTCATTCTCAGATTTCTTTCTTCTTGGATCACGAAAGATATACAACCATCAGAAATACCTCCATGAGCCTAGATACCGCATTATGGCGAGTTATGATGCATTTGAAATCCTCTCTTCTTAAAAAAGCAACATTATGGGGCTTTTTTTCAATAATGCAATGAAAAAAAATATCGCGACCGCTTCAGGACCAGCATTTACAAAATCTATACCAATTAGTAAAATAAATCTAAATATGGCTTCCTGTGGATACAGATCTCTCCGCATGTAATACTCGTTCTAAAAGGTCAAAGCTGTCGACAGTTAAGAAGGCTATTTTTATTATATCTCCTTGCAAGTGATGAATACTAGAGAAAGAAGTCTGTCCCGTTAAGTAAATATTAGACGGGTGAAGGATGAATAAAGCCGACATATCGGGATATCAACAGTGAGTTCCCACCGACAATCTTGTAAATTACTAATATCGTAATGGCATTAGTCTGAGACGTAAGGAGGGATTACTGAATAGTTTACGCACAAACCTATTACATTAGCTTCACCCAAACGAAACAATCATTAAATAGCAAACCCCTTAACTGTACCCCTAGTATTTTGCACCCAATAGTGATATTTAACAAAATTTTATATGCCTCTGTGTTTTCAGGATGAGCAAAGTGGGTACAATGCTCGAGACAGTTGATGTCTGGAACAGACTATTTAGAGCCATACAGGAGCATATGTCTTCATTGTGGGGGTAGAATCTCCCAAGGTTTACGACATCGTGTGCTTTGTATTTCAATGCTTTTGTCAGGGTCATATCACTCTTGGTATTCCATGTGAATTTGCCTGTCAGCGCTACTGTTGTAATATATAGGAGAACATGTCATTCGATGCACACCTTGCCATCGTCTCAACCATATTTGCTAAGATAGGCCTCAACCTCAGCGGGTCGAGCTAACCCTGACATTTTCCTTGATTGCGGTTACATGATAGCCAAAACCTGAGACGTACTCCAATGATTCTCTGTGACACTTGGTTAGCCAGTATGTAGCATATTTCTCTCCAATTAGATTTTGCCCTGTGGATGTCTACCTTCAAACTAAAGTGTTCCACTAATCAGCAAACTGTCATTATAAAGACAAGTCTGGAGGATATTTATAGGTTTAATGGGCAGCCGCAAGGGACACTTGCGTTGCAAAGAAATCACAGGATAAGAGAAAGCGAGAGAGGAAAAACAGAGGGAAACAGAGAGGAAAATATATAGAAAGAGAGAAGGACAGAGAGACAGAGGCAAAGAGAAAGAGAGAAGCAAAGAGAGAGAAAGAGAGAGGCAGAGAGAGAGAGAGAGAGAGAAGTAGAGGGAGAGAGAAAGAGAACACACGCTTTACGCAACAATACGAAAACAATACACTTTTTAAGGCAACTTCAACGACACATTTATGATGGCTTTATCGTAACTTTAATTCAGAACAAAGCCCCTGATGGTTCAAGTCAATTTGCAGCGATTAAGAATGTATGCAAATTTAATTTTGGTTTATGGAATGCAGGAGCAATTTTGGTGGATGCCACTTCAGCAAATTTAACACATATGCGGTTCAATTCAGAGAAATGTTGTTGATCTGAACAGGGACACCCTTTGAAAGTTGATTTTACAAATGCAGAACCTTGCTCTTTACATAATCTCCTCTGCTTACAGCCAGTCCCATGGCTTTATTTGAATTACTTCATATGTTTTGGGTGAACAAGTCAGTGTGTAATATTTTTCGGCTTGTCTTACAAGCATCACGGAATTCCGTTGGGCGTATCTGAGAGTTTTAATGTTGCTTCCAAAAATACGAATATAGGTACATGTATATTCATACATACAAAATATACATATATGCATACAAACATGTTTTATATATATATATATATATATATATATATATATATATATATATATATATATATATATATATATATATATACATATTGGTGATATCATTTTGGTGACCGCTGGTGCAAATTATAAGACCTTATTTTCAGTATTCGTACGCCGATCGCTCTCCTCCATTTTTTCCCAAATTTTCGCATTATCTCAATGCCGGAGTGCAACGCTCGAGGTCATTCACAGTTCTGATCTCACCTGCGCTTCTTCCTCTTTTCCCGACAATTGCGCCGATTGAGGATAGCTAGAAATAAGGTAACATCGTGTTGATGGGTACATATAATAATACAGGCAAGTACCTGTGTCGTGCTCAGCTACACTCATGTGGCGACTCCAGGAATTCAATGGGCACAGCACAAGTAAAAAAAAAAAAATAAAAAAAATAAAAAAAACCTGTGGTTCTGAATCTGTCACAAGATCTCTCTAATTGGTCTTCCGTGTTCTGTACTGTCAATGCAGCGTTATGAATGTTACTGCATCGATACATCTTCCTCATCTGTAGCTTCCGCACAGATGGAATATTGCTAATTACCGCGGTTAATACGTCCGTCTGTTTGTTATGTAGGTATATATCTGCAGTTCAACAAACACAAGTGACTGCTTCTTACAAGCAAGGCATATATGAGGTCGATAATAGAAGATTCTTTGACAAATCCCCAGCCCCCATCTCTTTTGTAAAACCTCCAGGAACACTCATCGGGGCACGGCTGAAGTACCCGCGATATTAGCCTAGCAAGATTCCAGCCTTACAGTCGTGGTATTAAAAATATAGACAAGGCTAATGCGCCGTAAAATATTCACCGTTGCTAGGAAACGCACGAGAGAAGAGAATTCCCGATACATGTTTGAAGACTGTAAATGCTATCCTTATTTACAGATGGACGATAAAAACTGTAAGTGTATGTCTACGTCATCCAATTTGATCCTTAGATTACCAGCTACACAAACAGTTACCACCACATTTGCAGTGTACATTTTCGTGCAAATACAGCAGAAGAAACAAATAAATACATCACCCAGGAGACAGGTGTTCACCATGTAGATAACACTTACATCACTCAGAATTATATCACATATTGTTGCTGTCACTAAGTATTCCACAACATACATGAATGATTTTCGCTATAGTGGTCATATCGGGTCATTTTTTCCCCTTTCTTCTTTAAAGTGATATTTTCTTTGGTCTAAACTAATCTTTTCCCAGAGAAAATGAGGCTGATCCAATAGCTTTCTTGGCATGTTATCATGACAGAACTTACCACAATTCGCTGCAATAATTTTTTCTACTAACATGGAATTTAAGTGAAAACATTAAGGTGGACTATAATTAATATCTAGGTATTTTTTCGTGGTTCTTGAGCGGGGAAACAGTACGGAAGAGCAAGAACAGAAGCGTCTGCTGCTCTCTTCTCCAGGGCATTTCAGTCATGCGTGGCTCGAGTTGCGTGTTCCCATTACTTTTCATTATAATTTACAGCTTGATAACTTCAAACCACTCGTTGCAGAAACAGAAAAAAATGCGTGGTAAAACTATGTCCACAGTTGAAATGTTCACACAAATTTTATTCTTGTAGCTTAAAAAATAGTGTTTTAACTTGAGTTTAATTTAACGTGCAATCCAATGGGAATACACATCTCCAGCCCTGAAGGTTTCTTTGTACTGGATGGATTGTGGATTCAGCGGAATACAGATAATTGGTAATTGTGACATCTCCTATTAATTGATGACTATATTACAACAAACTGTCAGACGTCTCTTAACACGTTTCTGCCAGAATCAATGCCAGGCAACCGGTGCTCTTATGTGCCACTTATCCGTTAAAATGATGATGATGATGATGATGATGACGACGACGACGACGATGATGATGATGATGATGATGACGACGACGACGTTGACGACGACGACGACGATGATGATCTCTACCCTCCTAGCTCAACCCTTATGCGGACATGCGGCATGGTGTTGCTGTTATTGTATTCAAAGAGTGCAATGTGAACAGCGTACTTTTTGACTGATGCAGGTAAGGAATCCCTTCCCTAACATCATTCATTCATTCACTCACTTCTATTTATCGTCGTTATCTAGGCTAGCTAAATGATGATGATGATAATAATAATAATTCATTGATCAGGTAAAAAAGAGAGACCTATGAATCTATACACGCCCGCAGCCAACTTGCTTTTTTAAGGTTCGATTGCTGGAGGGAAAATCTCTGAGTCAGGTAAGTGGGTTTGTGGTTGGTAGGATCCCATGCTTCGAATGCGTTCATTGACAATTTTAAGTCATTTAGGTCTAACATTTTTTTCCGTGGGAACAAAAATTTGATTAAATATGTAAAAATTTATTTCCCATTTATACACGTATGTATGATTTCACATCCTTGCAACTGCCACACACCTGTCTGTTCATTCAACGATTTGCAAGGAACGTTAACATGCAACCCAGATGTGAAATTTTGGATCGCGCCCTTTCCAGATGCTTTTAACGCACTTGTATTAATACTTTTCCATCTATGGATCTCGGGAGGCACAAGGTACAAAAGGTGTTTTTTGGAACAACAATACCTTAAGATTCAGTATTCAATGGTTGGCCAATAGTTCACACGAATGGCGAATTCCCCCCCCCCCCTCCCATTTCACATTCTACATCCAGTATCTCTGCTGGACCTTGCAGCATTATAACGACCTCGCAAGCGGTTGTTAAGCTCCTCGGTCTGCTTCACGCGTGAAACTTGCCTCGTGCTCAAGCACCCAGCTCCCTTCGAGACATACCTTACTCTGAAACTTACCTCGCAGAAACAGGGCCGCAAGATAGTATTCAATACTGGTATCTCAACAAAAATTAGTATGTGTACTCCTCAAGGCAGGACGATCTTTAGACCTATAGCAGGGTTCAAAAATGTTGAAATTCAGCATATATATAGTGATAATTAGTAAAGACAGCAAGTGTTAAGCTTACAAAATAGAAAACTAGGCCATATATATATATATATATATATATATATTATAATATTAGATGTATTATATATACTGATGCGCAAACTCTAAGGGTAACAGCGTTTTATAGTCGGGCAAACACGGCAGTGGGAACCAGGTCATGAAAGGTCTCAACTGCGCATGCTCTGGAAGCTAGGTACTTTTCACGCGTGAAATTTATGTCCCGCTCAAGACAGAAGAGCGAGGTCTGTATCTAAAGCGAGGTCTGGAGTTGAAGTGAAAGCTAGCTAGGTTTCACGGCGCATCAAGCCTTCGAGGTGTCTTGAAGCGGTAGATTTGTGAAAGCTAGCTCGCTTTTAAATTACCGGCGAGGTCTCGATCACGCAGCAACCTCCCCTCCTGCACATTATTCACACTAATAATTTAAAGCATCTAATATCTTGGAATCTTTATTTCAAGACTCAAGATGTCTTTGCGGTATCTTATATAAAGGCCAATTTGCTCTTTAAAAATTCACGTTGCATCAAAATGGATATTTTAACATTTTAAGGTACAAGAAGTTTGCCTCTCTCGCTAACAGAATGCCTTTGTTTTCAAATCTAGAGACTGGTGTCACAGATGAAAGATTATGCAGGTCAGTTAGTACGAAAGCAAGAATTGTCAAAATTTATTGACCTTTCTTGACAGACTTTACAGATAACATGTCTTTGAAGACCAACTGCATATTAACCAACTCATTTTGCTAATGTTAGTCTAATGTTTGTGTGTCTGTCTGTCTGTGTTTATCACAATTTCTCCTCAAAGTAGGGTTGACATTCCTTACTTCGTGGGATTTCCAATTTTGTGTTAGTACCGATTGTCATTAAGCAAGTTGCACCGCATCGCAACTACAACGTTTGTCCAGTTTTACTGAGAGAAGCAGGTACCACCAAACTATTTTTCCTGTTTTACTTGACCGCAGAAGAAGCTATCAAAAGAATTGTACCAAGTGACGTAAAATACACGATTCTATTGCAAGTGCAACAAACATATTCCCAACAATTTCACTTTTTCGTCGCTATTATGCAGTCACCGTGTTTAGAAATTTGTACGAAAAGACTGGTGACCCGACGTACGCTGGATAGTTAAATGGAAGGGACTATTCAATATTTTCCCATGTGTTCTTAGAAGATTGGACAATGCTAGGACTTTTTTGTACTGCGAAATAAGGGAGGATTCTTGCCGATTCGGAAGTGGAAAATGGCGTCCTCCCTCTTCTCTCCATTGCTGGATACCACAGGAACACCCATGATGCACTTTTCCTCGTAAATTGTTTGTTTTTTGCTACCCATCGCAACTGCATTTATGTTTGATGTGATAAATGGCTGAAATGTTTATTATCCTGTAATTGTAACTGTATCAGCTCATGAAACAGGAAAATACAGAGAGGGCAGTATTTCTATTCAGGCTTACCTATTGAAAATCTATATTAGCTAGCCCTAATAAAGGAGCTCTTTCATTGGTCCTCCTTGTAAGTGCCTAGTGGATCTACTTTTTATTCCATGTTTGGAAGGACCTGTCCATATTTGGAAATCAGGTCAGGGTCGATTCTATCCAAATATATTTGAAAAAAGTTCTTATTTTTAAAATTATTTACTGAGTAAAGCAATAACAAGAAAAGAAGATTTGCGTCCTATCAAATCTGTCTGGGTGCCTTCAAAATGAAACCAGTTTGAAATGCTGCGCTTTGCCATTGTTCAAAAAAATCTAAATTTTGAGTATTTGCCTAATTTGCATCAATTAAGACGCTACAATTTTGGCTCATGTTTTATTGGGCGCGGCTGTGTCACAAGCCTACAAATTGAAGTTGGAGTGACACCTCTATGTATAATAGTTTAAAAGCTCTTCAAGATTTAAAGTTTGTATATTCACCTAATTTGCATAAATTAAAATTCTACAACTTTGATTCATGGTTCATTGGATGCGGCTATGTCACAAACCCATAAATTCAAGATGGAATGACAGCACTATTCATAATAGCTTTGAAGCTATTTAAGATTTAAATTTGCATATTCATCCAATTTGCATAAATTAAAATCCTACAACTTTGGTTCATGGTTCATTGGATGGGGCTTTGCCACAAACCAATAAATTCAAGTTGGAATAACATCTCTATCTCTAATATTTTTGGAGATACTCAACTTTTAAAATTTTCAATGCCCTAATTTACAGAATTCAAACTTCTACAAGTTTCATTTACTATCCTTTATATTGACCATACATTGTCACACACCTATACATGCACATTGAAGTTTTGTCTCTATCTGCAATAGTTTGGAAGATATGGAGCTTTTAAAATTTTTATTGCCCCTAATTTGCATACTTTTACATATCATGACTATTCCAAACGATATGCACAATTTCACTTTTAGGTCAGTCACTATGGCAAGTTTGATGGTTTCCAGAATACATGTATTAGTTTCCGAGTAAAACTCAGGACAAATTTGGTCACACAGAAGAAAGAAAGAAAGAAAGAAAGAAAGAAAGAAAGAAAGAAAGAAAGAAAGAAAGAAAGAAAGAAAGAAAGAAAGAAAGAAAGAAAGAAAGAATTTTTGGAAAAACAAAATGTGTGGGTTCGCACAGAGACATAATTACTGATAACAAATGAAACAAACTGTGTGAAGAATCTGACTGACCAGGACAGCCTCGTTCTGGCCTGCTTAATCATCGTGCTCTCCGTGAACAGTTACTCGGAAAGAGCCGGCCATGAACTTGGCTGTCCTGTTCAGTCAGATCCTTCACTTCGTTAGTTTTATTATTTTGTTACGAATTGTGGAAGGACAAGCTCAGAACTCTTTAAATCGGTAGAAACACGCTCCCCTGACTTATGCGGGTCACCCAGCTCCTATATTTTGGCATATCTGATTGGTGACATCTCTTGGCCATTGGTGCCCTTAGAATCCAAGCTGATGCCATTACAATTGCAGTCAATAGCAGTCGGCAGTTACCTGTTGGTAAATAAAATTCATCAGGCAAGCTGAAACTGAAACTTTGCACGTGGCACGATAGATATCTTTCTTGTGTTAGACTTGGGTGTATGTTGCCAATGAAGTGGCATGTACGTGTATATCAAACGACAAATCGTGGAAATTTTTTTATTGTAATAATATTTACAAGTTGTGTCATTTTTTCAGTAGGATCCTTTGCAAAATAGTTGCATTTATTTTAAATATCAGATATCAAGGCAAGAGGAGTCAATACCAAATAACAGGAGGGACGATGGTTAATGTCAAATTATACGTAAAACAAAAACAAACAAACAAACAAACAAACAAAATGACAAACATCAAATATCCCCCCGTCCATTTTTTTTTGGGGGGGGGGGGCGTGACAAGTACACGGAACATGTGGCGCTGTTGCCCCTGTTTATATAATTATAGAAACTCATGAAGTGATGGCGCCACGGCAAATAACCCAAAGTTGCCCCAACTTTCAAGATTGTTGTTCCTTTGGTTTAAACTTACTTTATTTCTTGAAAGCAAAAACGATTGAGGGGCAGGCGATGCCCATATGAACCCCTCTCGTGAAAAAAGAAGAAAAATGTAAAAATACTGGACGCGTTACAGCACAATACATGAATAAAACAGACATAAAGATTCACATCACATTTTGCAACACAGATAGTTAATTCACATTAGGGTTTCGTGGTTACCCACCATGAAAAAAATAAATATAGCACTTGCTATGGAAATCGTTTTGTTCCTTGCTGTTCCTTTGAGTACGCTGGAACTCCGCACATGTAGGCAAACCAATGTGCCGACACTTCTATAAAGTAACCAGATTTAATCAAGAAACAAACCAGCACTAGGCTGCTTTTATGTCGCATATAGTAATCTTTATGCTAGGCAGGACACTTGTAACGCCCCTGAAGGTGAAGCCAATGAACAGCCCAGATTGGATCTCAATATTTCTCGCATTTTTTTTCTTGATCATGTGTGAAAAAGCACGGAAGACAGCAACTGTGTTGATGACCCACACGCGCAACACCGGGGATGAGTATGTATGGACTTGCATTCTTTCGCAGCTGCAAAACCAATTACATTGAGTGGTGACGTGGTGCTACCCTGTGTGGAAAGCCACCACTGGAGGGAGGGTTTACATTTAAAAAAAGAAAAATCATTGCAGTACGTATTGACTGCAATTTTAACAAATGAAATATAGATTCTTGTAAGGATAGAATGCTTATTGATCATGTAAGCTTTGTATTTGTTTTGAGTCAAACAGAGGCCAGTTAAATGTCTCGGTTTGTTAAGCTCTCTCATGTACCATGGAGGATACGCAAACTTGTAGGCTCCTCGCACGTACTACTGAACTCTCGAAGATAAAGGACCTTCATTTGGAAATGGTATTTGGTCATTTTGGAATGTACAGGCATTTGGATAAGTGAAAGTAGGATAAAATACAACTGCTGAATCACGCAGTGTAAGGGCCGGACACGCAAAAGTAGCGTCAAATAATATTGGATTGTACAGTGTAGAGAAATCCGGATATGCAAAAGTTGAGCGTACCATAATGGGATAATTATGTAGTGTGGAAACAATTGGATATATTAAAGTAAACTCAAATGATACAATATATAATTATGTATACTGTAGGAACAACCGGATATGTAAAGGTAAAATCAACCTATGCTATATAATTATGTAGTGTAGAAACAATTGGATATGTGAAAATAAAGTCTAATGATATCATGTAATTTTAAGGTGTAGGAACAGTCGCATACATGAAATATAACCATAGTATACTGTATGGTTTCTGGTATGTAGGAACACTCGGGTATGATGTGCTGACTCATCTCATGGCAGTTAACCCAAAGGGCGTAAAACCGCTCCGTATACTTAACGGAGCTTTTCACAATTTTCACCGGGAAAATACGATCATACATCAAGTGTATTCAAACAGATAACACTCAGCCTCTGTGAAATGATTATTCAGCACCTTAATCCATTAGCAGTTGCCGGAGGTAAAAAACTTGGGTTCAGGGAATTTTGTTAAAGTATGAATCCAATTAAAGTATGTGCCATTTGTATTCAAATATAATGCGTCGATTGCAATTTCTTGAATATAAACGAGCAGGCCTACATCTTATAAATGTCAATCGAGTGTGGACGAATACTCGTGCAGGAGGTTTCGGTTATGGGCCATGTTGATGACTGAGAAATGGATGGCCGACAAGAGAATTCTCCCGGCCAATGACTAAACAATGGACTTTATTTTACAAAATGTATTCTAAAAAGTGTTCCGAAGTGTTCATCCAAATGCACATAAAAATGAGTTAGAAAGACGTAAACTATTAGAGAAAGTCGTAAAATCAGGTCGGTCTGTTTTGTTGTAAAATAGCGACTATCTTCCTAAATGGCCCACAATTGGCACATTTATGCTAGTACTCGTCGGTAAACCGGGTTTTAATTACCCGAAAATCAGGTACCGGTATATTATATATCCATACCCGACAATGCTGCATATAATCTTTACAAAATTCATTAAATATACAGGATATGCACACGTGCAGTCAATCAGGCGTCATTTACCCTGACGCCAAAATTCAAGATTTTGCAAGGGATTGATCAAAAAGAGAGCTGCCGTATCATTTCTAGATTGCTTGAATACAATTAAAAGCTTGCAATGCTGACGAAATGACTGTCAATCCAAGAAGTACTTACTACCTTGGGCCGTTTTCTCACACGTTCTTGTACAGTATGTGCTGGGCATTGGGTATCCAACTCAGAGACCTTTACATAAGTCTTGTGTTTTTCATATACACAGACCAACATTGAATCCCTCTTCAGTATCTTCTAACACACACACACACACACACACACACACACAGACAGACACAGACAGACACAGACACAGACAGACACAGACACAGACACAGATACACACACACAGACAGACACACACAGACACACAGACACACACACAGACACACACACACAAAGACAGACACAGACACACACAGACAGACACAGACACACACACACAGACACACACACACACACACACATACACACCAATAAATATAATAAGAAAACCCCGAATACTGGTACAAAGTGAGTCTGGGGCTGGTTGTGCTGCTGTCCTGCTGCACAGATTTATCCCATAACACACTGAGCGTTATTTTGAAAGGATAAACGGGTCTTGCCACATAGGACACAAGAACAATGTGGACAAAAAACAGCCGGCAGGCAAACAGCACGGCGACCGCTAGTTTCATGGGGAAGTGAACACAAATTATTCTGTAATGTGTGCAGTCAAGGGAACATGGCATGAGAAACACCGCGAGATAGAATTTTATGCATTTGTGATTAGTACATCTGTCTTAAATGTCAAGCCCCCTTTCCTAAAGACAAGAGACAGTATACAGTCTTTTCATATGTTTTCGTTTTGCTTTTGGTTGCCCTGGCATTTGCCGGGAGGGCCATATTTTGGAATGTATAATTATCAATTAACAACAATAACTACCATAATGGTGATGATGATTTCATCGAAGGTGGAAAATGTCATGGTCTTATTCATTGCACCACGCGGACGCTACAGATTTTCTGCGATATTGTGTACACAATAATTATGGATGCATGATTTTCATGTCTATGCGTATAAATATCATAGCATGCCACAAAATAATATATTGTCACAAGTGCGCCTGAATCCTGCCGTCCGCTCGCTTTGCATTTCCAGAAATGACAGCTATGATGCATGTTTTTGTCACCAGGTGGCTCACTTGCATGACCAATGCATAAAAAGCGATCAACTACTTGCTGTATTTTTTTTTTTTTGCGCAGGGAAATGCTCAACTGGTTTTTCAAGCCAAAAGCATTTATTCACATTCACGAGAAAGAACGCAATATAGCAAAAATCCAAAGTTGTATAAATGATATACTTTAATATACTTGTGTAAATGTGCTGTTTCAATACGAATTTTCCTTTAAAATTAAAAGAGAAAATGATGCTTATGAATACACACACATACAAACACCAACACACACACACACACACACACACACACACACACACACAAAAATATATATATATATATATATATATATATATATATATATATATATATATATATATATATATATATATATATATATATATATATATTCAAAAATACATAAGCTAATCTGTTGTATACAATATACCTAATTTCCTTAATGCTAGTGGATTTAAGTCCCTGATTCTGGAAATAAATGCCGACTCAGTACATATACTGCATAACCGTGTTCACATGGCACTCGCACATAACAACATCCATTGAACCATTCTTTTTTAGAATGGGGATTCGGTCGAGTGGATATGTCCGTTTACCATTTCAGCTAGGTGACTGTTGCCAAAGGTTGAAGGTTCGAGTCCCACTTGTTCCGAACATAAAATATGCAGCAAAAGCACTTTTGGGACGTAAAAAAGTTAAATACCAAGTGTCAGCAGGCCAGGAAGTGGTGGAGTGACCCCCGCTCTTGCTTAGTTTTGATTGGTCAAAGAGTACCTACCTGATGGGTTCAGAAAGTGAAAGGCGATCACAGTTGGGATAAGATCATTGCTCTTGGGGGAGTCCGTCACAAAGAAAAAGGAACGGGTGCTGCAGATCAGTGTCAGACATCCGAATTTGTCTGTCCCATGCACACAGTGCTGGGGTGCATGTTAGATTTGTGGTAGTGTTCCTGCTTCGACCTGCCGTTTGAAAGGTGGGAATTGGTTTGTTGAGAGCTTCAATGTGCTCCAATATATTTTGTATTTGGTGTACCTGTGTGTGGTGTGCTATTGGACAGTATAGGCTTCCTGATAAGCCATTTTTTGAGCTCTTGTAAGCTTTAATACATTTTGTATTTTCTGAATCTGGGTATGATTCACCAGTTGAATATTGTAGGCTTCTAAATAAGTCATTTTTGAGCACACGTATTCTTCAATATATCTTGTATTCTTCAATTGAGTAATGTAGGCTTTGTAATAGCCATTTCTGACACAAGGAAACCAATACGAGTACATTTTTCAGAACTTTTTTTAGCTCTCCAAAAGGCGCTTTGTGTAGTGTGTTTGTCAAGTGTCTGTCTTAAAATTGCACAGCAAATCATCTAAATTAATGTCTTGTGTTATGTAATTGTGAAGTCCAGGTGTAGGAAAGTTTGAAAACTAAACCACAGTTTCGGCCTAACAATTAAAAACCGGGTCTGCTTACAAATTACAAGATAGTGTTCCAGGTTTTACTTTATTTTTTTTTTCTGATACTGCTCTGTGATTCCGAGTTGCAGCCCTGAGATCGACTGCATAAGCCAGGGCACAGGACCCACCACTTCGTGTGAAAACAGTCAACATGGACATTTCAGACGAACTACCTGTTACCGGCGTTGCTGTGTTTTCTTGTATGTATTTTTAAAAATGTTTCTGTCTTCATGTTCTGTTCACAGCAATAAAGTGAATAAAGTGTAGCATTTTCTTTTCTTTTCTGTCATTGACGGCCTGGTTGGTACAATATGCGCTAAGTAAAGCAACCTCGTTACAATACACACACACACACACACACACACACACACACACACACACACAGAGATATATATATATATATATATATATATATATATATATATATATATATAGTGCCCATTGGTTTCTCGAAAACTAACAAAATAATATGATGACCTTCAGGTGGCACAAAGGACTTTTGGAACTTACATCATGCTTTGTTTAATTTGCTCTTTTAAGCGCTTGGTACACTGTCACAGTATTTTGCACAGAAAATGCAATTTTGCTCCAAGCATGTCCTATTATACATTAGACCTCTCAATAGGATGTATTCATATTTAAATGCGGTCCTACTGTAACACCTATTGGGCAAAAGGGAAGCCACATGTTTCAGGGCAGATCCATGTATTTATCATGGTCAAAACTACTTTTTCAATAAAATAAACAACGTGAAACCAAAAATAATCTTAAGAAAATGTTTTAACATATATATAAAACATAAAGGATGCCTCAATTGATTAGAAATGAGCTCTCTTTTGGTTGAAAAGGTGTTATTTATTGATGTTTATGTTGTATATAATACAGATCTGCCCTGATCATGGTGGAAGCATCAACCTGTTGCCCCGGCAACAGAGGAAGTGAGCAGGATTGCAGTTACATATAAATGTCTCCAATTGAGATCATATTAACTATATTGTTAAAAGTATACACTTACACTAAGCTATTGAAATAATGAAATATCAACAAGTATTAAGAAATTGAATTTTAATTTCTCAATTAAAAAAAATAACACTTTTTTTGCAGAAAAAAAGGAGCGCATACACCAAAATGGGCAACACTATTTTCTTAGGAGAAATGAAAGAGTAAACTTTCAGCAGCAAAACAGTATTTCAAATTTTGTATAAGTGTTTTAGTTAAATAATTTACATGGTGTTTAAATTCAAGTTTTTTTCTTAAATTAAACAGCAATAAGATTAGAACTAAGTCTGTTTTGAGAAACTTAAAATGTGGTTTCGGAAATCGTTAAGTGTTCCTTAATTTAACACTATAAACTATATCTGATTTCTATTTTTTAAAATGCTCTTTTAAATTTTACACTAAAATTAAGATTTTTTATATTTACATTTAATTACACCAATAACAGCTCGGAATTTTTTTATTTAGTACCAGGATCAAATTTGATGTTATGTTTTCTTTTAGAAAATGTGTAATTTTTCAGGTATTAGATGGCAACCATAGACATAAATTAGGTATTTTTACATGAGCCATAAAGTATGCCACACCCTTAATCACTGTTATGGAATTGTTTTATGAAGACCATGGCATTAACTGCAAAAAGTAACCAGGAACGAAGCGACGTGCCATAGCTCAGGTAATCTGCATGTAGGTATTACTCACTGCGCTTTGCACTTTTATTTTTAGACATACAATTTTTCATTGTCAGACCTTGTGTTTTTTCTCCTTTTTCCCTATTGGCACGAGTTGTGATTAATTGCAACAAACATGCAGTCTTACCAAGATATTAATTGCATATCTAAATAAAGAGTCATTCTATTATGAATCTGATGTCTATCTAAAGCCTTCCTTTAAAAGGTTAAAATCGGATTCAGAGGTTACAAGCTGATTGGGAAATGCTGATTTCAGCGTCCAAAATGCGCCAACATGAGCATATTTATTACGAAACTAATACTACAAAACAGCAGAAACAGAGATAACACAGCCTACAGAATTCATCTTCGTCTGATTTTCACATAGTTTTTTTTTAAATGTTTATTTTATTAAACATATAATTTTATATATTTCCGACCGGTACCCTTCAAACAGCACCCCGTTATGCATGTGGGGTTAACTCTTTCACTGTCAAGTTTCGGATAGTCAACAACTTTCCTCGGCACGCTTTGGGTGCAATGTGCCCAAAGTGCATCAAGGAAAGCTGTTGACCCGGGCCGTTATACTCTCTGGAACTATAGGAATGCTGGTACTGGATTGAAAGGTCTTCCAAAATTTTGCTACAATGCTCCAGTTGGACAGCCCTGTGCATGAATTGAGTTGCAGCTCGCTGGAACCTCTCTTTTCTTAATTTGAAACTGTTTTCTGAAAAATGACGGTTAACGACAACGTGAATATTTGTTATCGTATGTATTATGTAACATATACTCGTCTCGATGTAATCTGTATTTACACGAGGAGAGAGATTTTTATTAGCCATTGGCTAATTTCTCCATCCTCTTAAAAGAAATGGAGTATATTATTATTCGTTAACGAAATGAATTGGTGTTTCGAGCGTCGAAAGGTAAAGGAAAAAGAAAATTAATTCCGTTTTCAGTTGTCTTTCTCTATTGCCATTTATTGTTATCCATCTGTTCAATGCAGACTTCCAATGAATGCAACGAGACAAGGTGGTTAAGTAGGATGATTGGGTTGGGGGTGGGCTAGGACAGGAAAGACTTTTCACCGCAATCTCCTGCAATCGGAGATATTTAAAAGCAAGGGGAATTTGTATATTGAAAGTAAGCTTAATGTTCTGACTTTTTATATATTAAAGATGTAAAGTGTGCGGACAAACACCTATTAACTCTTTCAACGCTAAAGTATAGGCTATGCCAACAGTTATTACATCCAATGCATGGAGAGAAAATTTGTTGCACTGTATAATTTGCTATTTTCCTCTTTGGAAATATAGGCATGCTGGTGCTTAAATGAAAAGTGTCTCATTAGGAATTTGGATCTATTCAGCACAATAATTCCGGCTGGTAAGCACAACTAATATTGTGATCAGTATTGATATTGTTGACACAAAGATAATGGAAATGCGTCACGCAGTCCTGCTCCATGTATTGGGCTTGTGAACTTCCCTGACACAGAATTACACACAGCTCTTTTAACGAGGCGTGAAATTAGCCAGGAGACAAAAAGTCTTCAATGTTGTCTGTATAGTACGCGATCTTCTCAGCTCATCTGGAAAATGGTCCGTGATTGATACCTCAATTATGTATATCAAGATGGTTACAGACGTATTAAATTCTTCCTGGACAAAACAGAAAAGAGGTATTGTGTGATAAGTTATTGTAACAGCTCTGTTTGGGCTCTCACTCGAGTCAATTTAACCCCCTAAAGACGACTTTTAATGTGCACAAGTGAAGAAAATATTGCAATGTCCAATACGGTGAATCAAGTGCTTCCACCATTGGAGATTACATCCCAAGCCCTCTAGCGGTCACGCCGGGAAGTATCTTCGAAACCAGAAAACAACACTTTCCACTGTCAACAACCCACCGAAGTCTCTATTGTCCTCCGAGACAATAGTAACCATGCTTAGAATGGATTTCAAAAGCACTTATAGAAAGACGCAAAACACCACAATGGAAGTTGCATAATGTGTGGTCTTGAGAATACTATCACGCATTTTCGTGTGAAACACTCGAACAATTGCTCTGTCAGCGGCATGCATGAAGCTGGGATCTACACAGATCATTTTTTTTCTTCAACGGCGATTAAAACTAGACAAATTGAAGTCTGATCTGCACTATGGTCCAAATTCCACACTGTCTTGGATTCTTTTACTTGTATCTGGGAACCTTTTGCCAAATTAATGATCACAAAGGGAAATTATTTCATTTTTCTCTTTGATACGCAGCTGTAAAAGAGGGCAACAAAAGGGTAAATTGCAGCTAGGCAATTCCTGAGATACTTTGAAACTATTACATTAGGACTGGCTGCCATACTCCAAAGACTAAAGAGGTCATCAATATTAATGCATCAGTCCATAGGTCCAGACAACAATGCTTCGTTGATTATGTTACAAAACATAGGCGGCAAGCTTTATGTAAAGCATGAGGATACCCAGATGTTGAACTTTCTAAAGGTTAATTTGCATTGGATAGAAGTTGGAAGAAGGTGTAGCAGATATGTAGGTTTGGGGAGGGGGTTACTGCTTGCGTGCTAGGTTGCAGTCTCTGTCAACAGCTTTTCTTGGCCAGCCAATGAAAGATGTTGGCCAAGATTAAATAGGGGACTACTACTACTACTACTTCTACTACTACTACTACTACTACTACTACTACTACTACTACTACTACTACTACTACTACTACTACTACTACTACTACCTTAAGACTATGCATGCAGGGAGATGAATGAAAAGTTTCCTTATTAGGGATTTGAATCTGGAATCCGATTACAAAACTTAGGAAGCACAAAATTGTTCTCGCGGTTAATGACGAGCGGTCAAAGAGTCAAGGTGGCATTACGTCCAAAATAGTGCGTCATTGCCAGTAAAACTGCATGCTGGGCTTTCAAGTCACCGGTTCTTGGGAAGTTACGGTGACACCCTACTTAAAAACAAGCAAAAAAAAAAAAAAAAAAAAAAAAAAAAACCAAAGCAAAAAACAAAAACAACAACAACAACAACAACAAAAAACCCCAGAGTAATTCATATTTTCCAGTCAGCTGACTTCTGCAAGTGTGCATTCTGCGAAAATTTCGGAGTTTCCGGGAATATTTGTGAGCTATTTGAGACTACTATTACCATATTGAGATACTCTCCTTCTTCTTTGGGAGAAATAGCAATGGCCAACAGTTTGGATTTCAATTTAAGAAATAATCAAGCTAATTTCATTCCTGGTGTCATGGTTATCTGTTTGGAACTTTTGTATTCTAACTAGTTAACCAAGAAGAATAATTTCTTAATAATTTTAAGCTTTTCAGACATCAAGATTTCTGTGATTAAAATAGTTTTAAAAAGTTTCCTCTTTCGTCACTTCAACAGAAACGGAACAATTTTAAAATCGGTTTGATTCTCCGAAATTGTCCATATCAATGAACGACGGTATAAAGTGAAAATTGGCAGACAATCTTTTGAGAAACATAAATTATGGCCAATTTCTACCAAAGAAGAAATGTTATGTGTTCGATATGTGTCATCATTTTCTTGATTCACGTTTGATCCTTGTATCAAATAACAGTTTCAGTTTGTCATAAATTATTACATTTATCATCGTACATACAAGCAAACGCACATCCACACAGAGTGCATTTACGTACTTGTTCAATGCGCCACATGTAATTTTCTTCCTTTCTGTCTGTCTGTCTGTCTTTCTTTCTGTCTGTTTGTGCCTCCATCCTTCGTTCGTTCTTCCTTTTTTGTTTAAAAAATGCTGGTTTAGTTCAGCAAATTAAACTCACATCACAATCGTCATGTTTTGCACAAAGACCTAACAGCTGTTATGTTTTTCTTTGCGCTCTCACTTTGCAAAAGCACACCTGTAGTTTATATCATTTCTCACAGAACTGTATTTTGTCTTGGCATGATGACAAATATTGTCGCTTCCAAGGACATAGATGGTGCCAAGGGCAAGTGCCCATGCTCTGTCGGACGAAAAATGTTGGGTTGTTGTTCTTGTGGTTTGCTCGACTGTGCCTCAACACTGGGAACATTGCACCTTATATTAAAGATAAAAAAAAACAAAAAGTCACACTTTGTTCCCGAAGGTGATAAGTTGTTCATGGTATATTCATAAAGGGCTTCAGTCTTGATCTGAAAAAAAGTTTTGACTAGAAACCAGAACTAAGAGGAAAACTGCCTTAATCTGAAGGACATGGATTCTGCATGTAAATTGAAAGTGCCATAACGCGATGACTTCCAGCGACTATTTTAGCAGGGCAACGTAAAGCTGCTGGCGATTTTTCATCGGGCACATTCGGCCTTACGTCCCTATATTCTTGTTTTTTAGTGATTAAGATAGGGAAGGGGCGTACTGGATTTCGACAAATTCAAAATTTGGACAAGGTGGTTAATTTGCAAAAGAAGGGGCATGTGTCAAAGCACTATCACAGACACTATACATTTGAAACAAAAATTCGATCTAGAACAGGAACCGAAACAAAATGAATGAAAATGTTTTTCGTCAACAACTTTGTTGGATCTACCGATAACTGTTTGACTGACATTAATTTGGAAATCCACTTTTTACATTACTTTAAAACTAACACCAAACTAGCCTTGCATGGGACTCAATTATTATTATTATTATTATTATTATTATTATTATTATTATTATTATTATTATTATTATTATTATTATTATTATTATTATTATTATACATACAACCCCAAGGTATTGTACATGTCAATCAGCACTTTAAATTCCAAAAACCAATCAAGCCCAATGTATATTATTATAGCATATTTTGCGATGGTAAAGTACTCATATTTGACAGATGAAGGTAAGGATGTTTGCTTTTTTTTCAAGCACACTACAAACAGCAAATATAGCATGCATCTCTTTCTACTTTCTTTGCTCTCTGCCCATAGAAGACGGATTGAGCTGGAGTCGCACAAAGCGAGCACTTGGTTTGAGCATGGTGCCGCCACACGACAGACGATGAAACAAAAATTCGATTTCTTATTCTACAAATAATGTTTCAATTTCCCGTCTGATGACAGCACCTGAGAGTGACCAACGATGTTTTCTCACCTCCCTGCACATTGGTCATCGATTGTGCAGACCTTGATTGAAAAGGTTTCACAACTTCATTAACACACGGAAGGATGTTTTATGCACAAATGCTGTTGCCTGACCATCTTGCAGGATGCCTATCACATTTCTGTCTTCCTGGACAAATGGAATGGTTTCACGTTATTTCTTTTATGTCTCGCGTAAATTGGCCGCAATGACTTTTCCGGTGCATGAAGTTTCACATCTCTCTTTAATCATCTTTCTAACCCTCTGACAGCTAAGGACAGCTTGTTTATAATGGTAAATCGTCGGGGGAAAAAGACATTGATGTTTGTCATCGGAATGTTTCTGGTGGGGCAACTAAAAGACAGACCTATCTACTCCAAAACTACTTGGCAGTAGGATTGGTCAAGAATAAAGCTATGTTGTCTGCAATGTCCAATTTCTGCACTGATATTGCGGTTATCGACGTTTCGTCGGCTTTTATACCGTTGAAATAATGTACCTTAGTCATGAATACTTTTGTATATCAATATGTCATTCAGGGCGGGGCGTGGGGGGGGGGGGTAAGACTTTCTTTAGTTCGTAATGTCAATCTGGTTTCTAGTGGCGTTGAGAGGGGGTAACAAATGGGGCACGATGTTCCATGTTGCAGTCTTACGGTGTTACAGGGCCCCTTGATATGGACCATATGTGAAACCAACCGATTCCCCTTTATCGTGGTGTCTAACTTTATTTTTCAGGCAAGCCTCCTAGTGTTCGGCTAAAAACAACAACCTGTTGCTGTTGAGTTAAACCGCAAAGGGCTGTTGTTAGTCTCTTATCCCATGGAGGAGAGAGGGGGCTGTAAATTTTAGCCCTGTCCATCTAAATAGTGGGGATTGCCGGATAGGAAGTCTGACAACCGCTGCCTGAATGAATCAATCGATGGAGCATTAACGATATTGGCCGGCGCAGAATTCCATTCCGGGACAGACCTGATTTTGCACAAATTCTTTCATGCAAACTGCTATGACCTTCCCTTGCCCATCTTTCTGTGATAAAAAATTATAATGGTGCCCGTATTTTATTTTGCAGGTTTCATGACCCTTTTGCGCGCCGTTCTGCGCATGTTGCCCACGGTAAACAACAGAAAAATTGGTATCAGCTGGAATGCACACACGTCGGATGAAAACAGCTTATGCCAAAACACAGTACACATCTCTTGTTTTAAACACTGATTATGCAAACCATCAAACATCATAGTAAGAACATTGTTAAAAAGTTGTTTTGAACAATGGAAGAACTATATTACCTTGGCTGCCCGAAGCGTTTATGGTATTACTCCTCACTCAAAGCACAACAGATTTCTGTACTCACCTGAAAAGAAAAATAAAAAGAAACGCTTAACACTAAATCTCACCTTCCCGATGTATTTATGATTACGATGTTTCTATTGCCCCCTCCCCAAATATAAGAAAAAGAGTACATACAAATGCAAAGCAATAATAAACAATAGTTCAAACACGGAACAGGTTAAAATAAAACGAAACAATTGAAACGCTACATCATAGCTTTACATGAAAGACTTTTATCATCACGAGGTATCCAACGTAACAAAATGCCTCTGACAGAGTATAGAATGATGATGATGATGATGATGATGATGATGATGATGATGATGATGATGATGATGATGATGATGATGATAATGAAACCCCGCGAGGGATAAATAAACACACAAATACATCGAAATCATATCACAGGCATCAAAATACTTTAAGCTAAGATTCATTCATAAAATGATTGAAATGATTCAAACAAATTAAGAGAAATAAAGCACATAAGGTAGCCAAGTACCGGTATATACACATTTAATAAGATGCAATACTTAACTAAAATGGTCTACGAAATTGTGGGTATATAAAAGAGAAATAAAAAAGTAAGAGCACACAACGTGAGTACTAAATCAAAAGCTCGAGTTAACAAATGAATCAATGTATGTTGTATTGGCCATGGTTTTGAACAGATACAGTGAAGACTCGTTATAATGACACCATCTGTTCCCTGAGAAATGTGTCAGATAACTGAATGTGTTAGACAAATGAATCAAATATAAAGGAAAATAAACTTTTTCCCATACAAATTTGTGTCATTAGATTGAATATGTCGGATATCTGGGTGTCGTTATAATGATATGTCACTATATATATATATATATATATATATATATATATATATATATATATATATATATATATATATATATATAATGTTATGGCCCTTGCATACACTGTGAAATACAATGTGTTACTAATTAGACAGTTACGCTATGTTGGATCCGGTCAAAATATGTGGCGATTTTAGCGCACAATTGTATTATATATCGAATTCTACAATATTATATGGTTTCTTAGTTGGTTATAATCTTACTGTTGGAGAGTTTATGAAAGCACAGAGTGCCGAGTACACGTTTTTTTAACCACACTAGAGGTGTAAGGTCCTGGAATGATCATAAATTTGCTAGTTCGTATGGCATTTCTCAAATTAAATGATGTGATGTTAGTCCAGAAGAGTCATTGAATGTCAGTGACCAACTCCTAATTCATATTACGTTTTTTATCAATGTGAGCTGTGAGCCCAAAGGATTCTTTTAATTCAGATCCATGTGACAGGTATAATAAGATTGGTCAATTACCTGCACTCAATGCTTGGACTTTTTTTTAAATGATAAGTATCAAAAATTGTTGATTAATGAAACTCAGCTTATGGGCCCTCTTTGTTTTAGTGACAGATTGAGCCGGAGGGAGAAACAGGTCTTGTGCTCATGAATATGAAAGTAAAATAAGCTCAGCTATGCTCAGGGCAACCCAAGAGGCTACCTGTGTATCTCATAAAGCGTTTAAGCCAAAATCATATTAGTGGCCGGAGCTGAGTAGGATCAGATATCGGAAGCGGTTCTGGTTCAATATCCGGCTCAAGCAAGTAAGTTAAGATCGTGTGAATTAGTTAACTGTTACAAAGGAGTCAAAAGTTATTTCGACCAATCTCTAGGAAATGTGCAGATAATTTATAGAGAGTACATTAAAAAAATGGATGCATTATTTAGGGAGAAAAATGTTACTACTTTCTGGAATAAAATTAGAAAAGTCAATAATAGAAAGGTAAAGTCAATATTGGAGCAAGAACAAATGGCTGATTTGTATAAAATTTGCCATGAATGATGATACGGTTTTAAATGAAAAGCAAGTATATACAAAGAACAGGTTGAAAGTACTTTTATTTTCAAGCTAATTATAACCGACTTTAAATCGTCATTGTGCACAGAACTATAGACCAATACCGTTATCATCTACCTTTTGCTAAATTAGATGAATGTATTTTGCTACCGGAGGGCGATGATCATGAGAGTCAGTACGGTTATGGAAAGACAGAAGTGCATGCATAGCACGTAGCTTCTTACATGGTATTATTTCATATTTTAAGTATCAAGGCACACCAAATTATATTGCAAGTTTGGATGCTGAGAAATGTTTCGACATCATTTGGCATATTGGATTGTGTTATAGATTATGAGATAAAATATCTGTTCCCAGTTGGATGTTTATGCACACATGGTATAGTAATATAGAAGGTATAGTGAGACTGAATGGTAACTCGCGTCTTTTTACAGTTTCTAAGGATACATGTCAGGAGAATGTTCTCCACCCTGCCATTTTCTATATATTTCTAGATGATCTTATGAAACAGTACGATCCAATGTTAATGTGTCTATTGGTAAGGACGTGTTCAACTCGTGCGCATATGCTGATGACATAGCACTGTTTAGCACCAGTGCAATTGCCTCACAAACTCGTCTTGATACTTGCAACGAATATGCAACAGATTGGGGATTTAGTTTTAGTGTGAATAATTCGAAGTGTATAACATACGGTAAGACTACGTAAGGACCTCTTTTTAACTTTCCCTAAATGGCGCCTTGGTCAACAGAAAAACCAAAAAAGAAAGAAAAAATAAAAAATAAAAAGCAAAAACGAAAACAAAAACAAAAAAAAAAAAAAAAAAAAAAAAAAAAAAAAAAAAAAAAAAAAAAAAAACAAAGAACAAAAAACAAAAAAAAAAAAAAAAAAAAAAAAAAACAAAACAAAAAAAAAAAACAGAAACAAAGAACAAAAAACAAAAAAAAAAAAAAAAAAAAAAAAAACAAACAAACCCCAATCCCCCCCCCCCGCCCCCCCCCCCCCCCTCAAGTGTGTGGACGAATTGTGGATTCTGGGTACAGTGTTCAGTATTGACTATACGCCTGATGCCCAAACTGAATCTAGAGTGAATAAATGCAGAGAAGCTTACTATAGCCTCTCGGGTGTTGCAATGAAATTCCCAAATTTGCCCTCACACGTCAGACGTTATTTGTAGAAAACCGTATGTGTACCTACGTTATTATTTGGACTCGATTGTTTACCTCTTTGTGATGAATATTTCTCTCGTCTAAAATCGTTTCAGGGTCAACAACTTATGCTGTGTTGTGGTATCAGCAAAAAATCACACCACACTAGTTTACTGAGGGCAGTAATGTTTTAAACAACCTTTTTGTTCATTATATTACCGCACTTTTGCCGTGGACAGTCCTGGCCATTGGTTTGACCAGTCTGAAACTGATGTAAGGTCTTGGTTTAGTGTGACCGCATTTTGAACTGGGTCGTCAGTTTGAACATAAAGAGAGGTGTGATTAGCCGAAAATCTTATTTCAGACTGCTCAATGTCTTTTATATCGTTCACGCAAATGAGAAAAAAGAGTGGGCCTAATACGCACCCCTGTGAGACATTTGCTTAAACTATTGCCCCCATTCAGAGGCTTTTCCTTGTATAACGACACGTTGAGAGCGATCTTTAAGATAACTCCCAACCCGCTGAAGTAGAGGATATGGGATTCTTGCCTACTTCATTTTTATTAATCAAACCTAAAGACTTTGTCAAATGCCTTAGTTATAACGTTAAATATATGACACGAACGTATTTTTCTAAAACAACGGCTTTACAAACCTCATGATGCAGATACACTTACTGATTTACGGTTCCATCACCTGGGAAGAAACCCGATTGCTTTCCTGATAGGGAGTAACTGTCTCTTAGAAAATTGAATATATGCTTGAAAACAGCACGTTCAAAGACTGCCGACACAACGTAGAAGTGAGATAGGCCTGTAGCTACTGCAAAGTTCAGGTGGGCCACCTTTTGGAATGGGAGAGACTTTAAACTTCTTCCGTTCTACAGGAAAAGGCGACAGTGACAGACTAAAAAGTAGCGCCACAGAATATACAATAGAACGTGCAGCTTCCTCTTGCAACAAAGGGCCGATACCATCTGTCCCACAAGCCTTATCTGCATTCAGATATTTCAGTACATCAAAACCAGACTATTCAGTTATTACAATATTTTCTAAGGTGTGTGTTGTTTTTTTTTTTTTGAAAGGATGTCGCATTTGGCAAAGTAAACAGCGTTACGTCAAGCCGACAGTGTTGCAAGAAATACTCATTGAGGACATTTGATTTAGCCGCGTTAACGGAAATACACGAATTATTGGACAATAAAGCAGGGATGGAAGAGTTTGAATAAGCCGGCATGAAAAACTTTACCATTTTCCACCAATTTTTGCTCGTAAATTTTCCTTCATTTATCACACTCCATTGTTTTTATGATATACCTCTTCTGCTGAACATAAATCATCCATGTATGCATTACATAAATCTCGAAAGTACCTCCGTCTATGTAGGTTTTTATTAGAAGCCTTTGCTTTGTTGTGAATCCTATTAACCTTACGTTTTTGTGCAATAAACTTAGAGGTGTAGCAAAGAGCAGCGTTCTGTCTTATTGACAAATAGTACTCAGGGCCCTGCGATCCTAGCAGCTCACATAGCTTCCGCAATCATGGTCATCTACATTCTACTACGGTCATGTGTATTGCGTCACCTATTGCAGTCTTTTTCTATGTGTTTGCCTTACCTTACTATCCTTTCATGACACCTACTGAACACGGGTCACTAGAATTACTGGTCCATCCTTTCATGACACCTACTGAACATGGGTTACTGGAATTACTGGTCCATCCTTTCATGACACCTACTGAACATGGGTTACTGGAATTACTGATTCATCCTTTCATGACACCTACTGAACATGGGTTACTGGAATTACTGGTCCATCCTTTCATGACACCTACTGAACATGGGTTATTGGAATTACTGGTCCATCCTTTCATGACACCTACTGAACATGGGTTACTGGAATTACTGATACATCCTTTCATGACACCTACTGAACATGGGTTACTGGAATTACTGGTCCATCCTTTCATGACACCTACTGAACATGGGTTATTGGAATTACTGGTCCATCCTTTCATGACACCTACTGAACATGGGTTACTGGAATTACTGATTCATCCTTTCATGACACCTACTGAACATGGGTTACTGGAATTACTGGTCCATCCTTTCATGACACCTACTGAACATAGGTTATTGGAATTACTGGTCCATCCTTTCATGACACCTACTGAACATGGGTTACTGGAATTACTGATTCATCCTTTCATGACACCTACTGAACATGGGTTACTGGAATAACTGGTCCATCCTTTCATGACACCTACTGAACATAGGTTATTGGAATTACTGGTCCATCCTTTCATGACACCTACTGAACATGGGTTACTAGAACTGCCAGTCCATACGTTCAAGACACATCCTGGAATATAGAACGCCTGTACTCAATATTCGCCCACTTGTTGTGCCTCTCGAAAGTAAAAATATATGTACCCAGAGGTATTAGCACTAATATGAAGAATACCCTTTTAGCTACTATTGGTCGATGGGCATCAGTGTTGAACAATATACAATAACTATTGGTATAAATCTAATAAGTTGTATTACCCATACAAGCTTCTCATTTTGTGCTGGGTCAGCTGCTGAAATTAAATTAACGATACTCTTTGTTCCTTGGTTTTATTATCTGTAATTTTGTTCCTGAAATTATTTATATGCCTTCTTCATTTATTACTGCTTTTTATTAAATTATTGGCATCTGCTGATGTTCACATGGATCATGGACTAATTAACACTCCTCTAAACTCTATTCTGATCTTATGTCATTCAAATGTCCATAGTTTTAAAAGTGCAAAGAAACTGGAAGAAATCCCCATCATGATCCGATATTTTTAAAGTAATAACTGTACCTGAAACCTGGCTAGAAGCCAATTATCCTGACCAACTATTGATTCCTTTCAACCCCGGTCCGTTTCAGACGAAACGTCACTAAGGTAGTGATGCCAGAGTCTTGACATATGTCCACTCGTCCCTGCCTTGCGAGCTGACCTGATCTTGAGGGCCAAAATTGTGAGTGTACATGGAATGAAATTTCAATTCGTCTTGGTACTTTATCGGTTGGAAACTAATATCGCCCTCTCAGTCAGCCTGTGAATATCTGCGACTCTTTCTTAGAAACCTTATCCTACATCTCAACAACACTCAAAAGCAAACCACAAATACTGACAGCTACTGGTAACTTTAATACCAGGTGTGCCGACTGGAAATCCGAACACACTAACAATAAACTAGGTATATATTCAGTCAATCTTGTTTCTAGTTTAAACTTCTTTCAGCCCACAGGTGAACGTACCACACCAGGTGAATATAATAGCAACTTGCTACACTTTAAAATTTGAGACTCTCCAGGACTTATCCCGGACAGTGGAGATCATTACCGCTCTAGCGTCGGCTCATTGTTACAGTGCCTATGGAGCTATGATACTTTTGATAACATTGTCTATTATTGGTCAGACTTATTCCTGGCCACTGCAAAGAATTTAATCATGTTATCAGAGAAGTCGCAATTCGACCCAAAGGGAAATCTCGGATAAGCACATAAATAAATAATAAATACCAAGGAGGGGGGGGGGGGGGGGGAAGAAGAACCCCCCCCCCCCCCAAAAAAAAAAAAAACCACTCGGCATCAAAGCTGGGCATACCAACGGTCCAAAGGTAATTCCAACAGACCTCGTCCCAACAATTATTATATTTCCATCAAGTTTGAGGAGCTTTTTTTTATTCTATGAAAAGTCTCGCAACAATGTTATTAACAAAATACTTGTAAAAATCTTACCAAAAGTTAAACAAAAAAAAAATTAACCCCAAGTAGTAGTGGGACCTGTCAAAGTATGTTTTGGGGAGCAAAATTCATCCAGATATTCCTCCTATGGTGAGAGAGGCGAATAATCTCATGGTTAACCGAAAAATGTAAGTCTTATTGACACAATGCAAAGTTCAATCTAATAATGATGCTCCACCCATACCTGAGCTCACTTTTTGAACTGATGCCCGCCTACACGACATCTCCTTTGTTGCATAAACTATGAGAAGAGTCCTTTGGTATCCCAGGGTAATCTCTTTTTCTGGTCCTCGCAATACTGGAAATATTTTGCTTAGGAATACAGCCGTCTATTGGCAAGTGACTGACTTAAAAGTTTAAGTTTTCTCTTAATCTATCATACTCTCGATATTTGAGAAAAAAATATCCACCTAATGCCATGGATTAAAAAAATAAAAAATAAACAGGAAGATAAAAAGCAGCTAACGCCTGTTATCCCTGTTGTGTAACGTTTCAAAAGAGTTCAAACGCTTAGTCTTTCATGTTCTCTGTGGATGCCTGTCACAGAATGATCTCCTCCCTTCTAAGAATCCAGGCTTCAAGTCCAATGACCCCACAACAAACCAACATTTGTACATCCTCTGCAATATTTACAACGGCCTAGAGCACTCTACATGTAGGGAGGCCAAAGTGGTCTTCTTAGACATATCTAAAACCTTCGATAAGGTTTGACACCCCGGCTTACTTGCCAAACTTAAACAACTTGGCATTTTCTGTCGATCTTGTAGCATGAATAGAAAGTTATTTGACGATCAACATGTGGTTATTCATGTACAGTCGTGCTCCTGGCTGCCCGTTGAAGCTGGGGTACCCCAAAGATCCATTTTGTGCCCGCTTGTCTTCTTTGTGTATATTGATAACCTTTCTGACAACCTTACGAGATATCAAACTCTTTGCTGACCACACCTATCTACTCAAAATAGTTAACAACCCCATTGACTCCCCCGTCCTTTGAACACAAATCTCATCTCCATACAGACCTGTGGAAAGTTATGGCGTGTTACTTTTAATGCTCTCAAATCTTGTCTGTTGTCTTTCCTGCTTAATGTAACAAACCTCATCACGCCTCTCTTTTCTTCGGGGATATGGCTTTACCGGAAAGTGATACTCAAACTCACTTTAATATTACCTTGAGCAGTAACTTGACCTGGTATGCTTACACTAATCGTATTGCCAACAAAGCTTGTCATATGATTTCCCTGCTTCAGTGCTTCCAATACAAACTCTCCCGCAAAACCTTGCCTGGATTCTGCCCTTCCCTGGTTTGTCCCCATCCTTGAGTATGAATGTGTTCTGTTTGTTAATAGCGGCCAGGGTATGTCATACCTACTTGATTCTATAGAGCTTGAGGGCAACCAAAATTTGTGCTGGTGCACAAAGGCACAATTCTAATGTTAATCTATTACGGAAACTTGTCTGCCCTACACTGCTAATAGGCAGCAATATTTGAGACTTTTTCTTTCTCCAGCATGTAATATGATTTACCCCCTCACTATCTTTCTAGCCTTCTATTTTCTGTTTTTCATGGCGGACAAGACACCTAGCCAGGTATACTGCATAAATAGCAAAACACAATGCACAGAAAACTCTTTCGAACTCAATTGGCAACTATAAAACAATAGAGCAATCTCCCAACATATATTAGAGACTATTTTACTGCAGAGTTTCAAGTCTAAGGTGCAAGCCACCGTCCCAGCAGTTGATGAAGTTCCCGACTTCGGTTAACATAGTAATAGGGCTGCTAACATTTGCCACACACAGCAAGTGCATGCTTGATGTGGGGGTGGGGTGGGGGTGGGTTTGGGGGTGGGTATATGTGGCGGTAACTTGTCAACACCCGTCAAACGAGCAGTTATGGATGTAACTGATCTGAACACGAAACTGCAACACCAGTAATTCTTCATGGAAAAAATATGTTCTTGAATGAGGATGTGAACTTAATTCCATAGCTGTAGATAATTGACCACGTTGCATTAAAAAGCGTTTGCTTCTGTCTCATTATAACGTAGTTGCGGTCAAATACTCATTAATTTAAAGCAAGCTAGGATGCGTATTATTGTCCAGGAAAGCATGTGTTGTTAAGCCAAGCAATGGTCGGGTTAGTGTCCACGGCAAACAGCATTGCTGCCAGGTAATGGTTTTCTCCGATTCACCTTTAGGCTATTGCCATGATTACTGTTTATGAACCCGTATGACCAACTCAACCAACCTGTCTCTCGCTTAATTGACACATTTAGTTTTAAGGCAGGGCACTGATAATCTTTCAAGGAAAGATTACATACGCCATGCGTGAGTGTGCATGCGGTCAACAAGTTCATGGCGGCCGCTAACGTGTGCCAAATGCCAGTATGATCACAACGAGGCCCTGTGCGTTCTCAGGGCCATTGTTGAGGTTCGTTTGTTATCAGCAACATAATATATTTTAAGGTGCCTGAGTAAATTGTGGATGTTTTAGCCCTGAGAGATAATTTACCGGTTTGCAGCTATTTCCGATAAAAATGACGAGAAATGGCAGTAGAATATAATACCACGGAATTGGAACAGGTTGTTCCCATTAGTTCTGTTTGTAATTTTATTTTGTATCCCCAGTGGGTCCTTAGAATACTTGTCACGATTAAAGTTCACATGTCCAGACAGATATGATTAAATTGGCTTAAAGCTATATCTAACAAAATGCAATGAGCGGTACAAAAACATGTCTGACATGCTCACATGTCTCTTTAAACAGGTCGGGAGCTACTTTTTTCATGGCCTCTTGCCGTCAAATGGAGCTATGGAGCTAAACTGAAAATAAAACCATAATTGAGGTCTCTCATTAAATATGTGAGAAAGACCAGCAGCTAGCCAATTAATGACATCAACATTTATGAAGCATGTGGATAAATCGTATAAAATCCAAACGTGCTTACTTAGGCATGTTCCTGCTCTGGGTGGCTATGTACAAATGGGACCAAATATCTGATTTAGTTTATTTAGCTGTCAATAATTTGGCTCAGCGTCTGATAACATCACACAAACAGGAGCTCATTAACATGTGGCACATCAATTCAGGACAAATAGCGGAATGAAGTGTATAAAACCCAAGCACTTTCCGTAAAATGCCATTCATATCAGCGTTTACTCTATTCAATCAGTCAATTCGGCTCAATGACTCATCTTCGATATCTTTGGCTCTCCGTGAGAGACACCACACCACATGCCGACGAAATGAGAACCAAAGCAAGCGAAAGACAAAACATTACAGTTGCGTCAAAATACAATGGATCCCATCAGTCAAAACACCGCTATTTTACAAACTACGACATAAGGTCAACACGTGAAAATATAACACATGTCGATTCACACACACACACACACACACACACACACACACACACACACACATTCTACTCTGGACTGTTTTGACAAGATCAGAGCAAGAATTTCGTTACGACACGACCACATTCCAAGACGGGACAAAAAGACACGCACTGTGTATATCACATAAAACAATTAAAGTACTAGAAAAGAAGATTTGCTTCACAGCAAATTTGTCTGGCTATTCTCAAAATGAAACAGCTTGAAATGCTAAACTTTGCCATTGTTCAACTTAATATAATTTTTTATATATTCTGCTTATCTGCATAAATTAGAATGCTACAACTTTGGTTCTTGGTTCTTTGGATGTTGCCATGTCACACACTTATAAAGTGAAGTTTAAATGACACTTCTATCTGAAATAGTTTTGAATTGATTCAAAGACTTTAATTTTGTGCATTTGCCTAATTGCATATATTTAAAGCCTACAACTCTAGTTTATGGTTCATCGGACGGTCTATGGCATATACCTACAAATTGAAGTGGGAATGGCACCTCAGTGTATAATAGTTTTGAAGTTATTCAAGATTTGAATTTCTTGTATTCATGTTATTTACATACGTTAAAATTGCCCACTTTTGGATCATGATTCATCGGATACAGCTATGTCACAAACCCATCAATGAAGTTGGAATGGCTCATCTATCTATAATAGCTTTGAAGCCATTTAAGATTTAAATGTTGCATATTCACCTTATTTGCATAAATTCAAATCCTATAACTTTGGTTCATTGGATGTGGCTTTGCCACAAATTTATAAATTGAAGTTGGAATGGCATTTTTATCTGTAATACTTTTGGAGATATTGAACTTTTGAATTTTTTCAATGCCCCTTTTTGGCATAACTTGAAATTCTACAACTTTCATTTACTGTCCATTTTATTGGCAGATGTCACAAACCTATGTATGCTCATTAAACTGCTGTGTCTATCCGCAATAGTTTGGAAGATATAGAGCTTTTAAAATTTAGAAAGGCCCCAATTTGCCTAATTTTAAACATGTAGATTATTCCAAATCAGAGGGTGAACTTCCCTACTAGCTCTGTTACCATGAAGGTTTAAACATTGTAGCTTGCACAGTGTCTGAGAAAAGCTCCGGACAAATCATGTGGCAGAAAGAAGACAGAGAGAATTTTGAGAAAAAAGAATGTCTGGGTTGGAATCAAGACATAATGGCCAAACAGAAGATGTATGTATTTTCAGTGTATTTTGAGCTAATTGCACTGGTACATAATGTACAACACATTCCAATCTAGCCTGCTACAATAATTGCCAGATTGCCAGTATCTTGCCATTGTGATGCTAGAAAAAATATAACCTGATACAATAACTCTCAGTATCCTGCAACAAGAGTGCTCTATATATGTGGTGCTAGAATATATAGCCTGATACAGCAGTGCTCAATATATATATATATATATATATATATATATATATATATATATATATATATATATATATATATATATATATATATATATATCCTGATACAATGGTGGTTAGGGTTTCACAATAACTCTGAAAGGTGTTTAGCAGTTTTCCACAAAACTCGGTATATAAGTTCTCAATAGCTCTCAACAGGTTTCCAATGTGCTAAATTGTACTCAACAAATGTCATTTTTGGTCTCTGAGTATCAAACATTTGACAACAGAGGAGTATGTAAAACGAAAAAGTCCGTATCCCTTTGTCGGTTTTCTCGCACAGCCAGTCAGTGAGTGAAGCCCCTGGCATCAAATGACCTTCATGCATAATAAATGAAGTGATCTGTATCCAACCATCAAAGAGCAGTCAATCATTACATAATGCATTAATGTGTGAACTTTCCCACTGCCAGCTGGTTATACAACACTGGCCATGTGCAATCAGTGGTCTGGCTTTCAAAATAGGTTGTCACTGGCAATGAATGCTTTAGTAGAGCATTGTCTGTAGCTTTTGTGTAGTGTGGCAGAAATCTTTCAGCAAAGGCTCACCTTTCACACAATATATAAACCACCGAAAGACAAGTTTGGGAACCTGCAAGAACTGGGACCAGGAATGTACACAAAGCAGGCTGGGGTGATATCTGCACAAGGAGCTGTCCAAGAAGACCCCATATATCCCAGAAAAATGAGACCACTTGTTTCTTGGCCAAGCTAAAAAAATGCCCCCAATGAGCACAATTAGAAATTCTATAACCTTCATTTTCTGCCCATTATATTGGCAAGTGTCACAAACCTCTTCATGCATATTGAAATTTTGTGTTTATCTGCAATAGCACAAGGTAATGTCCAAGAAGGCCCCATATATCCTGTAAAATGACACCACTTGTCCAGAGCCAAGCTGAAAATGCCCTTAATTAGCATAATTTGAAATTTTTCTTTATTGTCCATTGTATCGGCAGGCGTCACAAACCTAGACATGAACATTGAAATTTTGTGTCTATCTGCAATAGTTTGGAAGATATGGACCGTTTAAAATTTTAATTGCTCCTCATTTTCATAAATTTAAACATCATGACTATTCCAAACCAAATAGCAAAATTTCATTGACGGGTCAGTCAGCATGGCAAGTTTGCTGGTTTGGGGAATCATAGTGTCTGTCAAAAACTCCGGGCAAATTTGGGTGCCATGGAACAAGAGGAAAAACAATATGTCTGGGTTGGCACCCAGACATAAATATAACACGTACTAAGGATAAGATGCAAAACAGTTGTGGCAATATAACACGTACTGAGGACAGCAGGTGCAGCAATAGTACCACTGTGCAAGTACTGGGGACAGGAGGTACGTTAATCACGTACTGGGGATTACAGGTAAAGCAGTAAAAATATGTACTGAGGGCAGGATACAAAGCAGTTATGGCAATATAACACGTAGTGAGAATAGGAGGTTAGCCGATGTCGCACTGAGGGTAGGAGGTAAAGCAATAGTGCTATTATGACACGTACTGAGGACAGGAGGTACATTTATCACGTACTGAGGATGACAGGTGAAGCAGTTGATGTAATATAACAGTAACACGTACTGGTGTTAGGATGCAAAGCAGTTGTGGCAATATGACGTATACTGATGACAGGATTAGGCAAAACGTTGCAATATGACAGGTCTGACATCCAGAAGAGTGTAAGCGCTGCGTTATGTTATACATGCTTATAACAAGGAGGAGGCCACGTAAAAACATCAAATATTCAATTAACAGGAAGTGTGCAGACCTGCTATTGCAGTAACCATTACCAGCACAATGTATGGAAGCAGAGCAGTCATTAAAAGTCCTTGCCTCCAAGCAGACCAATTTTCGGCTTATCTCTAGTACTCTGCTACACCCAACGGAGTAAGCATGATACGGAGCTTAGGTCAATACAATACAATACTATACAATACAATACAATACAAATCCTCTTTATCGTCGGAGAAATATACAGATAATATTAGCTCGTCATGAGCTAGTCATTCCGACTAAATAGCTACGAGAAAATGCAACATTAACATTAGAAATCAGATACTCAAAGTAAAAGAGGCACATATGTCATTAATTATAAAGATTTAAAACATATTCACATTTTAACTAAACTATATAACAGTTAAAGTTGAAAAAAAAACCTGCTTTGGAAACAAAGCAAGTACTTCCATGTAGCGAAATGGTCCTTACGGATGTGTAAATATCACAAGTACCCATCACAGGGAAAATTAAGTATGATACATATATAACACTCGACAATACCAAACATGCATAGTAATTTCCCGCCACAACTGCATACCTGATTAGTAAATTATAAATTGAAGTTTATATTGGACTTTAAATCCATATGATAATATTTCTGATATCCATATATTTCGCCGATGATGTCCTCAGCTTTCTCAATGGAAGTAAAGATGTTATTTATGATTTACCCATCAACATGTGAGAAAAATGTCTTTGAAACAATATATTTGCATACCTGATTGCCTAATGTCGCTTGGCGAGATATGGCGAGATACGGGTCGGTAACCGTGTGGACAAGCGGGAAAGTACTAATATTTTGGAAATAAAGAATATGCCTACTTATTGAAGGCAGGTGGACCTTTTTTCTTATATATGGCTCGAGAAGTACTAAATGAACACCAGTTTGGCATTCGTGACCTTAGATATCTCGAAAACAAAAACAAAAACAAAACAAACAAACAAACAAAAAAATAAATTAATAAAATAAAAAACAAAAAACAAAAACAAAACAAAAAAAAAAAAAAAAAATACAAAAACAAAAACCGCTAATTAAGTGAAAATGAGCATGTGGCCCTGTCTGTGACAGTGATGTGACCCGTACGTCCTCCGTGTTCGCCAGTCGTCAAAGCCGTGCTTTGTGACGGGAAATTAATGTGCATGCTGCATATTGCAGGAAATACGAAGTTAGCAATCTAGTATTATTTCAAAACAGAAAGTAAAAAAACCTGACTATTTGACACGTGTAATGGGCGTGTAATCTACGGAAAAGCATTGGAAGCACGTCCTGGTTACAGTGGTCGAAAATAAAGGGTGAAGCTTCTGATCGGATGTGACACAAGCCATTTGTAACGCGCTACAATTACACGCACGAAGTACATTCTGTATTATTAACGTACAGAATTGTTACAAGTTTGCCAGAGAAAGAACGTCCATTCCTATGTCTCAAACATAAACACAAATATCAGATGATGTTCTTGTCACTTATTGATATATATTTTTCAGCATGCCCATAAGTCACACAAAAAGTAAAAAGGGACATTGGGAGTTATATAATTTCCAACCACGAATGCGGTGCTGGAAAATTAAGTCATCGTAGTCTTCTGTCTTTTAACTTTTAATGAATACAAATACAAAATTCTCTTTAGGGCCCTCCGCAGGCTAATGGAAGTTCTCGTTGATATTTCTTGTGTTTTGTGGAACCCATAAGTTGGTTCTATAGCGCGCCAAAGTATAATTGACTGAGGCCATCAAATCACGTTCGGTCTCTCGTGGAACCTTCTTTCAGAATATTTTGTAAGTTGTTTGAATCATACGTCAATGTGCCGGCAGTCCTTAACGGGCAAGGGTTAAAACTATACATGGAACTGACTCTAAGTCCTTAGAATCTACATCTGATCAAGCATCTTATATAATTGCTCTCTTCACAGGGAGGTTATTCCCGTCCATGTGATAACAGCGGTTTACCTTATTGCCCCATTTTGAAGCGAGAGACAGGCATCTTATCCTGGAACGGGAAGCTGCTATTTACTTGTACAAATACCACATCAATCCGAATGACCACCAGCATTGACGGCGACAAAATGCTCCTGTGAGATCAATAGTCGTCTAATCCAGCTGCTTCAACTGCATGGAGCCAGCATGATTCAACAACACTGTTAACAAGCCTCTTGATGCAAACAAGGGGCCTGAACAAAGACCACTTAGCAAGGGATTCAAGTGTCTACAGAAACTTTTAGATGAATCAAAATTAAGTGCAAATATAATTCCATTGTATTAATTGTGAATATAGTGAAATGACCCTGGTTTTTTTGCAAGACCGGTAGAGAGAGCTCAGGTTGCAAGAAGTAGCTTCAAGAAAATATTTCTTTGAAAAGCAAACTGCAGTTTTGGAAAAAGAAAAGTTGTGCAAAAGGAGCGGTAAGCTTTCCTGCAATGATAACAAGCAGCTTCCTTGTGGCCACGACAATAATCGCCCTTCTCGAATGGCAAGAAACAATATACATTCATTCATTCATTCATTCATTCATTCATTCATTCATTCATTCATTCGTTCGTTCGCTCGTTCGTTCGTTCATTCATTCATTCAGTATTTTTGAGATGCAGCGGCGACAAACATACAGCTTTCGTCCAACCAGTGACAGAATGAAACTACTGATAGAAAGGGTGAGAGGCAGTCTTCTGAGAGTAACAGCAAGAAGCTGAACTGTTGCAAAAGCAAGAAGAAACAGTCATGTGACCACAAAAGTAAGAAAAATGATATAACAAAAACGACGAGAACCAGACATTTGGAAACACCAGCGAAGAACAGCCATACATCAACAGCAGAAAACAGCCATCTGAAGGTGAGCAAACACATCCATATGACAGTGACAGTGAGAAACAGGCCTATGGCAACAACAACAACAACAACAACAACAACAACAACAACAACAACAAAAAGAGCCATCTAGCGACAACAGCAAAAAAAAAAGCTAGCTGTCAACACAGCAAGGAAGAGCTATATGGCAACAACAGCAAGAAACAGCTAGCTGTGCCAAATAGCAAGGAAAAGCTATATGGCAACAAGAGCGATAAAGGGACAAAGGATCTCATACCACCAAGCAAAGTCAGCATCACGAACTTCTATACTCTTTTATACAGAAGTTAAAGTCTGAGTCAAAGTCTGAGTCTTCCTGAATGGTCTTTTAAACTTACAGATTTCATGAGATTTCCTACGTAATAAAGATCCACCATATTGCACAAAATTACCACATATTTTTTTATGGAAACACCGTCTACGATACAAAGTTTTATGAAGCAGGCAGGGTTATCTTGCAGAAGCCCCTGCCTGGTGCACAGAAGCTAATTTAGGACTGTTAATTGCACGGTTTCAATTTTTGAAATACCGAAACACGGATTAAAATTCATTGTAATGTATGCCTTTTATTTTGCAAGGACAAGGGTCACATATAATGGAAATGATAAAGGAAATGTGTACATAATAAAATGGATTGTAGCTATCATAAAATTTAACATGGGGGTCAATAGGCATTGGTTACCAGAAATTTTGGCAACGACTGTAGCAAGCAAGTTTATGTATCAGCAACGGCCAGAAATAGCTCCATTTTTTTCACACCCTACTGTCATTTTCATTGACTTGTGTTACTTCTATATCTAGAAATAAAGTTAAAAATACCCAAGCATGTTGTTTGGTTCTTTTCTAATATCGTCTGCTAAGACTACTATCCAAGGAGACTGCAAACATCAAACATCAGCCAAATCAAAGAACGATCGTATAAGGGATGTCGTAAATCAAACAGGAAAATCGAAATGGGAGAATTAAATACATTGCAATCGCAAAAGTAGAAGGATGTGACCAACACTGCCCAAGCTCTAATGATTCCGTCAAACATGCTACATGGCTGAGACCTTTATCGTGTAGGTCAAATGATATGCAGCCTGTCCGGTTCTTATCAAGCAAAACGTCCATCGATTGGGCCAGTGAAAGATGGAACACTGTATTGAAACTCCTAATTCCTGTCCGCTTGCACCAAAGTCCGCTAAGCAGATTGCAAACCATTGAGGTCGTTGCGGTCCGGAAATCGGAAAGAAAATTGATTATCTTTCATGAACCGGGAAACCAAATCTGTATTACTTTCTTTCGCAACTAGTAGAACATTTTCTTCCAAATCTATTGTTGTAGCCAACAATAATAAACTTGACTGTTCACTCCGGTTTGACAAGGACACGAATTTGTAAGTAGTTCCAGCTTCTAATAAACAGGCCCAGAAGTAGTGCTTGACTGTGAGAAATAATCAAGAGCATTCATGTCTGCACATTACAAAATTCCTGCCGCATGCAAAATATTCGAATATCTCTCAAGGTTAATAGGCCACAATTTATAATGCCAAACACCTATTATGTAAAGTCTATCTCATTACCTTTGGAACGGCCCGCAGGTAGCAGGTGTCCATTGTCAGTTGACCATGCCATGAGGCAGAAAATCAGAAAATATCTCAATGAATTTACTAAAACTGACACAAGACAGACATCATGTCACAAATAATGCAGACTGGATTAATTTTATTACGTATTATTGTGTGGGACTGTTTTTTGTCATCAAGGTACCCCTTTCAGCAGTAGTAATCACATTTAGTCAGAAACGTAACAAACAGGCCGAATTACATCTTCAGTCACCTTAGAAAATCGGAATGAACAGGATGTTGTTATTATTTACATTACTTCTCTTATGAGGATTAAACAAATAGGCCAAGGCTAATGCAGGTCTTCTACTCATGTATACACGTACACAATTGCAACGTTTGACACAATCACGTTGAAGATAGGAAAAGAAAAAAAAATAAATAAAAAAAAAAAAAAAAATAAAATAAAAACAAAAACAAAAAACGAAACAAAAGCATAACAAAAAACATACAAAATAACAAAAACAAAACCAAAACAAAAAAAAAAACAAAAAAAAAAAAACAAGAAACAGGGACATATATATTCAAATGTATGCACATACAAGAGAGATGATCTTCAAAAACAGGTGCTAGTCATCAACATTATTATTATTATTATTATTATTATTATTATTATTATTATTATTATTATTATTATTATTATTATTATTATTATTATTATTATTATTATTATTATTATTATTATTATTATTATTATTATTATTATTATTATTATCGTGTTCATTGTCAGACTCTGACTGGTCTTATAAAAAACGCTTTGAATTGTAGTTCATAGTTGCATCAACAATACTGCAATTACTGTCATGAGAAAGTTGGTCATGAATAAATATACACAGTTTACTGTTGTCAACGTTAGAGAGATTAGGAAATGAAAGACCAGTTTGAGGCGTTATAGTAATGTCATTAACCCTTGCCAGAAAGTGTTGTGTGGGTAACATAAACAGAATATAGAACCATATACTAACCAACATTATAGAATAATTCGATTCATTAATTATTTGAGGTGCGTCTCTACCTCAGAGAAAACGAAAAATCGTTTTTGAAATGTTCCCCAATGTCCTAAAATAAAATTTCAAAAAATCCTGTCAGCTTTTTTACATACGCAAAGCCGTTATACCGAATTCGCGGGTGTGAACGTGTTGCAATTTTCAATTTATTTGTGGCTGTTTTGCTGTGCCGAGTTTAGTGTGGTTAGAGTCATAAAATCACAGCTGTCCTGTTTATGACGCGGGAAATGGTTAGGAAATTCAATTTAAGAGTCGCTTCACAACAACATCCATACATTTGTGAGCAAATACAGCTCGTCTTCTGATAATGTGACAATTAACTCGTGGTGCCACGGCTTGTGAGTACATTGACAACGATGAATTTTGTCCGTCAACACCGATTCACCCTGGCCTGACTATGCCAACCAATATCGTCGGAATTGTCCTTTGCTTTAGTTTCCTTAAATTAAGGGTTTGGAAATTTTTTAAAATAAATGTTATGTTTCGGGTAATTTAATATCGCTACTATAGATAATTATCTGTATATTTTGGACATATTGATGATATGAACATATTTCTAAATCAATCGAATTATGGGCTAAACTGGCACGTACACACGTCAAGTTAATTTGGCTTCGAAGAAAAGTCCACAGAATGTAATGGAAAAAGACATAAACGTAAACAGAAGGAAGAATCATATTGAAGAACGTTGAGCTCTGCAAAAAAGGTTCCAGTAATTTTAAATGCTAAACGCATTACAAAATTTTCATGCCCGAAAACATGATGCCTTTGGTACCATTTCTCCATATGACACAGCGTTCTAGGGCTAAGTGCCTTATTTTATTTTAGCAGGAAAAAAAAGAGAGCATGTTTTAAATCATAGACAAGAAGTATGAAGTCAACATATACAGGAACAACAATGGCTTCTTAACCATTGTCCGGTCATATAGCAAGCTTCAGACAAGTTTCGCTTGGGCGCTGTGGCGCGCTGAGCACCCATGATGAAATATTGCAGGCTGTTGTCTCGTGCTATTTATTCAGACGTTTCCACCACATGATTGTCATTCAATGCTTTTTAGAAACACAAGCCAGGCTATTTTGTGGATTACCGGTAGCTGGCTGCAGGTTTTCGAGCCAATATGCTGAGCCCGGACATGTAGCAAACAAATCTGTTCCAGACAACAGCAAATTGGTCTTTACATTGTAGTTGCTTGCCAGCATATGTCACATTCAGGCTTTTGTCGTGACATGAAAGGAAACCACAACATGATGTGGTCTGGAGTACAGAAAAAGCCACATCAAAGATATCAATCTCATGCTGGCGAAAGGTGTGTTTATCACGAGATGAATGTTAATACCAGCAGGGATTTGGAGAGCCCAGAAACGCTGATAGAGCACTCTCCTGAATTGACCTCAGACCATGGGAAGAGGAGCTGATGAAGCCACATATAATTCCCTGTTTAGCAGCAGCGCCCGCATTTTTTCTTTCTTTTTGGTTTTTTGCTCCGCATCAATTTGCTTCCTAAGGTTAATGGCCGGTTAATACACATAATTGGCAACATGATCTATCGTGGGTCATTTTAATATAGTAAAGTAATGCATTGCTAGTCACCAGAGCTGCAAAACTGTGTACATTTGAAAAATCACAATGATTATGATGGGAGCACACAGGAATATGCAGAGGCAGGGGCTATAAGTATTCAGTAATGTACATTATAAGTGAAACAAAACATGTACCATGCAGAAAAGGGACTTGCGAATGGGTTTAACAAGTCATTGGAAGAAAAACGTCTCCCCCGTCACTTTTCTTCTCTTATTCAAAACAACAGATCACGGACCAGCCGGGTGTAGCATCAGTTAATAAAATTGTCCGATACAGTTTCTGTGCTGCCCCGGCCGTCTAGCATTTGCCACGTGCACATAGTAACAGCTATTTAAACCTCTCCCAGGTAATTTCAGCTTGTCTTTGGGGTATTTTTTATCGTGGACCCCGGACTTCAGTCGTCTCTGTGTATCCAAAAAAAAAAAAAAAAAAAAAAAAAAAAAAGCAGCACATCAAAAAGTTTTGATATACTTATATGATAAAAACTGCTTTCCAGCATTAAAAAAAACTGGATTTATCATGATGGATTTGTTCGAGTTTATCTGACATGATCAATGTAATAAAATGTTGGGCATTGTTTCCGAAAATATGTAGTCACATTTGGTTTCGAATAAAAGTCGACAGAATAGAAGAAAAAACCCATGCACCTCTAAATATAAATAGAAGTTAGAATCATATTGAAGAACTTTGAGCCATGCAAGAAAGTTCCAATAATTTTAAACTCTAAATTCATCATAAAATTTTCATCCGCGAACACATGATGCCTTGGGTTCTATTTCTCCGTCTAGCAGAGCATTTTACCGCTAAATACCCCATTTGGCATGGTTTTTACCAGTAACGAAAACCAAAACTGAGCGCATGTTTAATATCATAGACAAGAAGTATAAAGTCAACATATCCCGGAACAACAATAGCTTCTTAACCATTGTCCGGTCATATAGCAAGCTTTGGACAAGTTTTACTTAGGCGCTGTGGCGCGCCGAGCACCCAGCAAACCACATTACAAGCTGTTGTGTCGTCCTATTTATTCATATGTTTCAACTGCATGATTGTCATTCAATGCTTTTAAGAAACACAAGCCTGGCTATTTTGTGGATTACCGGTAGCTGACTGCAGGTTTTCGAGGCAATATGCTGAGCTCGGACATGAATCAAACAAATCTGTTCCAGACAACAGCAAATTGGTCTTGACATTATAGTTGCTCTCCAGCATATTTCACATTCAGGCCGTTGTCGTGACGTGAAAGGAACCCACAACGTGATGTGGTCTGCAGTCAACAGAAAAGCCACATCAAAGGTATCAATCTCACGCTGGCGAAAGGTGTGTTTATCACGAGATGAATGCTTATACCAGCGGGGATTTGGAGAGCCTAGAAACGCTGATAAGACACTCTCCTGAGTTGACCTATTACCATGGGCACGGGATCTGATGAGGCCACAGAATAAAATTCCCTGTTAGGCATCAGCGCCCGTACATTTTTTATAATTTTTGGCTCCGCTTCAATTTGTTTTCTATCATAAAGGGTCGCTTTATACACATTATTGGCATCACAATCTATCTTGAGTCATGTTAGGTTTCTAAAAGATTATTTTTTTACAATGGTGCTATGGTGTGAAACAGCCTCCCGGACTTTTTTTAAAGGAAAGCAAAAGAGTATTTGACTTTAAAGTACGTTGCAAGAGATATTATCTTTTATTCCGTTCATTCATAGCATTTACTCTATTGCAACTACCTTGAATACTGCTAGTACTTTTCTTTTTCTTATTCAAAACAACAGATCACGCACCAGCCTCTACTACTATAGCATCAGTTTATAAACAAGGCTAAAAGCCTAGAGGTGGGGCTTTTGGTTGTTTTTCCTTTGTTTTCATTAGGGCATGAACATATGTTTAAATGTATAATATACATATACATGTATATGCAATTTTGGTACGTTTGCGAGTAAATATTCATGGCTATTATAGTAATATCTGTAATACCTTAATTTACCGGGCTTAATATGAATATTATGTTAACATTTCAATACATGTAGGTTTGTGTATGATCAAACAAAAATTTATTTCTAGGGTGGGAGCGAGCGTATTTTGGAGATCATTTATGCGCACACGTAATGTGTTATGACATATGTTAAGCAGGCACAGTGACGTATGAAAAGACCTGTTGCTGAAGCCATTGCGAAGAGGTGGAACTAGAAGAATACCTGAGGATTACTCAGTAGTTTCACAAGTTAGTGTGTGTTTTTCATATTTCGTTGTTTTACCTTGTATATATTACACGAGCGAAGATGTGTTTGTATAAAATTTGACAGGTTCTCTGCCACTTGCGGTGTCATCGCATCAATGTGGTATCTACGCGGTCATTGCCATGTTGACCATCACATGAACATTATGGCGACGTCACTCACCATGAGCACATGCTTTTGAATATCGGCGCATTGCTCACAAATTAAACTTGATGTGTGTTTTGAAGTCTTATACTGAGTTGTTATTGTATATCACTCAGTCTGCTTTATTGATTGTTACATTTTTAATGTTTGTAAGGGTCAACAAATAGCAGGCACAATGAAAACTTGTTGGAATGACACTATTTTTTTCCCAAGATAATGTGTCAGATATCTGAATATTTCAGATTAATGAGTCAAAAAACAAAGGAACAACTTCAGTCCCTTCAAACTTGTGTCAGTATAATGAATATGTCAGATAACTGAGTGTCGCTTTGAGTTTTCACTGTATTATTTCATTTGAGCTCCAGTACACTTTAATCAGGTGGTGCAAAATAAAAACAGAATTGTTAGCCCCCTCATCACTGGAAGTGCTTCTCCTCTGGTTTAGTTTCTACCCTTGATCTGTAAAAGGCCACCCTGTACATTTGATACATACAGGTTGTCATTTTCCATTCCAAGGGCATGCACGAAGATGGACCTTACAAATCACACCAAAACCCCAGCAGAAGATGGGGTTTTGATCACACTTAAAATATGCACATATACAATATATATATATATATATACATATATATATATATATATATATATATATATATATATATATATATATATATATATATATATATACATACATTTTAACCTCTATTCAGATCGTTGAAAAAAGGCAAGTTATGAATGATTACGATGTGACAAATCTAAAGCTCAACATGCAAATGTATCAAACCAACTTTTAAATCATATAAGTTTTGTTTTGCTTTAATAATAGTTTTCACTGACGCCATTTTCCCTCCTATTAAAACACAACTTTTCCCATCTATCCGTGACTGTTTTGGCGCACAGTTTCCCTATATAGTATATCAATCGAAGAAAAAAAAGTTGTAGAATGAAACAAAGTGGCCTTAACGAGCGCAAGGTTGAGTACAGCAGTGAGTGATAGATCATTCAAAACATGCACTGAAAATGTCGACAGTATCAGCATGGCAATGTTTACAAACATCCACTTCTCGTTCGGATCCATGACCTAGATCTTGATTCATCTCAGAATCCCACAATCAATTGAACGCAATCAATAAAGCAGACCAAGTGACATACAATAACAACTCAGGATAAGACTTCAAAACACACCTCAAGTTTAATAATGAGCAATGCACCGATATTCAAAAGCATGTGGTCGTGATGAACGACATCGCCATAATGTTCATGTGATGGTCAACATGGCAATGACCGCGTGGATACCACATTGATGCGATGACACCGCAAGTGGCAGGGAACCTGTCAAATTTTATACAAACACATCTTCGCTGGTGTTATATACACAATATAAAACAACGAAATATGAAAAACACACACTTACTTGTGCAACTACCGAGTTATCCTCACGTTTTCTTCTAGTTCCACATCTTTACAGTGGCTTCGGCAACAGGTCTTTTCATACGTCACTGTTGTTGCTTTACATATGTCATAACACATTACGCGTGTGCATAAACGATCTCCAAAATACGCTCGCTCCCACGCTAGTTTGATTATGTCGAAAGTAGACGACAACAGATACAAAAAATCAATCTATTTTCTATTCTGTCCTTTCTTTAAACAATACACATCAAAGTGAAAGATTTGTGTTATTCACAAACAGTAAAATCAGTGCATTTCGCTTCTTTCCTATAACCCGAACGATAATAAGATCTAATAACATTGCGCTTGCGCAACATTATTTATTTACCTACATTATGCTAATGACATTCAAGCCGATAAACAAAACGATGGTCTTTTTGGACAAATGTAGGACTTAAAACCTACGCAAAAGACACAGAATGGCACTTACGCCGTCGGACTATTGATTCTTGGTACTAAATATCTTTGGAACGTTTTGATATATTTCCATCGCCGTTCAAAAACAACTGCTGGAACCTGCAAATGTACCAATCACATATACACATCTTAAAATCTGCACTCGAAACGGCAATATTTCGTTCCATCTCCGAACCCAATTGAATTCTTTCTATTTACCCACTTTAAACCACTTTACATATTGCTAAAAAACAGCGTACTTGCACAAGACTCGTAAGGGGAAGTGATAACTTGATTACATTTTCTCGTGGATTTTTTAGATCAGGCCAGCCTTAAAAATATTTCTGTTTCGTATAACAGGGCCTTGAAAAAATTGATGAGGCAGGGAGGATTTTTGTTTTTTTTAATTTTTTTTTTTAACTACACATACCTACTACGTATTACTGCAATATGGGCACCATGCCAGTACGGGGACTAATGGACTTAGTATTGAGACAAGATAAACAAGATTCCAGGTTGAAAATTTTTTATTAAATCTGTATTAAAGCAAGAGACTCTGCCACAGATGAGGTTGTAGCGGGACAATATATGCTTCAGGCTGGTTTGCTGGCGCTGGGACAGAGAAGCCCTACTGTAAATACACCTCGGCCCGGCTTGAATTGGGGTGGGTCTATTTTAAACATGTACATGTACAGGGCTTCAAGAAACAAAGGATAAGTGTAATTATAAAGTTGCGCTTTTTTTAAAATATCACAGAAGAAAAAGAGTAAGCTAGCAAATACAAATGTGTAGTTTTAACTTTCACTTGACAACAGCAGGGGAGGGGAGCGGTGTATGATGAGGGTTCTGAGTAAATATTACAAGTCATGAACACACCTCTTTTGTGTGTATGTGCAGGGACGTGGATTAAGAGTTTTATTGCTCCATGGTCAAGTCAGATTTAATCTTGGGTCAGTTGAAATTAATTGGTACTTACCCGGTCGGGCAACCAATTTTTTTTTCGCTGGGAACTCTATTCCTCAAATTTTCATGACACAGTTACAAGTTGCCGTTGTTTGCAAGGCTGGCTACGGGGGGGGGGGGGGTCTAATCACTTAAAAAAATCAGAGCTTTCGCAGCACGTGCGTGGGGCGCCGATAGGTGATAATAATCGCTAATTGATAAACATTCCAAGTGAAAACAATTACTTGATCCGCAGTTGTATTCATCAGAACTTTTATCTCTGTCAACACAAGCAGACATTTTCACTGTCGTACGCAACATACGATAACGTTACGATAACAAGGGTACCGGCAGTAATTATTGGTTAACTTGCAGTTTATGTACAATAAAGATGTCTTGCGGTTTGCTGAGCGAGGTCACACAACTCACCGTCAGTGTGACCTGCCCCAACCATGTCAAAACAGCGTCAAAATACAATAAAATTTGCATGGCGAATCCATCTGCAAATTAACATCAAATGCCATTTATCGGTGCGTTCTAACAGTGTTGGAAAAAATAGGTACCTTGACATGACATCCACTAAGTTCCAGTCACACGCAACTGTCAGCGTGGAGTGGATCTTCGGTGAACTGACCCAGTCTCACGGACTGATTTGGGACACATTCGGCTATTCCCGCTATCCCCTACCTTTGCGTATTTGCCTGTGACTCCAAATAATTGTTGCAATTAACACTGGAATCTTTATTTTCGCATGCTGCAATATAAACAAAGCTTCCCGTTTGTGTGTTCCCTCCGTAAATTACGGCAGATTCACACATGTTCACTGGGCGGAAGCCATGATGAAAACACTGTAACACGAGCCGTGATTGGCTTATTTTTGCATGTGACTCAATTGACCAATCGGGTGATGTGTTGTGCGTCAGACCACATGGCCAAAGCAGCTGTTTGTGTACAGTTGCAGGAAAGATGTAGACGGTGCGCACACTCGATTTCTGATTTGAAATATTGCAATTTTTGTTTGAATTTGATTTAGGAACATCTTTTATTGCAAGGAACTTGCCAATACTGTATACGCAAATTTACTACGATGTACCGATAGCATTCATGGTATGTACGCAAACGATATGCGTTTACAGAACTACCACACGGGGCGTGCGAGTAGTGTTAAATCAAGCCTGAAAAAATTTTGTTTTTGCACTGTTGAAAAAAATATTCCAACCGCAACGTTTTGCGCACACCGGGCGCGTTATACGAAACAAAAATAATTTGAAGGCTGGCCTCACTGTAACGAATGCTCAATGGATTTTATCCGTCGGGTGCATCTTTCGAGGTGTTCAGACTGGTAACTGTCTGGATATGCAAAAACCCACGGAGAGCCTCATTGAGCTGACAAAAGTTCAAAGTTCAAAGATTTGACGTCACATTCACGCACGAATACAAGCAACATACGGAACTTCTTTAAACAGAAAGGTCCTGATAATGTGCATATATCAATAAAGAATATCTACATTTTACATCAGCAATGAGCAGTAATACCAGTGTTACCATTAAGAGCACAAATAAAATAAAATAACCTACACCTTTTTAAAATCTGTTTCTTGTTTGCACCAGAATACATAACGTTCGCCGTATGTGCGTGGTTGGCACATTCTAACAGTTAGGCATTTTCAGCTGACAGTTAGGCATTTTCAGCAACTGTGACCAGTGGTGACAGAGTATTTTCTCTTATTTAACCCTTCAGGTATCAGTCTTGTTTATTTTGCCGATATCAAATGTTAAGAATGAAGTCTTGTCACAAATCAGGACTATTAACACGACAGGAATAGTTCCTGGTTTTCAAATATTGAACTTCTTAGGTCTACTATGTACTATGTACATGAGAGGGGGTCTCCTTACGGAGCCCCACCTAAAAATGTACGTAGCACATGGACTATTGCTACTGTTTGTTTAAGGTAGATTCGTTGCACTGAGCTTAATACATAACCTGTGGATTCGTGCCTTCATAAATTCCGTAGGTTTGCGAGGTCAGGTAACCCGGCCGGGTTTTGTACAATAATAAATCCCTGGGTTTTGTTCATTTATTCTAACATCTGCAAAACCCTGAGCTTCGAGCAGATAGGTAAGAGACATCACAAACCTCAGGGTTTTACGTGAAGGCACAAACGTAGAATCCTCATGTAATTTCAGGTTATTTTACAAGAGCCTAGCCTTTGTAACAAATAAATGATATTGAAACAAATCAATACCTTCAACGTGCCTTGCAATTAAAGCCAAAATAAACTCTACTCCGAACATTCCCTTATATGAAATATTTTGATGCAAAGATTATGCGGGACAGATCAACAGAACAAAACGTATGGCCGTTCTGACTGTCCGATAGATTGTGGCCTGGAGGTTTCCAATGATATATCCCAGATTGCAGAAGGAAGGACATATCAATTACTAAAGTTTGTTTTGAGACATTGACGAGTCATCCTCCGTGAATTGTATTTAAAATTATGATATATTACAATTGTAATAGTAAAGGACCAAGGGCACATACAATCAATAAAATATATTAATTTTAGTAATCATTGTAAATATTTATAACTTGCTGTGAGAACACAATGTCATCACTGTTGCATTATGGGATTGATATTTGGTCAAGATGGCCGACTGAAGTATTCGGTCAAAAATGTAAGATCGTTGTATCTCTTTTGATCATAACTCAAATTTGTGGTACTCCTTTGATTTGTGTACATTTTCATATTCCTATTTTCACTGGGCTACACAATAAATTAAGCTTTCTTCCGGCTTCAAACACAACAAATCAACCTTGTCGTTTGACACGCAAACGCTACATAATTACTTTCGACCTGCCTTAAGCAAAGTTACAGAGTCGGCTGGCTCCGCGAAAGTATGATAAATGCACTTACAAGAGGAAATGTATTTTAATGAAGGTTGTTTGCGATAGTTATGAGCGCTCATTAGGAATTTACATATCTCATGCAACGCCAACTAATGCCTGAAATTCATTAATAGCTTTCAGCTTACATTTGATGCAAATCTGAGATTCAAACTCTGTAGTTGTGACACGGCCGCCCGTTAAGCTTTACATATAGCCTCCACTCACAGACATCATTTTCCCAACAGTTTAAGTTGGACCTTACTTTGAAAACAAGGAAATGAAGAGTTCTTTACTTCAATAGAATTTATTCTCAAATGCTTGCCATGGTCAGAAAACAAGGAACAATTTGGATTACGAGCAAATATCAGACATTCGTAAATTATAAACGCTTCCAAATCCGATTGCGTAAGGGTGTGCACGCGTTCAACAACTACTTCACGCTGGGAATGTTTTGTCAAGATGTGCTAATCATGTCTAAGTAATGGGGGCACCAATTTTCTATTTACAAAGGTGTTAAAGTTCTACGAGAATGAAGAGAGGATTTAACCTTAGAATATTTTGGTCAGAATTGTATTTGTGTCCGCGCTCACCAACTAAAAAGGAAAAACATCTCAGGCGTACGAGAGTTTGGTTGGGCGGCAGAGTTTGCATGCATTAACTAGTGACATGCATTTCAAGTACCAGAGACGTGTTCTCCTTGTGCGGTGTATAATTTCCACCGCTCTCATACTTCAGGCATAACATGTCCCGGAAAACGAAATGGCGGATCATTGAACTAATCATATCCGTGTTTGCGCACTTTTTTTTCTAAATCAGGGGTAATCTCTGTGTTTTACATATCTAAAAGTAACATTGAGCCCATGCAATGAAGGCAATATCTATAAATATCGTATGGTTCCCTCTGGGCCATTTAATAATAGATACAGACTGGAAATTGAAGTTTGACTAAGGCTCTTATTTCTTTTTTCTTGGGGTGGGGTGGGGGTGGGAGAAGGACTCTGTAAACTCGTGGAAAAACAGCAGATAACTCACCTCACATAAATTTCATGCAAGGATGAAAAATTGATGCGTTGAAATTTGCTTCAATACTTTTAACAGAATAAATCTGGAAACCTTTTACAACAGTTCTGATACCTGAATATTATTTGTGCTAAACCTCTGGATTTGAAGATTATCAAGACTGTTCATTAATTATCTGCTATGGTTTATTTTAGATGCCCGTTGTTCAATCTTGATTTCGGCTACTCGAATATTTTTGAGTTCAAATGCACTGCTACATTCATTGCTTGCTAGTACAACAAAGAGCAATCACCGTTGATATTGAATTAACTTACGTTAGTGTACACTTCCTGCCATGCAGTGAGACAAATCCAGCTGTGCCTGTCGGTTTGAGATCATTTAAAAAAACCCCCATACGAATATGTATATATATATATATATATATATATATATATATATATATGTGTGTGTGTGTGTGTGTGTATGTATGTATATGTGTGTGTGTGTGTGTGTGTGTGTGTGTGTGTGTGTGTGTGTGTGTGTGTGTGTGTGTGTGTGTGTGTGAAAGATAAGTTATTTATGACTGAGATCAGGCTTCAGGAAGTGACCAACAGATTACAGTACTTAAGTTGGTAATTTAAGAACTGGGTTTATCACTCTGTCTGGTACTTTATGGGAGATTATCATCAGTCGTAGGTAGCAGCAACTGAGATTCCCACGTTTCCAAACTAAAAGCCTGTCTTTTGTTGGAGCATACACACTAAAGAGCTTGTATACTGAAATTGTAAATGCAGGGGACGCACGGATTGTCACGAAATAAATGCTGCACCACCATAAACATTGCGTCAAGTTGGTTATTTTCGTACTTTCTGCGTCAAACAGTTTGATTTTTATTCTTAATCATATACCTCGATTATAATTTTTGCCACTTTTTTTCGCAAATTGCTTAATTCAGTGCGATACAAAATGAAAATACATCATGAAATGATACCGGTTGTGTTCTGCTTTTTGCAAGGTATTCTGTCCAGTTACGATTTTAAATTCTAAAATCAACTGTGAGATGCATGATGAAATGTTTCCCTCATGAATCCCAAGCCTAAGAAATTAAATCAAACACAGACAACTCGCTATTACACTCTGTCATGGACAATATATATTATGTTATCTCAGTTTAACCCTTTCCCCCTTTCTCTCAGATCCAGATCACAGTAGAAGCGCTGTGCCTTTGATTCAAATTGCTACCTCATATCGGCCTAAAGCCTTTCCCCTTGAGTTCAGATTAAAAGTGTTTAAAACTCTCCCAATAGATCCAGAGTATCACCTGGCATCACTTTTGATCAGTCCGAGAAGATCCAAATTATTACCTGATGCCTTTTCCATTGTCAGACACCAGACTACATTTACAGCCGTTTTACACTGCTGAGCGGCACCAGAGACAGGTGGACGCCACATCGTGATGAGTGTCAACTCTTCCTCTTCAAAACGTCTTGGAGAACTAGAGGCAAGCGGAACCATGACAACACACCCGAAACAACATTCTGTTTGCACTTTTGGAAGCTTTGGAAGAAGATATTTGAGCTAACAATATGTTCATTTTTAATCATTCCAGATTTATTATATTTTGGATATGGTTAACTATGCTTTATTCAGTCAAGATACAAAAGCGTACGTTTAAAAGGCATTATTGATAAATTCATGAACACTGTGATTGTTTATATCTGGTACAATGTATATTTAAAGATAAATGAGGAAATACATCGATTTCTTTTCAGTTTAATTAACTGTAAATCCCATCAGCCGTACTGTCAATTTGTGGGTAAAAACTTAACTGACGTCGAAATTTATGTACAAAACGAAAGAAAATCGCCCAAAACGTACACATAATGTAACGACAACATGGGATTTTCCGAGCAATTTAAAAAATTTTCTCAGGTCGCATTTACCCGAGACTGTAAATTTGGTGTTGCTGCAACCTGAAGGGACAATTATTCTGCCGCGTTCAGTTTGCGTTTAACAATAATCCCAGTGAGACTAAGTGAACATTCGTTTCACATTAACCCCGTTAAGACTGAGTCAACAACGGCAAGCACTGCAACCTGGGTGCTCAGAGGAAAGCTGTTGGCCAATCGCCTTTATCAATCTTGATGACAACAGGAGGCGTACAACATTTACAAAAATGGACCATTCCTGGTATTTTTTCTGTCATACGTTGAAAAATTTGCATGTAGGTAAATCGGTGTCACGTTTCTGAATGTCAAACAGTAGCGTTACCGCAGCACTCAACATCATCTCCGCTTATTGTGTTCGCGTTGTGACATGCTCTTAAGTGTTCCATCAAGGTTTGGGGATTGCACAAATCATTTACAAGAGGCCGATTTCTATGGCATAAACTACATATCAATGAAGCAAACCTTGATGAAGTAATTATCTTTCCACCAGACATGATATCAGAGAAGAAGCCAGAGGAACTCGGCATGTGGAATTTGCACCTAAGAGTAAACATGGACATATGATAGCAGAGCAAAATGACGACAATTCTCTGGCAAGATACCAAAGGACGTTTAACGGTCTGACCTATAGCAAACGGCTTTGATGAATATACATTAACCTTTTCCCCCAAAAAACCGGCCTCCCTAAACGGCTGTCACATGTCTCCTGTTTCGATGTCATTTTAAAGGAAAAATTCATGTCAGAATTACAGGTGAGACCGGAAGTTACATCATGCTCCAGCTACGCTAACATCTTTTTTTTTTCGCGAGGGATAGTCTCTGTGTAAAAGAAAAATGTTGACTCGCTCCTCATACAACTGTAAAAACTTGATTTTTGTCATGATAAATGAGAAGAGACTGATGATATTTTCTATCTAAAGCTTTGATGCCGATTTAACAAAAATGTGGTTAACATAATGTCATGGGCAATCTATCTCGGCTGAAACTAGTATGTCCGCCTCCTGCCCTTTACGTTTATCCCTTTACCGCAAGCGACGAGACTTCTTTGGCGCCAAGGGACATGACTAACCAAAGACGTATTACTCTTATTTGCTTCATCTGCGGATTGTCGTTATTAAATTTGACCGTGATGAAGATCGGTGACATTAAAGGTACGTCCTTCAAAATCGCTACCGACGGTTCAAAGGTCACGACCTCATTGGTCGGAGTTCAATGTTTGATAACTTGTCGCTGTTTCCTTTTGAATTATATTTGATACGCATAAGGAGCACTTGGAATAGACCTGTGCATTTCCCTTGTTTGATTCAACACTTGCTTTATACCCTTTATAATACACGTTTGCATAAGTTTGAGGACTAGGCATTCAAGTTCCTCAGATTTATTGCAATGAAAATGGTATGATAAATTCATCAATACATGTAATTACTGATAATTGATTTCTTTAGGTGCCATTCCCACACGTTCAAGGGGCCCCGGCCTGAACATATACATATTACAATGAAAAACACATTTGGATGAGTACAGGTATTCATAAAGGAGGACTTTTAAAATTGTTCATAATTGTGAAATACAAGTAAAGCACACTCAAGCATGAATACGTTCGATCCAGCATGGAAAACAATCATGCATCAATAGAAAAGTGGACTGAACAAAACAGATAGAATCTGTTGCTTTCAATATCAATATTGGTTATGAGTCACAGAAATACACAACATGCATTAGTCTTAAAACGGTCATGCAATTAACAGGAAAGACTGCGAATATATTATGGCCAAGTCAAATATATATGACCCATATTCGAGGCGTCTATATTTGTATGATTTAATTCAATAAAAGGCATTCAGTTAAAGGGTGGATGCACACAGAATATTACTTCTTATAAATTGGCTTATTTAACCAGCGTAGAAATGTTCCAAACGACAATTTGAGGAGTGATGATTTCAATCCATGTCTGAATATCGTCACATTTTGCTTACTGCAAATTTGTTTTGAAGTTTAGCTTTTATATCTTTTCAGTTTCAAGGAGCACGTATAGAATCGATTAAAGTCAAAAAATGAACCTGCAGAAAAAAAACGAATCCAAGATAAAATGAAACCTCGGTATGATGGTACCGACGGGTCCGTGCAAAAAGTATCACATAGCTAAATATGTGAGATAAAGAAGTCATATTGCAAAAGAATTTGACTTGAGGTCCCTGAAACAATCACTAATTCTTTCAGTGCCAACGGTGACTTGAGCGAACTACTTACAACGAACAACTCTGAATTATAATAAGGATGCTATATTCATGTTCCTTGTCAATGACCGTTCATTTAAGTACTAGTATGACTCCATTTACATAGAATGTAATACAACAGCTTTTCTTGGCGCGCTATTGTGCGCCGAGAAAAGCTGTTGACTCCGTCCAAAATGTGGCAGTAAAAAGAATAAAGCGAATACGTCGAATATCTGAATGTCGTTCTGATGTGCATTTTCATTGCATTACATAACCTTAAGTTGATATAATGTGCCAGGACGGCATAGACCGAATCTGGGAACAAACTCCAACCTCAAATTACCGCCAGAAGAAGATATTCTTGCGGGGCACCCAGCTGCAAGTGGGCATCTTGGATGCCTCGTGCACAAGTGGCCAGAAAATGAATTTGACCACTGGCTGACAATGAGTAGACCGCCGTGATTGCCTAAAAATGGTGGCAGGGCTTCAAAAGTGGGCTTCTTTCCTAGCTACTCTACGGGCTCTTGAGCGTAGTCTTCTGACAATCAGATCAACATGGGTGTCCAGGGTTTATGCTGATTCGTAACTATATTTGAAGGTAAGTGTGGCGCAATTTTTGCCCAATTCATGTTCATGAATGGGACCAAAATGTCAAGTGTAGACCTCAAAACTAATATAATAAAAAATGCAATTTTCGACACACTAAATATGCACGCGCAGCCACCTAGTCTGTGGAAGTCTTAATGTTATTCCAGATACAAAGAACTGCTCCGACAGAATCCAATGCGATAAATGGCAATCGATACTTTTGCAAATATTTGATTTATCATCCACCTGACAGTCCCTCCTTTTGAGGGCAAAACATGCTTGCAGCAACTGAATTGAAATGTGTTTTGGTATGAAACCTCTCAGTCACTTAAGATTTATTTCGTGTCTTTAAAAGTTTACATAGTTTTGAACAATACGGCCACGTGCCTCTGTTCTTCGGTAACTCAATGTGGGTCATTTGCTGGTACACGCAAATACTGCTGATGGCACCCCGCGAGGCATTAGCTTCGTTGTAAACCATTTTGCGTCAGCTACAATGTAATGACCAAAAAACGGTTCAGATGGTTTAAGATAGTTCCTGCAGACGCACAGGAGTCTACCTCGAAAGGCAAATTTAGCCTCTTTTATTCCAACAGAAAAGAGAATATTACAATAAAACATTTTTATGGAAAGCAAAGATGAAAAAAAAGGGAGGATCATGATGTCCGGTGCTCTGCTGACATAAATCTGCGGGTTATGCAAATGCAGATTTGACTATCCTATATATGTACTGTATTAATGCTTTGCAAAAGCTGACGAAAAGTTTAATATTACCCAGGTACATGAATAAGGCAATACGTTAATTTAACCGATCAATGTTACTCATGATCAAAATCAAGAGCACCAAACCAAACGTCAAAGGCACATTCCACTTAATATTTTAAAGTAAGTATGGACCCAGGAACTTGGAGCTAGACCCACCAGAACCAACATTTAAGCCAATATGTCATATGCTGAGTAGGCACCAAAAATGATTGTGACAGTCATGTACTCAGCTTGCCTTGGATTCACATACCCAAGTACTCCTGTGATCTTCGGAGTGATGTTGATGTCACGTTTGTTTTTTTACTCATACAGTTCAAGAGTCATAATGTTTAAAGATCAAAAGTGACAGGATCGACTTTTACCAAAATATAAGCTAATATATCAGTTTGATCTCTCAGGGCCTTGGGTCCACAATTTACCGAGATAGAAGGTAAATGTCAGTTTGACCTTTTAAGATCACTCAAAGTCAACACCAAAAGAAACCCCATAGCTGCTCTCCCATTAGTGTTTATCAGTAACTGCGGGCTAAGGATCCGCCGAGATATAAGCCAACTTGTCAGATTTGCTGCTATCCCAATTGTGACACTGTGAACACGTAACGTAATAAGCCAAGCTGACATCTCAGCTGAGCATGCCCAGTGAGGCTTGGCCTCTTTTTGGGGGGCGAGGTCATTGGGGACAAGAAGCGAACCTTCCTCACTACGTCAACCACAATCAAACCTCTCTTTTTCCTCACTCATAGGTACTAATTTTTTGTGAAAAAAAATAAACAGTATGGCCTAAAAACAAACGCAAGGAAATCACTGAAAAAGCTAAACTCCCGTCCTTAACAGTGGGTTCCCTTATTTCAAATTTTACTTCTGTACATTTCTATGTTCAGTGAGAGAAAGTTTTCCACAATGATATTTGGTCCAGGTACAGGCTGGACACCACTGGGCATGCTCAGCTGAGATGTCTACTTGCCTTCTTTTGATACGCCGTTCAACATTTTTTGCAAAAGTAAAAAAAAAAAATGAACAAATTTCGTGGAGATCGAGTTTAGGTACAAACTTAAGGTCTGGGGGCTACTAAAAGTGTGCCCATACAATGTTAAAGCAATAGACCGAGCGGTTGCGGGTAAGAAGATTTTTTTAAAGATTTTACCAAAACCTTAACAAAAACACCCCAATTAAAAAAAATCATCAAAACTGAGCAGGCTGGGAAACCCCTTCAGAAAAGCGGCGGAAGCAAAAAATAGTTCTCGTGTATAAAAGAGTAAACAGACTTGCACCCGATTATCTTTGTGAATTGGTCCTCAGCCTACCAGTAGCAGAAATAAATCAAGACAGACATTCATTTCTCTTCCCGCTAAGAGAAACTTGCACTACAACTCTTTTTCCGTCTACCATTAGAGAATGGAATCTTCTTCCGAAAGTAACGAAACACTCTTAAAATATTGACCAAGTTCAAAGCAAATTAAATCAAACAAACCTAAAATGAGTGAATTGTGTCACTTTGTGGAAGGAAGGTTGTCATACTCTATGCCAAAATGAGAATTTGCTTCAGCCAGTTGAATTCAGATTTATACAAGATGTGTTTGTCGGCTTCACCACTATGCTCCTGCGGATTTAACGCGGAAGAGCATTTCCATTACTTTTTCAAATGTAGCAAATATACTACACAAATGGACAAACCCCAAACTGAAATGACTCGCCTGGCAACGTTCAATCTGAAAACCCTACCATTTTGCATGACTGGCAAAATCAAGAGAGTCGATCATGATTTTTTTCAATCAGTTTACATTTACATCAAGTAGACTGAAATATCTAAAGTTTAGACGCTTTCGCCTTGCAACCTGCTGCGTGATTGTATATCCCATGGCTAGACTAAGGTGCGGTAAATTATACTTAGCTCATGTACTCGCCCAATAGTTGCCTCTTTCTGTTCCTCCTCTGCTCCTATATCTACGTGAAGAATTCGAAAAATCACTGCAGCGTGACGATTTGAACAACCCTTCCAGAGACATACCCAAGGTACATTTACACTAAGTTTGAAGTGGATTTGGCTGGCCCTTTTTGGAGGAGAGGCTGAAAACGTAATTGCTGATTGACCACAGACAACAGGCAACAGCCAACCGACGCAAACCGTCCTATATGCTAAGTTTGCTGACAAGTCAACTGGGCTGAAAAAAAATTAATTCTACTGTACATATATGTATCCCCGGTCGGAGGATGCATAATTTTTGTGCCATTTACATAACAATTTATGACGTTTCACCTGGGGAACATACAGGTTAAACGTATTGTTTCTTTTATTCTATCGTGGAACACGTGCACACTGTTGCATAGTATATATTTATACAGCAGTGGCACTACTTACTGACATATTGTACCAACACACTCCCATTCCTAGACGGCTGTAAAATAGAATAATTCTATAATAACATAAATAGATTAAAATTAAACCTGTTTGCTTATACATTTTGTATGAAGGTTGTTCTGGGAGTGTACAGGCGATCATACTGAATGCCATTCAAAAATGACACCAAAGTTTAAGCATATCTCATGGATTTCTTCATGTAGACAACGGTATCAGCTACACTAACATACATCTATTGAGATACAATACGTCATCTGGTGGCCAAAAGAAGAACTATGTTTTCCCCCATTGACCCTGTACGTAGTATAAAAGTAGTTAGCCACAAGAGATTTTGAGAATTTTTTTCAAATGATGATGATGATGATGATTATGATGATGATGATGATGATGATGATGATGATGATGATAAATGAAATACGTCTAAACATTCATTAACATAGAAACATAACACATATTCATCTCCTTTGCAAATTTGGTAGAGCACAACGTGGGACACATCCATGTAAGAAATTAAAGCATTTCATGATGTGATGTTTGTAGAAAGTACAACGGACAACCACAGGTACGACGGACGCAGATTGATTGAGAAAAAAAACTCTGCTGATTGACTGCCGGCAGAGCTAAAAGACCAACCACAAGTCATCAAACAACAGACAAAACAAGCATCACACTGGCAGCTATGCGTCACAAATGGCTAATGCCGCTGGGACACACGCGTATAAAACCTGAACCCTGGCAGATTTAGACCGGCTACCAACATACACTTTACGGGGCTACAAATTGTCCAACTGCTTTGTAATATTGATTTTGACTAGAGTTTCTGGCTCGTGTCAAAATACACAAAGTGTCACTTTGCACCATTCTCCACAACGCCAATTGAGCATCGATTTTAATCACATCAATTATTCTCCTCTGGGTTTATAGACACTCGCCCCAATTTCCATACGGGTAACTGAACAATCATAGCATGGCTGTTATTATGCAAAAGGAACACTTCCAGCGGGGTGTGTGGAAAATATGAGAAAGAAGAAAGCCATCACCGAGTAGCTAAGTAAATACACTCAGTGTACAAAGGTTCTAGACTTCAAAGTCTTCAAACGATGACAGAGGAAACAATTGTCGGAGGTTCATCATAAAATTTCGGTTAAAAGCTGCAACGGTGCCTGGGATGTTTGGAAGCCTCGGTTGGATAATAACAGACCAGTTCCCATTGCCACATTTCACATTAAGGTGTCTTGTGCTACAAGCTTCACACTTGTTTTTAAAAAAAACAGGTCGGCCTTTAGTGTTAATTGTTGTCATTATGCGTTTCTCTGTTTCCTCTTTTTTTTTCTTTTCTGTTCATGCTTCGCTTCCATGAAATGGTTTGGAGGCAAGTAGGCATATAGGCCATTGGACCGTGCTTTTAGTGAGCAATTTAAAAATATTGACCGAGTCCCGTTGCATGGCCCGATATAAGTTGACAATGAGCAACATGCTCACCATGCTCACCTTGCTCTCGACAGCGCCCCCTGGCAGGTGAGTTGCACCTCCAGGAGATACTTTCAGTATAATGGGGTTATGGTGACCTCGCACGAACAATCGTAGACCGCCCATAGAAGCAATCACAGAAAATCTTACCTACTTTGCATTCATTGGTCCCCTTGATTCCCTGCCTTGTATATATCACGTTGACTACTCACCCGCCAATTATGTGAATAATTTAACCGATATTTGCTTGATAAAGGAGGGAGGGGGCATTATTCATGTTGATGAACGTCAGAAGAATGTTGATCATGCCAAATTTCATTCATATTACCTTTGAAAAAATGTGGTAGGCAGTGGTGTTGTAAACATTTGCTTGTTTTTGCAATGTAGCTGAATGTAACAATAAACATTCACCAGGTACAATAGACTGCATGGTAGTAAACACGAGCCCAAACCAAATGGCAGGATTGTCCTCAGTCAGCAATCACAGTTCCAATGCGAATCAGCTTTTGCAGCTGCCAGGGATTTTATTACCAAACAATTCAATTTGAGCAAGCTAATAACCAAGTATCTGCGTGCCTGAAACGCTCAACTCACTCCCAAACCGCATCACAACACTTGGACTTCCACTTGCATTCACCTGAAATACCTAAGTTAGGTCCTTTCTACCAATTAGATATCCCGACCCATTTTACTTTTCACGGTTTTTGCATTTCAGGCACTTAACGGAAGTTTTACTTTCATTGTTTTGGACTTAGTTCACATGAAATATGTCTACTATTTCATGTGTTCTTTTTTCGCGGCACTGTACAATCAGCAAATAGAGAGACAAAAAAAAAAAAAAAAAAAAAAAAAAAAACAACAAAAAAAAAAAAAAAAAAAAAAATCAGCAAATAGAGAGACAAAAAAAAACAACAAAAAAAAAAAAAAAAAAAACAACAAAAAAAAAAAAAAAAAAAAAAAAACGGCGAAATGAAGTAAATTTACGCTACGGTTCATTTAGAAGTAATTACATTGCTGAATTTGCTTTTGCTCAGCCAGCCATATTAATTGTTTTACTCAGTCGACACCTTATCTTCTCATTCTTCCACTGCAATCGCTAAGGCTTATACGTACTTTACTTGGCTGTCTCCATAAGGTATATGCTTGCAGTGCCAGGCACGTTTTTTGTCCTTAACCCGAAGACAATGTGAATTAGTATGTCCGAACCCAAATCATGTATCTTTATCGTTGTAATTTGCAAATCATGCGAAATCAAGTCAGGTACTAAAGCCGTCCACCACGGTCACCTTTTATTATTCAAGCCTGCCAATCGGTTGTAGTGACAAAGATTCTATTCCAAAGGGGAGACGGTCCATCGATTGTAACCAGTGTTGAACTTTAAAGGGTAACACGTGTCACAAGTCGGGAAGGGTGTAGATTTTTTTCCATTTTAGTATTACGCGCCGGGGACTACAGTTTGGCGTGCGAAGTCATTACCAGAATGGTATTTCTCATCAGTTTTGGGTACTTTAAGGTTACCCCCCCCCCAAAAAAAAACCCCAAAACCAAAACAAAACATAACAAAATACAAAAACAAAACAAAAAAAACCAGAAATAAAAAACAAAAAAATAAAATAAAATAAAATAAAATAAAATAAAATAAAACAGAAAACAAAAAACAAAAAACAAAAAAAAAAAAAAAAAACAAAAAAAAAAAAAAAAAAAAAACAAAACAAAAAAAAAAAAACAAAAACAAAAAACAAAATAAATAAATGAAAAAATAAAAGGAAAAAAAAAGACAATACAGAACAAGGCTCCTTTAAAAAGGAAATTGGCCTAAAGGTGAAGATAAAGTTCCAGGCTCACGGGACTTCCGTTTTTTAACCATGAAACCCTTAAACGCAAAAGAGAATGCTCTGTAAACAGAACATATTTCTGGCATTCCGCGCGATTTGTGTGTACTATTGGACACGCTTTACTCGCGTGTGGAATGCCATACACTAAGCTTACCTGGTGAATGCTTGCGTGCGTATATAGAAAAGTTCAGCACATAAATTGAAATTACGCTGATCTAAAATTCTTTTTAACCCCAAAAAGATGCTACTGTTGTCAAATAGGATGCTGTGAACATGAAATCTGGCAGTATGCGCATGTGTAGATATAGTATTGCCACCTGTGGTCGAACTTCCCTCACTTGATCCAATATTGGCGGCTCGTAGAGGCCAATAACAAAAAACAAGCAAAAAGAAAGAAACAAACAAAATGTAGCTATGCTTCAACTCCCGGCCCCTGTATCTTACATTGGTTGTACTCATTGAACATGGCCTTGATACCCAAACCTATATTGGAACTGAAATATTCTGACCTAAGCCTCTGTTATTTTACAGTATCTACACCTGTGCACGTGGTGGCAGTATGCAGCAGACAGATTTCTAGCAGGTCCTTTCTGCGTGCTCCTGTTGACAAATAATTTATTAGAAACATATGAAATTTGTTGCCTTTTACATTTAACAGATAAGTTCAGTTCCAAAAAATATAACATATGTTTGAGCAGCCGAACGACCTGTTTAAAGTCACTCTTACTTATGAAATTAAAGATTTCCTATTTTAGTGTTGCTCATTCCGTACTGTGTACCAAAATGAATAAAGACATATGGTAGTGTCTTACTGCAACCAGAGCATACCAGTGGTTTCAGTAACCTTTCTTCTGTAAGTAGCTTGGTTTTGGGGCTAATGGCTCTTTAACAAGGATTTGTTGTCTGGAATCATTAATAGTAACTCCTAAAAGATAAATAGTAATGCGTGTCAGCAGGACTTTTCGTGTGATTAGCGCACAGAAAACAAAATAGAACCCTGTGGACCCCTCAAACACTAGAAAAATGAGTTTCCCCGTCAAACAAAGCTGGTCACATCTCGCCTAGATCTGAGTATTGGTGACGCCATCCAATTCAGGAACCAGCAGGACTAGGGCACTTGGGCTTAAATCTTTAAAATTTATTAAAACCCAATTACACATTGGTCGACCCAGTGTTTTATCACTGACTGTAAGTCAACCGTCTTGCTCAGTTTGGTTCACATGCAGTGTTTTATATATATATATATATATATATATATATATATATATATATATATATATATATATATATATATATATATATATATATATATATGTGTGTGTGTGTGTGTGTGTGTGTGTGTGTGTGTACACAAAATTCATATGCATAAAAATCATGGTTTACTTTCATAATGTAGTTCAATATATGCAGCCAGCCAAAGTCTGTCTGCCAACTTTGCCACAAGTAATTAAAAGAAAGCCAAAACTTCACGTACGAATTTGCTAATTTATGCTCTTTGTGCTTCAAGTGCAGCGCCTTAGTTTCACAGCATTGAGCAAATACATGGGTCAAATCATAAATTTATTCGCACGAGTCGTTTCCGAACACCTGTACGCAAGGCCGCCGGTCAGCAATCCATTGAACCGATCGACTAATTTGGCAACAAAATTTCAAAACCATAATGTTTGCAAAGAACATCGTCGTTATTTATATGTTTAGAAGGTAATGCAAAATATGTATATTGCTTTCCAGCCTCAAACCACCGGGTTCACGTCTGTCAATCTGGGCGGACACACGGGCATGTAACTGTCCCACACAAGGCTTGATTCCTCTTTCTCACAAAATTAAGGTCTTTTGGAGAAATTTGAGTTTAAAAATGCCAAAGTCTTATTTACTTAGTCATCAAGAAGAACGTGCACCATTACATCTTGGCTTTGAAACGGGCATATTCTTTGCTAGGAGTTGCCGGAGTCGTTCGTGTGTGTGTGTGTGTGTGTGTGTGTGTGTGTGTGTGTGTTTACAGATTTCTTGCATATTAGGGAAACTTTCGACTTCCTTTGTGGTCGTTTATCTCATTTTGCCTCCAAAAGGGACACTGTCCTGCCTGGTGGTCCACACCAGGACACAAACTCGTTTCAGTTTTCAAGTAAGTGGGTGAAAACGTTCGGGCCAGTGAGCCTTGGCAGGCCTCAGGCCCCCTTTCAAAGAACATCCCTTGCCAGTAAAAATTACACTGTGACGCAATCACGCATAATGGGCACCGAGAACACGTATTGAAATGATGTTAGTGGTCTATACTCTAGAAGGGTCGAGTGAGGTCACATTTTCTTTTTTTTTTAACACCACCTGTAAACAATGAAAAACTAGGCAGGTTTGCCACGACAGTAATGGAGATGATTTCCTCCCTTAATTCTCATCCACTTGATGTTAAGATGTGGAGCTTGTTCTGACTAGTTGGCTGTGTCGCTTCCCCAGTTCTAGGTAATAGGTGCTCTTCGTGCGTCATCACACCAATGGTCCCCAGATTGCCGGGACCCTGGAAGCTGCTGGCGGTTGGAAATTAGGTGAAGTATATAGTCTGGTCAAAACAAAGCATTCAGGTGTATCTTCGGATCACGTGTCGGATAGCGGAGCTAGGATGCTTCTCAAATAAACAGCTTCAACAGGTCCTCACGAGAAAAGCCTCTTTGTAATGGTGCACACAATTTCCGCACGCTTCTGGTCCCTTTATGGTGTGCCTGGGACTAGATTTCGTGTCCTTGCAGCCATCAATGTTATATCCATGCTGCTGAAGGCACACACACACGCACGCACACACACACACACACACACACACACACACACACACTCACACACACACACACACACACACACACACACACACACACACACACACACACACAAATGTGACAGGCAATGCATCCTTGTTGTGTCAAGTTCGAAATGATTAGCGACTACAAGCTGTTCAAAATGACTGTTTTAACTTCTTCACGATTTCGCGCTTTCGCAGAATATTTGAACTTAAGTTCACATACTACACGCCAATTGTTGTATTGCAAACTGTTTGGGTGCAATATTCCGTTACTGGGCGGTTTTTTCTCATTGCGGTCTTTCCAAAGTCATTTTGAAGGTTATGTGTTTAAAGACTGTTGCATTTTAGCAGTTGCTCATGTGAACATTTTCTTCCATTGTACAGGTATGTACTGGTATGTGGCTTCAGATCAAGGACAAAAAAACCCCTACAGTTCATGAGCGCTATGAAATGATAAGAATAACTAATACCATACCCTACAGTTAAAGGAAAAAGCAAAATCTGCTTAAAAGCTGAATGAAAACAATATACACATGGATAGATACATTACATTGACAGAAACAAAAGTGAAGTCCAAGAAACTATGACGCTGATTAACCACAGAACATTTAGACACGTCACGGTCGTGCGCGTTCTCAAGCCATCCGCATTATACCTTGTTAATGCATGTGATAAGCTGGGGAGACGGGCAGGTAAGAGAAGGCCTACTTACAGAACACACCCATTGGCAGAGTGCGTCCGCTTATTGCCTTATCACTCTCCCGGGTAAATCTGTGGACAACAATGATAACTGAGCACCAAATATCTCCTACATTTCTGAATTTTCAGCAAAGTTTGATACACCCTATTGTAACATGACAGTCTAAGGGCCATTTTCACATACTCAACTGATATGATTTACTGAATCTACCAATAGCGGAGGGCTACAGTTTTTTTTTTCGATCCACAATAAAATATTGGGACTTTCCTATCACAAATAAGGAGGCGTCTATCTCAATTCATTGGCCAATAAGCGTTGTACTTTTGCATGACAAATGAGGCTTCTGTCTCAGTCCATTGGCCAATAAGTTTTAGAGAAGCAAACGTTCTTGCTCAGTGTCAGTGTTGGCCTTTAACTCTAGAAGACGCCGTCTTTTAAAACTTAAAAGCACCAAGTGGATGTACTGCATACCACTCACAGCACAGCGCCCAGGTCTGGCGAGTGGTACACCCTACCCTTGACCAGAAGAGAAAAAGTCTTGTTAATATGGCTTCTGTCTCCATCCTGTCGCGTTAAAATCACCCAACGGCTACCGGATTAAAATATCTGATTCAATGTTTCTGACAGAATATTTCATGGCTAGATAACCCTTTGAATGAGATTCGTACAGGAGACATATCAACATGTTGCGCGCGAGGACACCTTTTCCTTGGCGTGGGATGAGTGGCCGTTTTTTCGTACTTGTGACTTCCTTGGAATGCAATTGCAGCTTCCAAACCATGTCTACCTTTATAGATGAACACCTCAGAGAAGACCGTATTGGTATGATTTTGCCCCTTTAACAACTTCTCTTGGCACCTGAAGATCGTGTGAGCTCATTGATGAATCACATAGCAAACGCTACAAACAAGACATTATATTCTTCAAAACTTTAAAGCTTTCATGTCAACGAAGGACCTACAACACATTGCTTATCAGTCGTGTCTGTCACGAAGTGGAGAATATAGATAAATATCTTGATAAATGAGAATCAAAATAGAAAAAAAAGTAGTCTGTTCTGTTATCATGCTTAGGGAAAGACGTCAAATTATATATAGACATGTATGGTTGACAGAATATGCTTTGAGTATCTGGAGGTTCCCAGTATGTAATTGACAGCAAGGTGTCTGCTGTGGTATTTGCACAAATGTCAATATGTCTGACCTAGCCAGCATATGCCATTTTAGTTTTAGTTCATTTGTCTGGTGAAACAATTACTTACAAACCTTTACTACACCTCTCTTACACTCTTAAATACATATCTGGTTTTACAAAAAAAAAAAAAAAAAAAAGCTCAAAATATGCATATATTCATTTTCTGCCCGCTCAAGGGGGCGGGGGGCAAAGCTCAAGGCTTCAAGGAACGCCGTATTGAACCAGTCCTTTTAATTTGAGTTTTATCTTCGGGTCCATAAAACCATGTACTAGTATATTCTTGTTGGTATTGGTGTGTACATTCAACATACATCCAAAAAGTGCAAAAATCGTATTCTTGTAGGTAAAAATGGGCTTTAGTTAACGCTCGATTTTGTCCTTTTTTTCACAGATTTTTTTTGTTAAACTTGTGGCTTTCAAGCCTGAAAACGTGTATCATAAAACTTTATAGTATCATCTGGGTTACGTTTTTCCACTTTTCGACAAATGCAACAGCAAATCTTTAATCAGGGGCTGCATGAAACTCTCATGAAGGCGATCCATTCTTCTTCCTTATGGGCCTGAGATCCAAACGAATAAATAATAAATCGCAAAACGCAGAAAACTGAACGTAGGTTACACTTTAAGCTCCACAATACTTTTATTTTGTAAAAATGTATTTATTAAGATTTTTAGGGGGGGGGGGGGGGGTGATAAAAAAATATGATATCAGTGGAAAATTACTTTTCAAGTGCCATAGTAAGAGACTTCTGAATGTGCAATAGTGAGAGCTATAATGATCTGTCGGAAACTTCCTGACGTCCCTTCGACGTCCATCTTTGTTGTGACACAAAATTGGTAAACACACATTAATATCCACATTGTTATTTACGGACAAAAGATTTAAGACGAAAGTTCAGGAAGTACATTAGAGCATATAGTTGCACAGTTTATGCCGTGCTCAATGCTTGTTGCTATGAGGATGGGAATAGGGAGATGTATTACAACCAAAAGATGTTCATCTGTAGGGTTTGAAAGATGACACTGTAACAGAAAGTATGCTTGTTATCAAGTCTTGGGGCCTTTCCTGCTGTCGGCTAACAAAGGTCCTAGAATTTTTTTTGTAGCAGCAAAAATGATTTTATACAAATATGTGCAATAGGGCCACATCTTCCTCGTAGTTCTCAAAGAAAAAATACCGCAATTCAATATCTCTACACTGCATAGCCGTTTCGGTCAGCGCCTAAGTCTACACTTATAAATTAATCAACATATTACCGCGTTCGTGTCAAAAATTGAGAATGGCCCAGGCTTCAACAACCATATTAATTTATAAACCGGTCATCAGCAGAAAACCATCAAACGTGTTTCGCAGTCTTAACTTGTTGGCCTTGTCTTTCATATGATGGCGGTTGCTTGCCTTTACCTTGTGCATGGTGGAGACAACATGTTTAAGATAAAGACAAGCAGCTGCCATCATAAAAAAGACATGTACGGAAATATACGTTTACAAGAATCTAAAGAACACAGGAATGTGAAATGTCAGCAATACATAAATTGATTTGACTAAAACTTATTTATTTTAACTTGATAACTTTATAGTACATAGAGTGCTAATCAAGAGGATCTCCAGTACATGAAAGACACACACAGCATTTATACATAACGCACAATACACTACAGCAAAAAAAAAAAAAAGAGGAAAAAATATAAAAAATATATACTACAAACTTTTAGCAAGAAGTTACCAAATAACCCAACCATTTTATACAATTTATGCCTGTTTGCAAAGAAAAAATGTACTGACATAAAGGTCAAACATGATGATGGTCAAGATAAGAACGGCCCCAAGAACATGAAATTACTTTGAGAATTCAAACTTCCGGTTTCCATATTGTAAAGAAGGACTGCGTCAAATATTCTTTTGTTAATTTCAGAGGAAAGCTCGGAGATGCCTTGAATAAAATAAGAAAGTGAAATATCACTTACAAAATAAGAAATAAGAGTGGGGTTCACTCCCGGGGCCAGAAGATGGCACACGGTGTTCAATAGTTTACTTCTGTTTTCTTCGCAGCGAGAACGCACAAAGAAATAATGAAGAGTATCGTCATAGGGGGCAGAACAAGCACAATCGGAAGACGGTACAACATTATATCTAAACAAATCTGAATTCAAACTCAAATAGCCCAGCCGTAATAGGAAAGGTCAGAATTAGCTTCAAGCTGTGTATTCGCTCCAATACACAAGTGAATACACAAACATTTGGAGGGCTAGAGCTATCCATTCCCATTAATTTTTATGTTAAAACAACCTTAAATAAACAAGTCACTTTTGTCGCTGTGATTATATGATTTTTGTGAAGTATTTAGTTGCGCATCTTAATTTACTGTCTGAAATTTAGTGTTTTTATGAGCAGTAGTTTTCAGCTTATGAAGTTGCAAATTACAATGTAAAGCAATGGGAATACACAGCCCTGGCCCTCCCCAGTTCTTGTACCGTCTGTTCTTGTCCTTGCCTATTGAGTGTGGCAGATTTGTGGAAAGAGTTTTCCAAAAGTTAATTAATCTGACTGAAACTAAACGTAGAGTAGGGTATCTTTTTAATTTGGATTTGAATTTTCTAGAGAAGCGGATTGCCTTATATCAACAGGTAAATCGTTCCAGAGTCTTATACTGGAAGGGAGAAAAGAGTCACCGAATCGCTTTGTTTCGAAACGTTTTTGCCTGATGTTAAGGCAATGTCTCAAATTTAGATCAGTATATACGTGAAAAATCATCACGTGTGATATCGCAAAGATACTGAGGCGATATTAAGTGTAGTATTTTGTAAAAAAGAATAAGTTTTTGGATATTTGCGGCGATCGGAAATTGTTGACCAACCCAACTCACTAAGAAGAAAGCTGGGTGTATGACAAAGAGCACCCGTGCATATTCTTGCTGCTTCGTATTAGATCGATTCGGTAGAATTTCAAAGAGCGACAGCATAATTATCAAACAAAATGCTTCCGTATTCCAGGATTGGACGCACCGTGGTCGTGTAAAGTTTTATAAGAGTTTTTCGGGACAGTTTATATTTCAGTCGACGTAAAAGGGCAAGACGCCGATTGCTTTTGCTAATAATTCGGGTAATATGGGGGATGCCAGGATGAGTATGAGAGTTACCTCTTAGTGGGTATGTTGTTGAGCTTTAGATATAGGCGTACTCCAAGGTAGAGTGTCAGGTGTACTTTATTTATTTTTTTTATTTTCGTTAGTGGGGGGAAAGGAGAGCTACTGATTTGACAGCATTCAAGATGACGCGCCATAACCTGACCCAAAGTTTAATTCTGCAAAGATCGGCATCTATTCTCTCCGATGACGTAAGTGGGTTATGAATCATTTCAAGTATGCTGGTGTCGTCTGCAAATAACTTAATATCGCAGGTTGTTTTGTCAGTAATATTATTATTAATGAATATAAGGAAAGGAAGTGGGCCTAAAATTGAGCCTTGAGGCACGCCAGCCTCAACTGGAAGCCAGAAAGAGGGTTGACCACTTATGGTTAAACACATACTGTGAAACAACTTCTTGCTTATAATGGCACTACTTGAAGAATTTATAAGAACCAGTATATGCAGAAATATACGTAAAATAGTGAAATGCAAATTTAAACTTACTCGGAGAAAAGAAATCCACAAATATTCATGTCCCTTTCTTGCACAGAAACCAAATAGAACAGGCAACACAAAAGCCACATAAACAGAATGATTGCCTTGAAAAAAGAGTTTCACAAATCGAACTAACCCCGTGCATACATTGAGAAAAGAACAATCAAACTATATTCTTAAATTGACTGCCCTCCTTAAATTAAACCACTGTGCTGTTACACAATTTGTATAGACATAGCATAGAAAAGCAAGCAAAACCACTCCTCAGTCCTCCCTGGATGTTTCAAAAGTTAATAACATCAGGTCAAAGGGTGTTTCCATTGTTAGGATATCGGTTGGTTAATTCCTTGACACACAACATTTCATTTCCATGGTGCATTTTTGTGACACCTAGAAACACATGCCATTTGATGTCACGTGAAAAGTGGGTAAGCAAAGCCCATTGGATTACGGTGAACCTAAAATTCCTGAAAGTTTCACCCTGGACACGAGGCAGAATTTTGTATTTATCATCAGATTTACCTGAAGTATATATATAGTCATCCTGCAATTACACCCTGATGTTAGAAAATGAAAGTTTAAAGCTTATGTGACAGTATATAGAGAGGTTAAATTTATACCTGCTATATCCCAAAAAGACAGGACCATGGAAAGTGACCACAAGATGTGGGCAGTCAACCATGAACACGATGGGCAGCACCATCATTAGATGAATTTAGAACTAAGCCAGAATTCTCCTATGGTGATCTCTGGGAGTAACTATGCATCTGTGTGTTGTCACTTTATTCTTTCAAATATAAAGCTGTCTTGAAGACTGTTGA